>REGO01000449.1:1275673-1301258 GCA_010120015.1 Rhombomys opimus | reverse complement strand
GGTTGTAGCCTTTCCAGGCCACAGAGGAAGACTATGAAAGACAGTCCTGATGAGACCTGATAAATTGGGGTGAGATGGAAGGGGAATAGGACGAACCCTATCAGTGGTCTGAGGGAAGGGCATGGGTGGAATTACAAGGGTAATAGGGAATGGGGTATAGCTGGGATACAAAGTGAATAAACTGTAATTAATAAAAACATGAATTCAAGAAAATAAAAAGCTGTCACTTCTTTTCATGGCCACAGCAACTGTGAGTCTACAAGAACTATTGTTCACTCCAAAATTAATAAAATAAACTCCTTTAATCAAGGCTGCAGAACTCATTAATCTATGGACATAAACAAGAAGCTTTTGGACAGCATGTCTATGTAACAAGAGTTATGAGTTTTACTTCTGGTGCAATTGACATTCCAAGCCATGGGTCTCAAGAAGTCCACAGAGCTGGGCTTAAGCTTTCTACTGTCTGATGGTACACACACAGATAAACACACATGCACACACACCAAGAAGCATAATTTTGGATCTTTCTGAAGAATTATCAAATTTAGCAATGAAGCACAATAAAATAAAATAACATGAAATTATTGCATATAACATATTATGACCTACAATCAAATAAATCTAAAATATTTATACTTAGATTTCAGCTACAAAAAAAGGTTGTAGATTTTATAATAATAAAATGAAGAAAAGGTACAATTAAGTTGTGACTGTCTGTCCTATAGTTGTCAGTAATAGAATTATGTCAAACTCTGCAATGTGCGAAAACAAACATGGAGAACTCAAGTTGCAAATCTGTCTGGAACTACCCTTGCCTTAGCTTATGTGAGGTGTGAATAACATTATTCACATATGGCTTTAATAAAATGAGAGTAATGCTTACGGCAGTCATTTTTTGAGAAGCTTCTGTACAGAACTGTATCCCAAGTATATCATTCTCTGAGGGAACATCGTAGCAAACAAAACAAGGAAGGAAAAAAAAAGTCATAAAGCAAAGTTGAAATGCAACAATAATGGCTTCAAATATACTTATCTATATGTTAAATAACTCATTGCTCAGTGATTAAGACAGGAAGAGGAAACTAAAGTCACTGTGGTTTGTAGACAAGTTCTAGTCCTGGGCAGACTTTGTAAGGTTGTGGATTTAGGGTTTTACTGTAGTTTTGGGTTAGTGCTTGGACATGGGCTATTGGGTAAGAACTTGAATTCTAGCTTTTTCAAAGAAGCCAAGAAAGTTCTGTATAAGGACAGCACTTTGAAGCTATTATATATGGTTAAAATTCTACTGAGTTCATTGTTTGCAGTTTTATGTATTTGGAGGCTTTTAATGAGTGAGTCTCTTCCAGAACTCAAGTATGTTTGAAGTTCCAAAATGGTCAAATGCATTTTTGTAGGCTTTGTGTTGTGACTTCTGTATGTATGAAGATATGAAGAGCCTCAGTTTCCATTTTAAGCATGAGTGAGATAAGAAATGCTCATTGTTTATTACCCCTCAAATGGCAACCTTGGCAAAGAAATAACTCACAAGTGTTCTTGATGACATAATTCAGGCTTATGATGCTATTCTAAGAAAATAATTGACATGACTCATGGGAAAATTACCCCATTTTTTTCAGAAGATCTATGAGTCAAAGCATTGTGAGTCGCAAGGATTATTTAAAAAATGAAGAAGGATTTGAAATCATTGTTTAGAATGTCTGTGATGAGAGCATTAGCTCTGACACAGTTCTCAAATACAAGAACAGCCTAACAGTATTCAGAAATGAGTTGGCACAATGGAAAACATTGAACTCAGAAAAAATAACATGTGAATGACTTGCTCAAGTTAAAATACAAGAAGCCAGAACTAGTTTTGAGAAAATGAGAGCCTTGGTTCAGGAAAGATAAACTACAATAAAATGAGTCAATGAAAGATTTGTTTTGTAAGTGATGAAATAGAAAGATTGAAAAGCAGAAAGAGGGGAGATCCAAGAAGGTGATGACCAGCATGTACTGTATCTGAGAGACAGAGGATCTGAAACTCCAAAATTGGTGAGTGAAGGGCAGCTGAAGCCAGAGCATCGACATTGAGGCTTCCTGGGTGAGAGGGGAACAACACGTGAGCTGAGACCATTTAGATCCAGGTCACCCATGGAATTCTTTGGTGGAATTTTCTGGTGATGGAGAATAGTGAACATTCAATCCCCCTGCACTTTTCCTTGTTGGGCCTCACTCCTCCTCTGCGGAGCCAGTCCACAGTACCCGCTGCTCATGACACAGAACCCACTGCTCAGGCAATTGAGACAGCATAGCAGGGCCTCCTAGTTCCTCAGTGGGGGCTGACAGCTGTACCACCCTTCTGGATCCTGGGTCCATGAGCAGCTGTATGGTCCCACAGGGCCTCCCAGCCAGTGACTGTACTAGCCACCCAGTTCCTCAGAGGCAGGCAGCCTGCATTACAGGAAACCCAGGTCCACCAGGTCTGCCAGGCCACCCAGGTCCATGGACCACTGTAGAGGCTCCCCAGGACTTCCCAGTAGGCATCTGTACCAGTCTCACAGTTCTGCTGCTGTGGCTCACTCCCAGCAGACTGCTTTAATAGCTTCTAAGTTCTGTGGCTGCAGCACCACTGCAGGCCCAAATTTGAGAGTAGAGGACAAGGGGAGCCCGTGTGCTTTCTGATTAGACCTGCTAGAGAGTGAGTGTGCCTTCAATTGAGTGCCTGCAGAGCCCCAGATCCAGGGTCCCTCTACACTAGCAACCATACATACGATCCCTCCCACCCACACACCCACTGTGGACAACAGGGCTTCTTGGCACAGAGTCCTCAACATTGAAGCCCGAGCTCTGCAAGTCTACCAGTCGAGTCCAGGCAAACAACTCCTGGAGCCCAGACAGAGCTGAAAACCTTAGTGGCCTACAGCTATCCGCACATGTGCATTGCACTCAGGAAAAGCACCAGTGCCCACACCCCCTCTTATGTCTACACCACCCCCTGACTCACATTCCAAGCATCTACACTCTCTAGCACCCCATCTTTTAAGGTACACTTCCACTCACATGCACAGATTTTCCTGTTTGCGTTTGTGCCTCTGCATCAGTGGATCTTCTTCCCTTAAGTACAGCTGAAACACCAACACACACTCTCAAACCAGTGGACCTCTCACTCCAGACACCAGAGAAGGACAGATCCAGGCTGAATGATCTACAGACTCCAAGAACAAACAGTAAAGATTACGGATAAGCAGATGGCCAGCAGTAGGTGTAAGAACACATCCAAGAAAAATCAGGACATCATGGCTTCACCAGCACTCCCCCCAAATCAATTGATACTCCAATTCATCAAATCAAATGATTTTAAAGCAATGCTTATCCAGTTACTAGAGGCACATAAAAAGGAAATGAACAAATCTCTCAAAGAAATAGCCACACAAATGGAGGAACAAGTAAAGGCACAATTAGTGTCAAAATAGAGAGGAAAAAAACAAACAAAAAATAAAGACCATCATAGAAAGACAGGAATCCACATTCAAACAAATGAAGGAAATGGTGCAAGGCATGAAAACAGAATTAGAATCAATAAAGAAAACACAAACAGAGAAAGCTCTGGAGCTGGAGAATTTAGAGAAAAGATCAGAAACCACAAATGTAAGCATCACCCATAGAATACAAGAGATCGAAGAAAGAATCTCTGGTGCTGAAGATACACTTGCAGAAATTGATACTTCTCTCAAAGAAAAAGTAAAATCAGAAAAGTTCCAAACACAAAACATCTAAGAAATCAAGGACATCATGAAAAGACAAAATTTAAGAATAATAGAAATTGATGAAAAAGAAGATTCCAGGCTCCAAGGTCCATAAATTATTTTCAAGAAAAACAGAGAAGAAAATTTTCCCAAGAAAGAGATGTCCATAAACATACAAGAGGCCTACAGAACAGCAAATAGACTAGACCAGAAAAGAAAATCTGCATGTCACATCATAGTCAAAACAGTAAATCTACAGAACAAAGAAAAGATATTAAAAGAAGCAAAGGAAAAACCCAAGTAACATATGAAAGTAGAACTATCAGAATCACACCAGATAGCCAGAAAGGCCTGGGTAAATGTCATGCAGACTCTAAGAGACCGCAGGTGTCAACCCAGACTACTATACCCTGCAAAGCTTTCAATCAACATAGATGGAGAAAACAAAATATTCCATGACAAAACTAAATTTAAAGAATATCTATACAGCAAACCAGCCCTACAGAAGATACTAGAAGAAAAACTCCAAACCAAAGAAAACAACTACACTGAAGAAAACATAGGATACAAATAACTTCACAACAAAAAATTAAAAGAAAATAAGCAATGGATCACAGTAACTCCACCAACTGTCACAATAAAAGGCACTAACCTTCATTGGTCACTATTATCTATCAATATCAGTGGACTCAACTCTCCAATAAAAACACACAGACTAACAGAATGGTTACGGAAACAGGATCCAACATTCTGCTGCATCTGAGAAACTCACCTCTGCAACAATGATAAACACTACCTCAGAGTAAAGGGCTAGAAAAATGTTTTTCAAGCAAATAGACCCAGGAAACAAGCTGGTGTAGCTATCCTAATATCTAATAAAATAGACTGTCAACCAAAATTAATCAAAAAAGATGAGGAGGGGCACTTCATTCTCAACAAAGGAAAAATCCACCAAGAGAACATCACAATTCTGAACATCTATGCCCCAAATACAAGAGTGCCTGGATTTTAAAGCTTTGTTAAAGCTTAAATAACACATCAATCCCAACACTTTACTAGTGTGAGACTTCAACACTCCACTTTCACCAAAGATCAGATCATATAGACAGAAGCTAAATAAGGAAATAATGCCACTTACCAAGGTCTTAAATCAAATTGACCTAATAGATGTCTACAGAAATTTTCACACAAACTAAAAAGAGCATACCTTCCATTCAGCACCTCAAGGAACCTTCTCCAAAATAGACCATATAGTCGCTCACAAAGCAAGACTCAACATATACAAGAAGATTGAAATAATCCCTTGTATCCTATCTTCCCACCATGAATTAAAGCTGGACCTCAACAACAACAGAAATAGCAAAAAGCCTACACACACATGGAAACTAAACAACTTGCTACTCAATGAGAGCTGCGTTAGGAAAGAAAGAAAGAAAGAAAGAAATTAAAGACTTCCTAGAAGTCAATGAAAATGAAGGTACAACCTACCCAAAATTATGAGACACCATGAAAGCAGTGCTAAGAGGAAAATTCATAGCAATAAGTGTCTTCAAAAAGAAACCTGAAACATCTCATACAAACAATTTAATGGCTCACTTGAAAGCCTTAGCGGGTGAGGGGGGAAGAAGCAGACACACCCAAGAGGAATAGATGACTATAAAGATTCAATCTCAGGGCTGAAATCAATAAATTGGAAACAAATAAAACAATTCAAAGAATCAATGAAACCAAAAGAACATTCTTTGAGAAAATCAACAAAATAGAGAAACCCTTACCAAACTAAAAGGCAGAGAGAATCTATCCAAATCAGCAAAATCAGAAATGAAAAAGGAGGCATAACAACAGACACTGAAGAAATCCAAACAATTATTAGGTCTTACTTACTACAAAAACAACTATACATCACAAAAATTGAAAATCTAAATGAAATGGGCAATTTTCTTGAAAGATTCCATTTACCAAAATTAAATCAAGATCAGGTAAATGGATTGAATAATCCTTTATATCCCAAGGAAATAGAAGCAGTCATTAAAAGTCTCCCTTCAAAAACAAAAACAAAAACAAAAACAAAAACAAAAACAAAAACAAAAAAACAGGGCCAGATGGTTTCGGTACAGAATTAGACCAGACCTTCAAAGAAGAGCTAATTCCAATAACTCTTCAAACTATTCCACAAAATAGAAACAGAAGGGTCATTAGCAAACTCATTATATGAAGGCACAGTCACCTTGATACCTAAACCACACAAAGACCCAACCAAAAAAGAGAACTTCAGACCTATCTCTCTTATGAACAATTGATGAAAAAATACCCAATAAAATACTTGCAAACTGAATGCAAGAATACATAAAAGATATCATCCTCCATGACCAAGTAGGCTTTATCCCAAGCATGGAGGTGTGGTTCAATATACGGAAATCCTTCAATGTAATCCACCATTTAAACAAACTGAAGGAGAAAAACCACATGATCATCTTCTTAGATGTTGAAAAAACATTTGACAAAGTCCAACACCATTCATGTTTAAAGTCTTGGAGAGATCAGAGATACAAGGCACATACCTAAACATAGTAAAGACAATATACAGTAAGCCTATAGCCAAAATCAAAATAAGCAAAGAGAAACTTAAATCAATCCCACTGAAATCAGAGACAAGACAAAGCTGACCACTCTCTCCATATCTCTTGACATAGTACTTGAAGTCCTAGCTAGAGCAATAATACCACAAAAGGAGATTAAGGGGATACAAATTGGAAAGTAAGAAGTTGAAGTATCACTATTTGCAGAAGATATGATAGTATACATGAACAACCTCCAAATTTCAGAGAACTTCTTCAGCTGATAAACACCTTCATCAAAGTGGCTGCATACAAAATTAACTTAAAAATAATCAGAAACCCTCCTGTATACTAAAGACAAAAGGGCCAAGAAAGAAATTAGGGAAACAACATCCTTCACAATAGCCACTAATAACATAAAGTACCTTGGTGTGACTCTAACTAAGCAAGTGAAAGACCTGTTCCAAAAAAACTTCAAGTCTCTGAAGAAAGAAATTGAAGAAGAGATGAGAAGATGGAAAGATCTCCCATGCTCATGGATTGGTAGGATTAACATAGTGAAAATGGACATTCTGCCAAAAGCAATCTACAGATTCAATGCAATTCCCATCAAAAGACCTATAAAATTCTTTTTCTTTTCATTTTTTTAATATTCGCTACAGTTTATTAACTTTGTATCCCAGCTGTATCCCACTCCCTCATTCCCTCCCAATATCACCCTCCTTCCATCATCTCCTCCTTGCCCATTTCCAAGTCCACTGATAGAGGAGGACTTCCTCCCTTTTCATCTGACCCTGGTTTATCAGGTATCTTCAGGACAGGCTGCAAAGTCCTCTTCTGTGGCCTAGCAGCCTGCTGCTTCCTTGGAGGGAGGGGGAGTCAAAGAGCCAGATATTGATTTCATGTCAGAAATAGTCCCCGTTCCCCTTACTAGGGTATCCACTTGGATACTGAGCTACCATGGGTTATATATGAGCAGGGGTTCTAGGTTATATCCATACATGGTCCTTAGTTGGAGAAACAGTCTCAAAACAGACCCCTGTGCCCTGATATATTTGGTCTTTGTAGGGCTCCTGTCCTCTCCAGGTCATACTAACTCCCCCTTCTTTCATGATTCCCTGCATCCTGCTGAAGGTTTGGTTATGACTCTCAGTATCTGCTTTCAACGGAGGAATGGATACAGAAATTATGGTACTTTTACACAATGGAATACTACTCAGCAATTAAAAACAAGGAAATCACGAAATTTGAGGGCAAATGGTAGGATCTACAGAAGATCAATCTGAGGGAGGTATCCCAGAAGAAGAAGGACACAAATGGTATATACTCACTTATTTAGACATATAAGATATGATAAGCATACTTAAATCTATATACCTAAAGAAGATAAACAAGAAAGAGGACCTGGGGTACAATGATCAATCCTCACTTAGAAAGATATTGGAAATTGGATGTAGGAGAAAGCAAGTAACAGGACAGGAGCCTGGCACAGACGGCCTCTGAAAGACTTAACAGTGTACCAACACAATTCTTTACAGACCTTGAAAGAAAAATTATCAACTTCATAAGGAAAAAAACAAAAACAAAAACCTAGAAGTGCAACAACAGATCATCTGGAGGTATATACTTCCCTGATCTCAAGCTGTACTGCAGAGCAATAGTAGTACAAACTGCATGGTATTGGCATAGAAGCAGAATGGTGGGTCAAGGGAACTAAATAAAAGACCCAGAAATAAATCCACACAATGACAAATACTTGATTTTTGACAAAGAAACCAAAACTATTCAATGATTAAAAAGATAGCATCCTCAACAAATGGTGCTGGTCTAACTGAATGTCTACATGCAGAAAAATGCAAATAGATCCATATTTATCACCCTACACAAAACTAAAGTCCCAGTGGACCAAGGATCTCAACATAAAACCAGACACACTAAATCGGTTAGAAGAAAAAGTTTGGAAGACCCTAAAACTCATTGGCACAGGAGTGAACTTCCTGAACAGAACACCAAGAGCACAGACTCCAATTTCAATAATCAATAAATGGGACCTCATGAAACTGAAAAGCTTCTTTAAAGCAAAGTACACTGTCATCAGAACAAAACAACTGCCTACAGATTGGGAAAGGATCTTCACCAACCCTATATCTGACAGAGGGCTAATATCCAGAATATATAAAGTACTAAAGAAGATTAAAAAATAACAAATTAAGTAATCCAATTAAAAAATGGGGTATGGTGCTAAACAGAGAATTCTCTGTAGAGGAATATAGAATGGCAGAGAAACACTTAAATGTTGTTCAACATCCCAAGTCATCAGGAAGATGCAAATCAAAATAGCCCTGAGATTTCACCTTACACCCATCAGAATGGCTAAGATTACAAACTCAAGTGACAATACATACTGGAGATGATGTGGAGAAAGGGAACCCTCCTCCATTTCTGGTGGCAATGTAAACTTTCACTACCACTTTAGAAATCAATCTGGTGCTTCTTCAGCACTTCCTCAAGATCCAGCTATCCCAATGTTAGGCATATATCCAAAATATACTGAAGAACACAAGGACATTTGTTCAACTATGTTTGTAGCAGCTTTATTCAGCTTTATAGCCAGAACCTGGAAACAACCCAGATGTCCCTCAATGGAGGAATGGATACAGAAATTGTCGTACATTGACACAATGGAATCCTACTCAGCAATTAAAAACAAGGAAATCATGAAATTTGCAGGAAAATGCTGGGACCTAGAAAAGATAATCCTGAGTGAGGTATCTCAGAAGCAGAAAGACCCATACAGTATATACTCACTTATATGTGGATATTAGACCTATAACATAGGATAAACATACTAAAACCTGTACACCTAAAGAAGCTAAGAAAAGGGAGGTATCTGGGTAAGATGATCAATCTTCATTCAGAAAGATAAATGGGAAGTACATTGGAAGAAGGAGAAAACAGGAAACAGGACAGGAGCCTACCACAGAGGATCTTTGAAAGACTCTACCCAGCAGTGTATCAAAACAGATGCTGAGACTCTTAAACCAAACTTTGGGCAGAGTGCAGCGAATACTATGAAAGAAGGAGGAGATAGTGGGACATAGAGAGAACAGGAGCTCCAAAAGGAGAACAACAGAACCAAAATATCTGGGCAAAGGAGTCCTTTCTGAGACTGATACTCCAACCAAGGACCATTGATGGAGATAACCTTGAACCCCTGCTCAGATGTAGCCCATGGCAGCTCAATATCCAAGTGGGTTCTCTAGTAAGGGCAACAGGAATTGTCTCTGAAATGAACTGTATGGGGGGGGGTTCTTTATCACCCACCCCATGATGGGGGGAGCAGCTTTGCTAGGCCACAGAAGAGGACAATGCAGCCAGTCCTGATGAAACCTGATATGCTAGGTTCAGATGGAATGGGAGGAGGACCTCCCCTGTCAATGGACTTGGAAAGGGGAATGGGAGGAGATAAGGGAGGGAAGGTGAGATTGGGAGGGACTGAGGGAGAGGGTTACAGCTGGGATACAATGTGAATAAACTGCAATTAAAAGTAAAAATAAAAATTTTATTTAAAATAAAAAAGCAGAAAGAATTAAGGCTTAGTGTTGCGATGCATAGAAGGAATATATGTTAAGATTATTTATCACTGGAAACTACAGTTCAATAAACCTGTACATTATGTCATGAGGTAAGAATTAATGGAAGTGTATTCCACCGAATTACAAGGTCCACAACATAATCATATCAAGATATAATGCTCACAGTTTAATGTTTTCTTGTTTGGGGTATTTCCTCATTTTCCTTATTTTTTTTTCTCCTACTTTTTTTTCTCATCCTCCTTATTTGGGTCAAATGCACCAACTGAAGTAGAACTTACTTGTCTAATAATGTGTGCAGCTCATGTTAAACAAACACCAAACAACACCATTTCTGTTGTTAATATTGTCCATTGGACAGTTTCTACAGTTACATAGATAAAACCGAGATATATCCAGGAAGGGTAATATCCATTAGGTTAGCTGAACTATGAAGACAAAATTTTGGGAGTTGACATTCTATGGACTGGACTCAATTAAAGGAGAAACGTATATGAAGAACTTTCATCTCATTCAGCTTCCCAACTGGATACATGGTATGACCATGTTCCTTGAGCTTCTGCAGCCATGATATCCTTACCATGGGAACTGTGAGTAAAAATAGCCCTTGTTTCCTAAAGTTGCTTCTGTTAGGGATTTTCCTATGAGACAAATAACAAATACATTTTTTAAAGAAAATAAAATACATTTTTTTCAACTGAAGCAGATGAAATCATGTAATTATTTTTAAAGAACAGTATCTCATAACTTGCACTGTGTTAGTCAGTAAAACATAATTAGGAATGAAATAACCTATTCTCTGGACCACCTCCTTTTTCTCAGGAACCAACAAATATGATTCGGGAATGTTGAAAATTTAAGTATTATCAAAACTTTTAAAGATAAAATAACTCTAAATAACTATTTAATCATCCATGTGAGGACAAAAAAATAAAACTATCATGAATAAGAAGAAGACCATTGTAAATTATAATGGGTAATTTTTAGTAGTTTTATGGAATTTTTAGTAGGTTTACTTCTTTTTAGAGATGTCATTGCTAAATTTACAACTCAACTGTAATTTTTCTTTCTATATCTACCTTGGTTTTACCATTCCCTAAACTTTAGACATTTATTTCCTTCTAGTAAGAACATGCTAGCAACTAGCAAATAACATGGTAAGAACTAACTGAACATACTAAAATTAGTTGATAACATGCTGCATATTAGACAGCAGGGATTGGTAACACAGATCATCCAAGGATACCAGAGAATTTGGGATTACCTATCTAAAAGTAACCATCCTAGGAGAGAAAATATTTGAGCTTATTCTGAGGGGTCTCTTTGAAATCCAGTATTCTGTCATATGAAACAATGTATCCTAATATTAGTTTCCCATTTTTCTTGGCTATATCAGAAATAATAGCGTATCTGGAGTAGAGCGTTTACATGTTAATGGTGTTAAAACAAAGCTTCTTTGTAACTTTTGCAAATACATCTTTGATTGCATCATAAAAGCCATTGAAAAGTAAGGTGATTTTTACAGCATACTTTTCTGCTAATCCTCTGTTCATTAAGGAAAATGATTAAGAAGCTATTGCTGCAAGAAAATATGCAGACATTATTGGAAGCAGCAGCTTTATGTGAATCCCTGCTTTGAAAGCAGAACTGTTCACGCATTACACATTTACCTCCAATTTATGCTTACACATAAAAGGAATAACCATGCCACTTAACAAAATATGTCAAAGTTGGATCACATCTTTCTATCTAATTTCATCCTAGATAGAAAGGACTCATCATGTCTCAGACCATCATTTGTTTCCTGTATCATTTGCACTTAAATTTAATATTCCTAATACAAGTTGGAGAGGGAAATATTTTATTGCTAGATTTTGTTTTGGACTCTCTCAAGTCACATTTCTTTCTAGAGCAAAAAAAGGGGGGGTTCTGCTTGTTTCAATAGTTCATTAATGCACTGATGCTATAGAAATGAGTTGTGTCAGAAATACATTCTTGTCCTTATATATTTGAACTCTTTTCTCAATATTGTACAGTTTTGGAAAAAAAAACAGTCTCCTCATATTTCAAAGCTGTCATCGCCAACATTCTATTTAGATTTACATGTATTTTTAAAATTATGTTCTAGAGAGAAGGGCCTGCTAATGCCCCCAGTCATTATTTGTTTCCTATATCAGTTGCACATAAACTTCATTTTCCTAATCCATGTTTAATGTTCATGTGGAAGTTGTAATCAGGGTTAGCTGGGGAGCTACTTTAATGCTACTTCTTGTTTTGGACTCATTCAAGTCACATTTCCTTCTAGAATAAAACAGAATTCTTAATTTTTTAAGAAAATGAAAGACTGTGTATCAATTTATGTTTCATAAGATGTGAAAACTATGGAGTTCTTTCTTCAATAGAACCATGTTATAACAGCTTAAGACATGGTTAGTAGTGAGCAGAAGTAGCCGTCACTATTGTTATAATTCATGAGCTTCCCTTTTTAGGCAAGGGTGATCCACTCACTCAAAAGGTAAGGTAGGAACTCTGCCAAGTCATTGCCGTGCACCTGAGGCTCAACCTGTTGCTAACTCTCTGGATAGCATGCTTGGTAATAAATTAATACTGGTTAATTAACTGGTGCTTCTCATTGGTCTTTTCAAAGAAAGGGAAAAAAATATTCCAAGCTGAAATGCTAGTTTAAAATTAAATAACTATGCACTGATGATTAGATTTGTGTTGTTGTTGTTGTTTGTTCTTTTACCTTCAGACAACTCTTCTGGGAGAGTCAAGATGCTCCATGGTAAATAATCCCTGATCTCTTGGTGTTTTATTCTTACTAGAAAAAAAATATATATATATATATATGTGTGTGTGTGTGTGTGTGTGTGTGTGTGTGTGTGTGTGTATTACTGAGAAAAACACCAAGGAGTGATAAAGGATATATATGGTGTTTTTGTGGGTGCAGAAAAGAAAACGTTAAATTTTTATCTAAACTAATGATATAGCCAATAATGGAACAAATACGAATTATACTTAAAAATTCTAGAGTAGAACAATATGCATTACGAATATGAGCTAGAGTGCAGTAATTTAACCCTGGTTAAATGACTATGCCTTTGGAAGAAGGCTATTAAGTGTTATTATATAGTGGGTATTTTATATTACTAAAATTTATGGTAGAAGAACAGCAGTATCAAAGTATTCAAGTATTCACTTGTTCACTCACTCATTCTTTCATTTGTTTATTCGAGTATGTATAAGTTAGAACAAAATAATAGATTGTAAGTAATAAAAATTGTATAGCTTATGAAAGATTACTATGGAAATATATTTGTTGAGTTTTGCCCATTTCCAATGAGAGCCATGAAGCATATTGTTGAGTGCGACAGTGAGACAGGATTGACTCCATGGTAGGAAAACACAGCAAATACTAATATTTTAGTCCCATTTGAAACTGAAGTGATACTTCTTGAAAAACTGTATTACTCTTCTGAGGAATGAGCTGGCAATGGAACTCCATCTCTGATCAGCACATCAGCCACTTAGTACATTAAGTCCATCCTTCAGCCAAGTCTTTTGCCTCTGCTGGAAGAACGTAGCTCAGCTTGTGTCTGGGGCATCCTACAGAGAACATACTTCCCATGCTCAAAATGAACTCAGCCATCCTATTGCAGATCACCACATCTAAACATTTCTCTCAGCTAATGTTGTTACCAAGCTCTTTCTTAATGGGTCTTTAACTCAAAGCCTTTCATCTATCAACTATATAGACTAGGAAAAAAAATGTTTTTGGTGTCATGGTGACTTGTCATGCCATCTTCTATGCTCTATATCCTGGAACACAGCTTTACCACTCAGAACACAATTTTGTTATTGTAGAATATGAGGAGCTTAATTATTCTGTCATTCCCACCACCTGGATGAACTCCTATAAAACAAGGCATTTTAGTATAACACTGCCAAGCAGACAAACTGGCTTTGTCTACCACTTCTCTAAGAATCAGTTTGGTGAGTTGATGAGTGTGTGTCTGATGTACCTGGAATGAGTTGACATGGTACTTCATACTATTTTCATTCATATCTCATTGTAAACTTGAATAAAATGTCAATCACTCCCTTCATTTGCTGGTGCAGTTGTGCCTACAGGGTAACAACGTCAGCTTTTATAACTCTTGGATGACTTTTATAGCCTGCTGGTGGATGAAAATATCTATTAAGCTTTACGCAAGGTCTCATATTGCCTTTGGATTCACACAGACATATACTTATCATCCCACCAAACTGATTCTCAAGAAAGTGATAGAGAAAGCCAGTTTGTCTGCTTGGCAGTGTTATAGTATCACACATTGTTTTATAGTAGTTTATCCAGATGGTGGTAATGATATAATTTACCTTTTTCAGTTGAAAAAAAATGCAATACAAGAAACTGGAAGAACACTTAGCTCTCTTAAAGGGAATTAGTGATAAGATTTAAAGAGGGAGAAGAGAGATTGCAAGTTGAAGAAAAGGTGTTGCATGGTCTTTCTTAGAAGTCTTTTTTATTAATGCCACAACAAGCTGTGTGACAGCTATCCAAGGATGTATCTCAGTCATTGCTCTATTGCTGTAAAGAGACTGCAAGGATAACGTGACTCTTACTAAACAACAACAGAAAAATGCAATTGGGAAGTTTGCTTACAGATTTAAAAGGTTAGTACACGATTGTCATCATTGGAGGCAAATAGGCATGACATGGGAACAGTAAGTGAGAGCTTTACATCCTGATGCCATTGCAGAAAGGAAGGGAGTAAGACCCTGGACCTGATGTGGGCTTTTGAAAGCTCAAAGCCTACCCATGATGAAACATTTCTCCCAACAAAGCCACACCTGATACAAGAAGGCAATCTTGCAACCTCTCAAATAGTTCAAATCCCTGGTGATTAGGATTTCAAATATATGAGCATATGAGGTCCCCTTTCATTCAAGCCTTCACATCCCAGTTCCTGGGTCCTATATGCTTGTAGCAGTTAAGGAACTAAGTACCATCACCATGGCCATGTATTTCCCCTAGAGCATGTTCCATACCACCCATTAAGTTCATGTCACCACGGCCTGCTCCCCCTTTTTTGTCTCCATATTTAATCCTTGTTCAGATGCAGCCTTTTATATCTCCCCTTCCCAATAATTCTCCCGTGGTGAGGTCTGTTGCATGGATTGGTTTTGCAGCATTTCTTGGCCCCATCACCCAGCTATTCTTCAACTACAAAACCCTTTCCATAGACACATCATAATGCAAAATGTATTTAGTCCAACTTGAAAAGTCCCCATAGTCTTTCAGTCTCAAGGCTATTTAAAATTCCAAAGTCTCTTCTGAGACACAAGGCAATCTCTTAGCTGTAACTGCCCCACCTCCAAAAAAGCCAAAAACAAAACAAACAAACAAACAAACAAACAAAACAAAAAAGAGCCCACATACTTTCAATATACAATAGCATAGAATACTTATTAACATTCCAAAATGTAGAAAAGAGGGCACAGTGAGGAAATACTGGACCAAAGCAAGAATGAAAACCAACAGGACAAACTCTAACTTCTGCATCAACAAGTCAATCTGCTTTTTTAGACCTTGACTGTTGAGTCTTTCCAGCTTTCTTGACTGCAACACACTTCTGTCTCTTCAGCTGGTTCCACATCCTGTTAGAAGCTTCACTGGGAAGCAATCTCATGACTCTGGCATCTCCAATGTCTTGGGATCCTTAACACAATCTCAGCTTCACCTTTACAGCTTCACATTAGAACAACAGCAAAAGGAAGACACATTCTTTGCCAAAATATGCCTCTACCCCAGCTTCTAATATTCTTTCCCTCTAAAATCTCTTGAGTGAGCTCCCCAGTTCACATCTCCCTTCGCACTACTGTCTTTCATGTTTCTACTAGAATGGCCCAATGAGCCCTGCTTATAGAGTTCAACTACTTTTCTAATTCAAAGTCCCAAAGTATTGTATATTCTTCCCATACAGAGACATGGTTAGATCAAATAACCTAAAAACTCTAGTCTCTGCAACAAACTCTATCTAGTTATTGTTCTATTGCTGTGAAAATACTCTATGACCAAAAGCAAGCTGAGGATGAAGACTGTTAAATTATTTGATTTATTTGGTTTCCATCCTTAGTTTACTTACTTACTTATTTGGCTTATATTTCCTGAAGAGGGAGGGAGGGAAGGATTGAGAGGAGATGAGGGAGGGGCAAGAGCCATAATAAAATATATGTAAAGAGCAAAAAAAAAAGTCCATCATTGGTGAAATTCGGGGAAGAAATTCAAACAGCAGAGAAACCTGGAGGCAAGAGTGGATGGATATGTCAGGGAGAAGTGTTCCTTACTGGTTTGTTCCTCTTGGCTTGCTCAGCTGCTTTCTTATAAAATCTGGTACTACCAGCCCAGCAGCACTATTCAAAAGAGCTGGACCCTCCCCCATTAATGATTAATTGGGAAAATGACCTACAAGCTTTCCTTCCCCTACATTTTAGAAAGCATCTTCTTAATTGAGGTTCCATCCTCCTAGTTCGTGTCAAGTTGACATAAAACTAGCCAGCACAGTATGTAAGCAAAAGTTTTAGGTAAATGTGGGATGTGTGAATTGTTCTGCTTTTAAACCAGCAATTCTAAGGAAGCTTCTGCTGCCTCCAATAAAGTCTCTGTGTTATATTTATATGGCAATATCTTTTTAATCGTTTTCTTTAATGAATAGAGGTTTAGCAGGAAAGCTAACGATAAGGAACACCTTACTTTTCCACTGGTTTTTATTATGCAATTAAATATGTATTTGTAAAAATTAAAAGAGAGAGAGAGAGACAGTAGTGTTACAGTGAGGCACGATAGAAAGAAAGAAAATATGGAAGACCATCACCCCAGAGTCTGGTCAAAGCCTCTATCTGAGGAATATTAAGCATTCCAGCAGTTTCCTTTAGTGTTGATAACACAGAGTCAATATACTGTTTGAAGATGTTGTAATAAGAAAACAAGGTAGCCTGTCCATATGCCTTCTCTTCTCACCCTTTGCCCAGATCCATCCTGAAACTCATCCCCAGCTCTGCAGCAGAATTCTCTTGGAAATGATCCCTGCCCCTACTCCTGTCATCTATGGATTCCATAGATCTTCCTCTTCTAACCTCTCTCCTACCACTGCTTGTTTTTTTCCTAGGCCCCAATTTCAGCAGGTTCCCCCTGCTAACCCACTAACCATACTCCCAGAATACAGGATAAACTGCCTACAGACCTTCTCCTTTCTCTGTTCCCCAAGACCAGATCTCCCAGTCTCATTTCTAGCTCAGAGGAGCACACATAGTAGTCCTTCCTCCTTCTTCCTCACCGCTGCTCCCCTTTCCTACGAATTCCACAGATCTCTTTCTAACTTCCATCCTCCCATCAGTTCCAATTTTCTGGGAAAGCACCAGATTTATTTCCAAAATGTTGGTATGAGTTTGTACTCCCACATGAGCATCCGGGCTGTGAAAACATGGCTCTCTGACTCTTGTGCCCGTTCCTTGAACAGTTTCCTCCTATTGGGTTGCTGAGTCTAACTTTGTTATGAGAGTTTGCCTTCATGATATTATATTTTATATTGACATATTTGGTTTTTACTTTTTAGAAGCCTGTTCTTTTTTAGTGAAAGACAGAAAGGGACTGGATCACAAAGGGAGGAGAGGTGGGGGTTATTGGGAGAAGTAGAGGGAGGGAAAACTGTAATCAGGATACACTGTATGAGGGAAAAAATCTGTTTTCAAGAAATGGAAAAAGTGTTAAAATAACAATAAGCTAGGCTTATGGCCTAAATGTATATATGACCTCAGGTAGACTTGCATTCCTGGGAATCCCACAAACAAGAGCACTACTATTTTTATTGTAATGATATACTAATTTGCTATATTCCTGCAACACATAGTTTTGCTGTGTTGTTGAGATCAGGTTCTGCTCTCCACTAGTTTTCTCCATAGTGTATAAACAGTACTTTTACACAGACTGCATTGTCCAGCAACTCCATTTTAAATATGGAATATGGTTCTGCACTTGGCTGGACACATGAATGACACCTTCTGTTTGGTACCATTCACCTGTCAGAAACTGACAAATGATTTATCTCTAGTAGTAAAAAGAATGTTCCTCTGTTGATTTATTGAAATGGATTGGGACTGTTGGGATATTTAGCAACAAAGTATATTAAAATCATATTTCAAAATTAAACCTAGAAAATGTAATGAATACAAACTAATGAAGTCTGTAACACTTTGACTGGCCCCGTCACATGGTACATGCCTTGGGTACTAATAGAATTTGCTCCCATCACCCTGTTGTCTGACCATACATGACAGGGAGACAGAGAACTCACTTTCCCAGGAATTTTAGCTCAGCTTGGTCTACCTGTTGTTGATCACCGCTCAAATTGTTCCTTTTGATACTCCCACTCCCCTGACTTAACCTGACATCTGTCTGTCTAGTCATCCATTCATCTACAGCCAGTCCTGCACTTTTGCCTATATGCAGCTCCACTCAACTCTAATTCATTCATGACCTGGCAGCAAGAGTCTGTGGCCAGCAATAAGCAACTCAGTTTGACTCTGTGTTCTCAGCGGGGTTTGGTTATCTTATTAAAACAGATAGTGTTGTACCCAGTTCATGAGACCCCGAAAGACCACCAACACACCAGGAGTCAGAAAGATTCTGCAAAAGAAAAGAAGCTTTTATTTCAGGCTTAAGCTTGGACTTCCAGCAGGAACTGACACTGTGGTCAGAGGCCAGGGGCCAGGAGCCCCTAGTCTAGAAAGAAGCTGATTTTCATAGGTTTATTTTATTTTATTTTTTAGCAAGGGAAGGGGCTTCCAGACTTGGCGGTTATGTGATTGGGTGAGATTTAGCAAGAGCAGGCTTGTTACATAACGATTGTCTAAAGGCAAGTTGGATAACTACATTGGCATCCACAAGGAAAAGATATCATTGTTTTAGCAACCATAAGGACAACAGTCATTCTGACCTGTTTCCTGATTGACTGGTGTCAGGGTGGGCACATTGTGTGTTCTGGAATGTTATGATTTCCTGCAAGTAAAAACATGTTTTTCAGGTTCTGTTGGAGAGAGCTAGATTGATTACAGGATGAAGACTAGTAGCAAAATGGAGTCTGTTGTGCTCAGATTCTTCAATACTATTTGCATTTCTTTCCGTTTCCCTACTTCACAGGATCTCCACAACCTCTTAAAACATCATGTAGCCTTAGGACCCATTTAGCCATTCTATATCCTACATATATACATGTATCTAGACAGATAGAAAATAGATAGTCAAACAGACAGATAGATAAAGTTTACTATGTAATATGTACTATGCTGTTTAAGAGTTAATAGTAAAATCAGAATTGAAAATAATCAACATTGGCTGTATTGGGGGATATTAAGGTAAATGGTACAATGTGGCATATTTCTGCTATTGAAGTAATCATAATTGTGATAACATTATTTTTATTCAATAAAATATACATCTGTCAGGTATGCTATAATCCACCCTGAGATCTCATTTAAACTCTTTAGTAAACTTTTGAAGATTATAACTTTGAAAATCAGTGTAAATAACAATTTTAATAGATGAGTTAAAACACAACTGTTCAGGTAACACTTTAATAGACACATTCTCTCCGTTTAACAAACTAGCGGTGCAGTGGATGATGAGCCCCTAGCCATGTGCACTTTGCCTAAGCAAGGGCACAGTTCAACATGAGTGGAGAAGACGGGGTAACACATTCCCTTAAATGGATCCTGGGGCATCCGCTTACCAGCATGAGTCATCCTGACACAGCTGACTTTCCCTGTGGTGTGTGTGTATCTTTGCTCTAGTGGTAGTTGCATGCTCTCTGTGATGGGAGCTAGGGCATGAAAAGAAGACCAAGCAAGCCATCTGAATATAGATTTGGGAATAATCCAAGGTTCGTTATCCTTACTACTTGATATGAACTTGCATGCCTCCTCAATGAATTTGGTCCACCACATAAGTATAAATGTTCCCTAAAAAAAATCACTGGAAGTCAAGAGTATATTAGGATATTTTGTCATAACACATATGATATCGAACACAAGCAGGATGCGGCAACATTTGTGTGGGTTTTGTTGTGGGCAATAAGACATACACCTAAGGCTCAGTTGTCTTTCCAGAAAACAAACTAGCAAACAAACAAAACAAGGACAAAAACTTTCATGAGGGAGAAATTACAATCAGAAAATAATTACCGATGCTCTCCTCTGCACTAGGTTCTGACTTATCAGTAAAAGTACAAAAAAAAAAATGAAGAATGAGATGAGGTGTTGGCTTGCTATTTCTTACAGTTAGAAGGCTACAAGAAGGAGAATAAAAATTGGGTTTATGCTAACAAGTAATTACTGAGACACAAATATGTGGAAGAAACAGCATGGGAAGAAACAGGCAATGAAAAGATAATATATGAGTGACGTAAATTAGCTTTCAGGACCAAACTTTAATTTAAAGTAGTGAAAATGCATGAGTCAGCATGGTGACAAAGGCTTTAAAATGAGAAATTACCAGAAACCATATTAGTCAGTAAATATTCAAAATCTGAGCTTTGTACATTAATAAATAATTTTAAATAAGCAATCAAAGAATCCCTTCCCAGCATAGTTTATAAAAAATGTGGGACATGAAGTACATGGAATTAGTCAAATACTATAAGAATGGAGATATTAAGTAATATGGCCAGCAATTCATCCTTGAGACAAAGGCTATCGAACATAAGTCTAGTATATAAAAAGTCAAATATGGCAAGTAGGATATTTGTTGTTCAGTAGAATATTTTATGGAAGAAAGATGTTAACAAAAAGCTAAATGTTATACTAGTGAAATGTTGTTAAACTCTTAAGTCTAAGAGACAGTTCATATAAGACATGTATGTTAAAACAATGCAGATGGGAAAACTTCAATTCTAGAGCTGAGCAACCCCACTCCACACACATATATGTATTGTGTTTATTTCATCCTTGTAAGAAACATTGGTGTGAAAATCGTTTGTAAAATCAGGGATCTTTTTGGCAGTCAGGTATGGGCAATGAAAAATCCATAGTCATACTTTGGGTTCCTGCAGCATCAAAGACAAGCTTGAATTGCTCTGCTACTACATAGGCCTTAGACAGACAAAGAAGTGAAAGCCAACAAAACTGGGACCACTGGTGATGGAAGGATGCAGAGTGGCCATGCAGTGGTAGCAACAACACAGGATGTGAAAGCTGAATTGTTCATGGAAAATGCCTGAACCATCAAGGAGAAAATAGGATAGTGTATTCCATCGATTGCTGCTATACCCAACAAGACTTTTTGATGAAACAATTTATAGAGAAAATGAGACCTTTTGCATTCCCTTTGCTGTCTGAACCAACTGGCCGTTATTTGAATAAATAATGATAGGCCTTCAGAGATCCTGCCCACCATCTGTACAAAGGTTTCATTGAATAATTACAAACCATTGAGTGCTTTATAGCTATGGAGAAACATCTGCAAGAACAATAAATAATAGGTAAGGAGTTTTAACAAATGTACCTGAATGTATAAGGAAGGCATACCTGGAAAACATAGATCGTGGAATGAAAATTATATTAGCAGCTGTTATTAATCTCCCCACAAATGGTCTAAGAAGGTCCCTGGATCCACACAAATGATAAAAGCTATTGATTCTGCCCTTTGTTTCAAGGTACAAGTAGGTGGTGCATTAAATTGGTGAAAGTGCAACACACTGTGGTCTAGACATGAAGAAATAAGGATGAGGCTGAACCAGAAGGCCCCCTCAAATACGGAGGCTTTTGTTCTGAATGTATATTAAAGAAAAGAGAAAGAATTCATAGTTTGGTGAGCCTAACGGACTTTTGTGCTGCTTCAGATAAGAACTGGATCAAGACTGACATAATTGTTATTGGGACTGGCTGTTTTTGAACACATCACTGGCAAAATCCCTGTGAGGAGTTCCCAAACATTGTACACATTTCCTTGGCCTAACCAGAGACTTGATTATGCATTACTTATCTAATCCTGGTTTTGGCCAAGTGTAATTATATGGCTAAAGCATGATCAACCAAAGGCTCTGCCCTTACGGTTGAAAGAAATATAGCTAAGTCTCAGTGTAGAAAATATCTTGATTACAATGACGGGTAAACTTGGCCATCACATTATTGCTTTTCAGTTAGATGATTTCATTTCCAAGGTAAAGGAGAAAAGGTATCTCAGCTGCATGCCACTGATGTTGTGGTCATATTACACCCAGCACCATCTTAGTTTATTTTCCTTTTCTTGGGATAGAAGAGTCTGACAAAATCACTTTAAAGCAGAAATGGCTTGTTTTAGTTCACAGTCTCAGGTTAAAGTCCATCAGTGCCAGGGAAGTCACAGAAGCTGGAGCTTAAGGCAGCTAGTCATATTACAGCTAGTCAGAAGAGACAAATGAATGAATGCCAGTCAGTGTTTAGCCTGCCTTTTCTTTCCCTGTGCACTTTCAGACCCTTTGCCTCGAAGTAGACTCGCTCACAATTAAGATGTGTTTTCCCACATCACTTGGATAACCAAGATAATTCCCCATAGGCATAGTGTGAAGCATGCTTCCCAGGTCATTCTAGATTGGGTTATTTGACAAGAAACACTAACTCTCAAAAGCATCCTATCTCCTTTTTCTACATCTTACAATATTTGTTCTTTTGTGATGATCTCTGTATCACAAAAGAGTTGATGATATGTGTTTTATCCTTTCTGAGCAATGGAATCCCATGCCACAACAAAATCCTTGCTAATATAATCAGTTATGATACTTTGCCATAACCTAAACCCATTACAAAAGAAAAAGTTCACTTCCACTACTAGGCATAAAAAAGTCCTTAAATGGATCATCCTGAGTGAGCTGTCCCAGAAGCAGAAAGACACACACATGGTATATACTCACTCATATAGACATATAACATAGGATAAAGCTAGTAAAATCTATGCATCTAAAGAAACTAATCAAAAGAGAGGACCCGAGAGATGGCTCAGTGGTTAAGAGCACTGTCTGCTCTTCCAAAGGTCATGAGTTCAATTTCCAGCAACCACATGGTGGCTCACAACCATCTATAATGTGAACTGATTCCCTCTTCTGGCAGGTGTAAATGCAGATAGAACACTCATATACATAAAATAAATAAATCTTTAAAAAATAAAAGAGAGAGGACCCTCACTAAAACTCTCACTCCCCATCCTGAAAGGAAAAGAGGATGGACATCAGAAGAAGAAAACAGGAAACAAGCTAGGAACCTGCCACAGAGGGCCTCTGAAAGGCTCTATCCTTCAGACTATCAAAGCAGATGCTGAGACTTATGACCAACTGTTGGGCAGAGTGCATGGAATCTTATGTAAGAAGTGGGAAATAGTAAGATCTGGAGAGGACAGGAACCGCACAAGGAGAGCAACAGAACCAGAAAATTTGAACACAGGGGTCTTCCCAGAGACTCATACTCCAACCAAGTACCATGCATGGAGATAACCTAGAACCCCTGCACAGATGTATCCCATTGCAGTTTAGTGTCCAAGTGGGTTACATAGTAATGGGAAGAGGGACTGCCTCTGACATAATCTGATTGGCCTGCTCTTTGATCACCTCCCCCCTGAGAGGGGAGCAGGCTTACCAGGCCACAGAAGATGATAATGCAGCCACTCCTGATGAGATCTAATAGACTAAGTTCAGAAGGAAGGAGAGGAGGACCTCCCCTATCAGTGGACTTGGGGAGGGGCATGCGTGAAGAAGTGGAGGGAGGGTGAGATCGGGAGGGGAGGAGGAAGGGGCTTATGGGGGGATACAAAGTGAATAAAGTGTAATAAATAAATAAATAAATAAAGGTGTCAAAGAGTCTGCCACTGAATTGATGTCAGAGACAGTCCCTCCCTGTTCCCCTTAATAAAATACACACTTAGAGACTAAGCTGCCATGGAATACATCTGAGCAGGGATTCTAGGCTATATCCATGAAAGGATCTTGGTTGGACTATCAGTCTCAGAAAAGACCCCTGTGCCCACATATTTTGGTGCTGTTGTTCTTGTGAAGCTCCTGTCCCCTCTAGGTCTTTCTGTCTCTCCCCTCTTATATAGGATTCCCTACACTCTGCCCAAAGTTTGGGTATGAGTCTCAGCATCTGCTTTGATACATTGTTAGGTAGAATCTTTCAGAGGCCCTCTGTGGTAGGCTCCTGCCATGTTTCTTGTTTTTGCTTCTTTTTTTTTTGTTTGTTTGTTTTTGTTTGTTTGTTTTGTTTTCCCCACAGGTGAGGTAGGCAGGTGTATGAAAAGCTTAGCCTCCTGGCTCAAGCTAAGACCACCCCCTTCTGTTAACAATGCACTTAGGGAACCGAGATACAGGAGATCTCCCTGGAGTTACAGGTATACTTTCCTCCAAGCAATACCATAGGTACCCCTCTTATGGATACTATGTAATAAAGCTCTAAACACTATCCCATAATATTGGACACTATAGCTTATATAACTTTTGCTTCTTTATAGTGTACATTGTACTGTCTCTTTAAATAAAATGTGTTGCTTTGCCATTGGACATCATAAATCTGAAAATAGTCCATACAAAAACACCAATAACACTGGAATGCATGATATTCCTTTGTGGGCTCTTTTGCTTTGTTTACTGTAACAATTTTAAGTCACTCTTGTGTGCAGCAAGCCTTAAATCCAATCTAAAAGTAATTGGTTGCATCCATAAAATTGTGTCAAAATTATACCAGTAGGTACATGTTATCTGGCATATTGACAGTCTAACACATACAGTACTAAGCTGAGCAGGATTTCCTGTGTGAACTCTTCTCCAAAAGCTTTCACTGTGTCTTCCAGGGTGGTGAAATATGGCTGTCAGGGAGAAGACATACAAACTGAGTTCTAAGCTGATTTCTGCGAGTCCTATAGCAAAAACATACAGCTATCTTTCAAAAAGTGTTTTCCTATCTAGTTCTGGGTTCTGGTATTCAAACAAATAAACAAATGAACAACAACAACAAAAAGAAATAGTGGAAATAGTCTTTGGATTGTAGGTCTCCATGTTTAAAAATTAAGGGGGAAAATAACTCACTATTCACACTGTAATCTTATTTGACAATATTAAGACTTCCCAGGGTACCTTTATCGCCCACAGAGGATACCTTCATTCATCCACTTTAATTGTTTTTACTATTCCCTAGTTTTGGCTACATAAAATGTAAGACACACAAAAGTTAGAACCTTATCACGTGTCCTTTTTTATAAAGAATGGGCAGTTTGTCTGGAGATCTGCAGCCACCTAGTCCAAACAAATGCAAAATGGTCTCAGGTCTTCAGCACCTGAGGGGATACTAAACACCAAACTAGGGCAAGATCCAATATAATGTGTAAATGCCTTTCTATATGCATGCATTATTTACCTAAACAGGCAAAGTTCAGTTTAGTGGTGTGGATGGAAGTCACATCCTTCTTTGAGCAGAGTGGCTTCCTCTCCTTGGACATTGTTGTGAAGCACTTGACATCCTCTAACTCCTAATTGATCCAGCAAGGAAAGCTCTTATGATTTCCCTGCCTGCTTGGGTGACAACTCCGGGAGGGGCCATGTTTTTGTTTGCTGTATCAACATTTGAGTTGGCAGTGTTATAACTGTGCATCCAGCTGTTGTGGGGAATGTTGAGATAAGCCTTTTGGAGGCCC
>REGO01000449.1:1258764-1269255 GCA_010120015.1 Rhombomys opimus | reverse complement strand
AAAAAAAAAAAAAGAAATTTGCAGGCAAATAGTGGGATCTAGAAAAGATGATTCTGAGTGAAGTATCCCAGAAGGAGAAAGACAAACATGGTATATACTTGCTTATATAGACCTACAAAACATGATAAACATAATGAAATCTATACACCTAAAGGAGATAAACAGGAAAGCAGACAAAGGGTAAGATGATCAATCCTCACTTAGAAAGACGAATGGGATATGCGTTGGATGTATGACAGAAGTCTACTGCAGAAGGCATCTGAAAGACCCTACCAAGCAGCATTTCAAAACAGATACTAAGACTCATAACCAAACCTTCGGCAGAGTACAGGGAATCATATGAAAGAAGGGGAGTTATTATGACATGGAAAGGATAGGAGCTCCACAAGGACCAAGTATAGCTGGGCACAGGGGTCTTTTCTGAGATTGACAGTCCACCAAGGACCATGTATGGATATAACCTAGAACCTCCGCTCAGATGTAGCCTGTGGTAGTTATAGACATCTTTATTTGTATTTATTCTGATAGTTGGTTCATGAAAATAAGGGTACTTTCCTGTATATCAAAGTATTGTTGCAATGCAAATAGTAAGAATGCACTTCAGAATTTTATAACAGATGATATGATATAACTGTTTGGTGATTATTTTCGATGCTTTGTTTGTGCCTCTTTATTAAAGTTAAATGATAAATTTTTAAAAATCATTTTACTGATTTTTTTGTGAGTTTCACATCTTGCACTCTACATCCCCTCCTTATCTGTCCTCTGCCTTTCTCCCCTTCCATATCTGTCCTCTGTGTTTCCAACCCTCCCAAGACTAACAAAATGATAAAGTAATAATAATAATTTTATTATTTATTTATTAATAAATTTATTAATAATAATATTATTATCTTGCCATGCAAGCCGTTTTGTGTCACAGTGTGCCTCACAGTATACCCCTTTTGCCCAAATAGCTTTATTTGCAAATGTTCATTGCAATGAGTCACTGGTCCAGTTCCAGACCTCTGGCTTCTGCTATGCCATCAGTACTGGATCCTCTCCAGGATGCCTCTTAGAAATCCTGTTGTTGTCCTTATTTCTGCAGCTCTGGTTCCACAGGACCGGACCCTTCACATGCCCTAGTGGTTCATAGATGGTGTAGATATTGGGGTATGTCACACACAGCCCTGGATCTGGGCCTGGGTGGTAGGTGAGTTGGTCAGCCTGCCACCCCCAGGGCCAGCGCCCCCACTTTGCCCTGGGGTGGGGCAGGACTAGCCATTCTATGGCAGCCAGCAAGGGATTTGCCTCACTTTCCTGCACCCACTCCATCAGGGCCAGCTAGCTCTGCTGCACTGTCCAGGCAAGGTGTGGGACCACTTTCCCAAGTGCTGCAGCTTGGGCTATGGCCAGCTCTCCTGTACCACCTCCGCGAGGGGTGGTGCCTGTTCTCTTGCACCCTGCCAGCAGAGCTAACTCTCTTACACTGCCCAGGTAGGGGTCATGACCAGCTCTCCCTTACTCACCCACTCAGGCTGGCTCATTTGTACTCACAGTATCAGGGCCAATTCTACCGTGCTGCCCAGGCAAAGTGTGGTGTACTCTTTCCTGACTGCTGCTGGTGAAGAGAGAGTGGGACAGCTCTCCAGCTCTCATGGCTTGAGGCTATTCCTCCCACTCTGTCCGGGCAATGGGTGGGGCTAGCTCTTAGATTTTTAAAAAGATGAAATTTTGTTTTATTTTTTCTTTCCAGTTCTCAGATGCAGTGATAAAACGTTTCATCCACAGTGAAGTGTTAAAAGGACAGTTAAAACTCAGCTTTTTAAATTTTATTTTATTTTTTTACTTTTAATTTTGCATGTTTCTGCTTGTATGTAATTTATGTACCTACAGTGGCCAGAAGAAGGCATCTGGTCCACTGGAACTGGAATTGAATTATCAGACTCTCCACATGGATGCTAGGAAGGCAACTCAGGTACTCTAAAAGAGCAGTAAGTGCCATTAACCACCAAGCAATCTCTCTAGCCCTGAGAATACAGCTTTTAGAATTGGAAAACTTACTAAGTAAACAAAGCTTCATTTACCCTCCCTAAAGTACACAAAATATACCAGAGTGAGGACTCATGGAATTCCCCAATTGACAGTGGTAAACATGCCAAATGTTGCCACTTGTCTCAAGTAATTTATATTAAAGCTAATGAGAGCCAAAAACCTGAAAATAAACATTTGTCATTTTCCACATTGTTTGACAAATTTTCATTACTCTTAATCTTTATGCAGTTAGGTTTTAGTAATTTTTTTTTTCCTTTCCAATTTCCTAGTCAGACAAACAAATGAGTTTTACCTTCACTGAAAATGTAGCTGAGGGTTATTTGACTCTCTGATATTACTAAGTAACAGTCTGCAAGAAGTAAATGCTTTTCTGAAAACCATAGGAAGAGAAATCATATCTATAAATTCACTATGAAATAGCAAAAAGCAACGAATCTCTGGTTATTAAGCCAAACTTAACTGTAACACACTCTAAAGAGTGAAAACCAGGTGCATATACATTGAAGAGTGTTTATGCTAGCTCTTCTGTTTATTTACTGTTTTTATAATGGTACTTGAAACATAAATTTGAAATTAAATAAAAGATTTATTCTTAATATGAACTATAAGATTATGCCTGTAGGACATGGGCATATAGTAGATTTATTCAGAAGCAGCACGTTCAGATTTGACTTGATTTTTATTAAAACACCATATAATCAAGGTCATCATATTTTGAGAAGGGGATTTTAATAAGCAGACTGGATTTTTAAGTTGTTAATTTGTAAAGCCCAGATTATTTAGTGGGTTTCTCCACAGTTAAACAGTGATCTCAAGACATTACTAAAGACATTGAAGATCGATAATGTTGTTTCATACCTGTAATCCAAGTACTCAGAAGGCTGATAAAAGAGAATTGCAATAATCTCCAGACTAGCCTGAGCTACTCAAGCCACACAGTGAATTTCAGGCTAGCAAAGACATCACAGTAAGGGAATTAAAAAGCAGCTCTGGGATTTGGAATTTATAAAGCATGGTTAGATTGTGATATTAAATTGACCTCCCCTGGTTTTTATTTTCCTAGAGTTGATGTGACATACATGTCATTTATCAGCTCTTTTTGCCCTCATTTTCTTTATGCCACAAGCTAAATATCAACTGCAAAGGCCCCTGACACTTGATATCTAGGTGATATTATACATAAAGCCATTTTCAGACTCTGAAATTCTGACATTCTTCAAAAATATTTTCCACTTCTCTACATTTTCTTCAGTGTTTTCAAAAAGACCATGATTCCATAGATTATAACAAAGATCCATTTCTAGGTCATTTCATCAAGGTCAACCCTTCTGCTGGGCATGACTTTCACGCACACCTTATATGAATCCAGCGGTATGGTGGGAGAGTCAGATGCCTTATGCTAAGTAATATTCCATCCTTTGCCTCCACTATATTTTTTAGAGCATAACTAGAGCTGGGATGCCTTCAATATTCGTCTTTAGCCTCCTTGTCTAATATAACTCCATCATGGGAAAGAAATTAATTTTTTACTTTTGAAAATAATTATTAGAAATAGTCCTTGTTCCCCTCACTTTGGGAAACCAATTGGTTACTGAGCTACCACAGGCTACATCTGAGCGGAAGTTCTAGGTTATATCCATACATGGTCCTTGGTTGAATGTCAGTTTCAGAAAAGACCCTGTGCCCAGATATATTTGGTCTTTGTGGAGCTCCTATCCTTTCCCCATCAGACTAACTCCCCTTCTTTCTTATGATTCCCTGTACTCTGCCAAAGGTTTGGTCATGAGTCTTTGCTTTGAAAACACTGCTAGTTAGAGGCTTTCAGATGCGCTCAGTAGACCCCTGTCATGCGTTCAATGCACGTCCCATCTGTCTTTCTAAATGAGGATTGATCCTCTTACCCCATGTCTGCTCTCTTGATTATCTTTTTTAGGTGTATAGATTTCATTATGTTTATCATATCTTATAGGTCTATATAAGTGAGTATATACCGTGTTTGTCTTTCTCCTTCTGGGATATTTCACTCAATGAAGATACCTGATAAAACAGGATCAGATGAATGGGGGGAGGTCCCCCCTATCAGTGGACTTAGAAAGGGGCACAGTGGTGATGAGGGAGGGAGGGAGGGACTGGGAGGGAATGAGGGTTCGGGGCACGGCTGGGATACAGAATTAATAAAATGTAACTGATAAAAATAAAAATTAAAAAAAAATAAAATAAAAAAAAGAAAATAATTATTATACAAGTGTGATGGTGCATGACTGTCATCCCAGTATTGCAAAAGCTGAACCATGAAAACTTTGAATTTAAGGTTATCTTGAGATATGTAGCAAGAACCTGTCACAGAAATGCCTAAGCCAAAGTCCTTTATGAATACATACATACATACATGCATGCATACATACATACACACATACATACACCACCACATCCACATATACACATTTCACAAGGAACTAGGGATGTGATCACTCAGTGGTTAGGGATGCATTTTTCTCTTGCAGAGGAGCCACGTTCATTTTCTAGCATCCACATCAGGTGACTCACACCAGTTGATACTCCAGCATATGGGAATCTGACAGTCCCTCTGGCTTCCATGGGTACCAAGATTCATGAAAAATAAATAAATAAAAAAATAAAATATTTAAGAAAAAATTATCAAAAATATTCCAGGAAAAAATATTTTCTCAAGAAACTCTTGTTAGTTAATAACCTGGCTACTTCCTTATGGCTATTTGAATGTTAAATCATGGCCAGAAAAGCAGTTAGGTTCTGCAGCCTTTCTCTGTGTTATCCCAGACCCAGTTCTCAGGGCGACCCTTAGCTGTGCAACAGAACAATTGCAGGTTTCCTTCTGACCTGTCCATACCTCATGTGGATCCCACAGACCAATCTCCCTGGACTTCTCTCTCTCGGGCTGATGTATCTTGTTCTACCAAAGGACATGCCTGCCAGAAGACCAGGTAGGATACCCAGGGATCTTCTTTCTGTTTTCCAGCAGATCCAGTTCTCAGGATTACCCCTAGCATGCAACAGACCACCTCTCTCTCCAACTTCCAACACTTTCAAGTGTTCCTAGTGATGACACTAACCAAGCAGGCCAGCGAAACAGGAAACACAGAGCCATCACAATATCTGAAAATCCAGAGAGAAAACAGAAAGAAAGGTCAAAACACCCACCTAACAAAAACAAAACCAGAAATCAGCACCTAGAATTATAATTACCTCAAATCCAGATACCAGTGTTAAAATACAATCAACAACAGCCAGGGCAACATAGCTTCAACAAAGCTCTTCTATCCTACCACAGCAGAAGCTGAATATTTCAAAATAGCAGAGGCACAACAAAGAAACCTTAAAACCAAGTATGTGAAGATAATAGAGTTTCTTTTTTTTTCTTTTCTTATTTATTTAATTTTATTTTTCTTATTAGTTACATTTTGTTAACTCTGTATCCCAGCTGTATCCCACTCCCTCATTTCCTCCCCAATCCCACCCACCCTCCCTCATCTCCTCCCTGCCCCTTTCCAAGTCCACTGGTAGGGGAGGACCTCCTCCCCTTTCATCTGACCCTGTTTTATCAGGTATCTTCAGGACTGGCTGCAAAGTGCTCCTCTGTGGCCTAACAGTACTGCTCCTCCCTTTGGGGGTGGGGAGGTCAAATAACCTAGAACCTCTGCTCAGATGTGGCCCGTGGTAGCTCAGTAACCAATTGGTTTTCCATAGTAAGGAGAACAAGGACTATTTCTAGCAGGAACTCAATGGCAGGATAATAGAGATTCTTGAGGAGAAAACGAATAGATTTCCTGAAGAAATCCAGGAAAACAAAAACGATTGAAGGGAACAAACAAAAAGGTTAAAGACCTGAAAATGCAAATAGAAATAATGCAGAAAGTAAAAACTGATTAAATTCTATAAATACAATATTTAGGAATGTAATCAGGAACTACAGAAGCAAATTTCACCAACAGAGTATAAAAGATGAAAAAGAGAATCTCAGTCATAAGGATGCAACAGAAGAAATGGATACACAGGTCAAAGAAAATGCTCAATCTAAAAATTCTTCACACACACTCACACACACACACACAACCCAAGAAATTTGGGACACTATCAAAAGACACAACAACAACAACAATAGATGATTAGAGTAAGTAGAAGAATAACAAAAATCTAGAAAGTACAAGCAAAAGACACTGTACTTAGAACAAAATGACAACCTAAAGATATGGAAAGGATCTTTGCCAACTCTATATCTGAGAGAGGGCTAATATCCAAAATATATAAAGAACTTAAGAATTTAAATACCAACAAACCAAGTAATCCAATTTAAAAAATGGGGATCAGAGCTAAACAGAGTATTCTCAATAGAGGAATATCAATCAATTGGCAGAGAAACACTTAAAAAAATGCTCAACCTCCTTAGTCATCAGGGACATACAAATTAAAATGACCCTGAGGTTTCAACTTAAATCCATCAGAATGGCTAAGCTCAAAAACTCAAGTGACAACACATGCTGGAGAGGATGTGGAGAAATGGGAATCCTCCTCCATTGCTGGTGGGAATGTAAACTTGTACAACCACTTTGGAAATTAATCCGGTGCTTTCTCAGACAAGTAGAAATAGTGCTTCCTCAAGATAAGCTAGGCATATAATCAAAATATGTCCAAGTACACAACAAGGACATTTGCTCAACCATGTTTATAGCAGCTTTATTTGTAATAGCCAGAATCTGGAAACAACCCATATAACCTTCAGATGAGGAATGGATACAGAAATTGTGGTATATTTACACAATGGTATATTACTCAGAAATGAAAAACAAGGAAATCATGAAATTTACAAACAAATGGTTTGAACTAGGAAAGTTCATCCTGAGTGAGGTATCCCAAAAGCAGAAGGGCACACATGGTATATGCTCACTTATAAGTGGATATTAAACTTATTGGATAAACATACTAAAATCTGTACACCTAAAGAGGCTAAGCAAGAAGGAGGACCCTGGGTAAGATGCTCAATCCTCACTTAGAAAGGCAAACAGGACTGACATTGGAAGAGGAAGAAAACAGGAAACAGGACAGGAGCCTACCACAGAGGGCTTCTGCAAGACTCTACCCAGCAAACTATCAAAGCAGGTGCTGAGAATCATAGCCAAACTTTGGGCAGAGTGCAGGGAATCTTAGAAAAGAAGGAGGAGATAAGAAGACCTGGAGGGGACAGGAGCTCCACAAGGAGAACAACAGAACCAAAAATATCTGGGTGCAGGCATCTTTTCTGAGACTGATACTCCAACCAAGGACCATGAATGAGATAATCTAGAACCCCTGTTCATATGTAGCCCGTGGCTGCTCAGTATCCAAGTGGGTTTCCCTAGTAAGGTGAACAAGGACTATCTCTGACAAGAACTCAGTGGCTAGCTCTTTGTTCACCGACTCCTGATGGGGGAGCAGCCTTACCATGGCACAGAGAAAGACAATGCAGCCAGTCCTGTTGAGACCTGATAGGCTAGGGTCAGATGGAAGGGAAGGAGTAATTCTCTTTTTAGTGGACTTGGAGAGGGTCATGGGAGGAGATGGGGGAGGGAAGGTTGGGTTGGAAAGAGATGGGGAGGTGCAACAGCTGGGATACAAATTGAATAAACTGTAATTAATGAAAAGTAAATAAATTTAAAAGAACACCATATAGATTGGACTGAAACTAGGCCCGCTAGCCACGTAATAATCAAGACACTAAACATACAGAAAAAAGAAAGACTGTTAAAAGCTTCAAAGAAAATGAAGCAAGTAACATATAAAGACAAGCCTATTAAAATTACACCTGATTTCTCAATGGAGACTCTGAAAGTCAGAAGGATTTGAAAAAAAAATGTGCTGCAGATACTAAGAGACCATAAATGGATAAATTAAGATACTTTATGAGTCAAATTTAAACAAGTCTATCTAAAAATCCAGCCCTACAGAAATAGTTAGATGGAAATGTCTAAACCAAGGAGATTAAATGCACACATGAAAACACAGGAAATAATATTACAGCAGCAACACTAAAGAAGGGACACACACACATATACACACCACCACTACCACCACCACCACCACTACCACCAAAATAGCAGGAAAGAGTGACTGGTCACTGGTCTCAATATCAGTGATCTTAATTCCCACCAATAAAAAGACACACACTAAAAGAATGGAAGGGAAAATTTTCTGTCCTTCTATTATGTAGAAGAAACATATCTCAACATCAGGCATAGACATTACCTCGGGGGGAGGGGGGTTGTTTAAAAAGACATTCCAAGCAAATAGACTTAAGAAATAAACTAGTGTAGCCATTTTAATATCTAACAAAGTAGACTTTCAACTAAAATTAATCAAAAGATATGGGGAAGAATACTATGTATTCATCAAAGGAAAAACCAAGATGATCTTTCAATTCTTGACATCCCAAACAACAGGGAACACAAGTTTGTAAAAGAAACACTACTACAGCTTAAATCACATATTTATCCCCACACACTGTTAGTGGGAGACTTCAATACCCCACTCTATGGACAGGTCATCCAGACAAAACTAAACAAAGAAATGTTGATGCATAGCTAGAGCAATATAGAACTCAAGGAGACCAGAAGACATGTATTGGAAAAGTCTAATTTAAAGTATACTTACTTGCATATGGTATAATAATATACACAAGTAATCCTAAAAATTTGACTAGGGAAATCAAAGAGCTAATAAACACTTTCAGCAAAGGGGTTGGATACAAGATTAACTCAAAACAAAACAAAACAAACCACCACTACCAACAAATACACACACACACACATGCACACATTAAGAGAGACAGAGAAAGAGAGACAGAGAAAGAGAGAGTGTGTGTGTGTGTGTGTGAGAGAGAGAGAGAGAGAGAGAGAAACCAAGTAGTACTTCTATATACAAGTGATAAACAGAAAGATATAAGGGAAACAAACCCTTCACAATAGCCTCAAGTAATATAAAAAATTATTACCAAGAGAACATAAGACTTGTGTGATTAAATAGTTTAAGTCTGTGAAGAAATTGAAATATCTCCTATACTCATGGATCACTCATATTAACATAGTAAAAGTGGACATCCTTCCAATGTAATCCTCATCAAGCTTCTAACACAATTCTTTGCAGACCTCAAATTCGCATCAAAACAAGACAAAACAGCATAGGATAGTTAAAACAATCTTGAACTCAAAAAATAAAAATAACTGCTTATGGTATCATCATCCCCGATTTCAAGTTCTGCCACACAACTATCGTAGTAAAAACTGCATTGTATTGGCAAAAAACAGACATGCTGATCAATGAAATTGAATGAAGTCCCAAAACATAAATTCATACACATATTTTTGATAAAGAAGCCAGAAATACACACAGGGGAAAAAAAAAAAAAGCATGTTCAACAAATGGTGCTGGTCAAACTGGATGTCTGCATGCTGAAAAAATGAAAATGGATACATATTTATCACCCTGCACAAAACTCACATTCAAATGGATCAAAAATCTCATCATAAAACAAAATACAGTGAACCTGACAGAAGAGAAAGTGGGGGGAAGCCTTGAATATATTGGCATGGGAGACACATTTCTGAACAGAACACAATAGGACAGAACTAAGATCATCAATTAGTAAATGGGACCTCAGGAAACTGAAAAGCTCTGTAAGGCAAACGTACGCTCAATCAGACAAAGAGGCAGTCTGCAGAATGGGAAAAGGTTTTTGTTTTGTTTTGTTTTGTTTTGTTTTTTACTGATCCCATATCTCTACATCTGATGGAGGTATAATATTCAAAATACATTAAGAACTTAGGAAATCAAAAGAAGAAAATAATTAAAAAGTAGGGTACAAACCTAAACAGAAAATTCTCAATAATGAACAGCATGGAAGAGAAGGAAAGGTTGTAGAGGTCAGATTGCTTGGCGAACACCAGAAGAACACAGCCCACCGGCTCGCCTATGCCAGTGTCAGATGGGCTCTAGCAGAAGCAGCTGGCAATGGGGGCGGCATGTCCTCTACAGCTGATAGTTTGGTGTTTTTCTGGGTCTCCTAAAAGTGTACATTGGGTTGCCTTGCCCAACCTCTGATGAGTGCTTTGGCCTTATCTTGTTGAATCTTGTTTTGTCTTCCTTGGATGTTTTGTTTTGGAGGCTTTGGCCTTCTATGAAAAGGAAATGGAGGCGGGGTGGATCTGGTGTAAAGAAGAGGTTGGAGAGGAGAGTTTAGGAGAGGTGAGGGAGGAGAAACGGTTATTTTAAGAAAGGAGAATCGATGTTCAATAATTCAAAAAAAGGGAAAAAGTTGTCTTAATTAATAGACTTTTCCTCTTAAGATAACCACCCAGTGCTGGTCAGATGGAAGGGGAGGAGGACCTCCCCTATCTGTGGACTTGGAAAGGGGCAGGGAGGAGATGAGGGAGGGAGGGTGGGGTTGGG
>REGO01000449.1:1183208-1258684 GCA_010120015.1 Rhombomys opimus | reverse complement strand
AAAAAAAAAAAAAAAAAAAAAAAAAAAAAAAAAAAAAAAAAAAAAAAAAAAAAAAAAAAAAAAAAAAAAAAAAACAAGTCCATACCTGCTAGAAGAGAAGATAATGGGAGAAAATGCCACTCTGAATTTGGGAAAGTAAGAATGAAAATTTAAAGAAAGATTTTTATTGTTTTGTTTTGTCTTGTTTTACTTTTGATTTTTAAGGGAATCTTTAAGCATCACATATACCATTCTATATGCTGGGTAACAAAATCCATCTGATGGAATTTAAAAGCTGTAGTGCTCTGAAGGTTATAATTCTAATCTAAAAACCCAGCTCAAGATTTTACTAGCTTGACAACCTCCTGAGTGATCCACATAGATTGCTTAAGTCAAAAATGACCCAGACTTTTTGACTCGCAACTTCTATTTTTCCAAAAACAGTACCAACAAACAATTTTCCCCTAAACAGGAAGTCAACAGAACCATTTGAAGCAGACTCAAGTATCTCCTTCTTGGAAATATCAAAGAGAAATTTGAGATAACTATTATTACATGTTCTTGAAGTGACTGGAAAATAGATATTGCATGCGAACATCTTGGGAATTTCATTAAAGGGAATGAAACTGTAAGACAGAGTCAAGTGAAAACTGAAAATTGAAGAAACACAAAATTATTAGGTAAGATGATTGCCAAAGCTGGTTGTAAAAGAAATGATAGACTTAGAGATCAGCCAGTAGAAGTTGGTTAAAACTAAATAGAAATAAAAATAAAACATTGACCCAAGAAACCTTCAAGTATAACTACAGAAAACATAAACAAATTGTGCCAACAGTGGCAATATGTCTACACCATAGCTAATATGTCACTGGAGCCTGAGAAGAAAGAACAAACACACAAATTAATACATGTGTGCTTACACCTACCCATCATACACAAGACAACCAGAGAGATGTTTCAAAGATATTGTGATTTCTTATTTACAAGTATTGTTATCACTGCTTGAATAATTGCAGAAAATATAGTATTAATATTTCTTCTTCATTCTTTTTGTTATTAATTAGAGTTTATTCACTCTGTATCCCCCCTGTAGCTCCCTCCCTCTTCCCCTCCCAATTCCACCCTCCTTCCCCCTTCTCCACCTACATCTCTCCCCAAGTCCACTGGTAGGGGAAATCCTCCTCTCCTTCTTTCTGATCCTAGTCTATCAGGTTCCATCAGAAGTGGCTGCATTGTCTTCCTCTGTGGCCTGATAAGGCTGCTACCCCCTTAGGGGAAAGTTATCAAAGAGCAGGCCAATCAGTTCATGTCAGAGACAGTCCCTGTTCCCATTACTATGGAACCCACTTGTTTAGTATTACTATTATTTTAATATTAGTTACAGTTTGTTAGCTTTGTATCCCTGATGTATCCTGCTCCCTCTTTTCCTCCCAATCCCACCCTCCCTCCCTCATCTAGTCCACTGATAGGGGAGAACCTCCTCCACTTCTATCTGATACTGGTTTATCAGGTATCTTCAGGAATGGCTGCAAAGTCCTCCTAAGTGGCCTAGCGGGGCTGCTCCTCCCTGGGGGGGGGGGGAGAGGTCAAAGAGTGCACCGTTGAGTTCATGGCAGAAATAGTCCCTGTCCCCCTTACTAGGAAACTCACTTGGATACTGAGCTACTGTGGGCTACATCCTAGCAGAGGTTATAGGTTGTATCCATACATGGTTCTTGTTTGGAGAAAGAGTCTCATAGAAAAACCCTGTGCCCAGATATATATTTGGTATTTGGTCCTTGTGGAGCTCCTGTCCTTTCCAGGTCATATTAACTCCCCCCCCTTTTTTATGATTTCCTGTACTTTGCCGAAGGTTTGGTTATGAGTCTTAATATCTGCTTTGATACACTGCTGGGTAGAGTCTTTCAGAGGCCCTCTGTGGTAGGCTCCTGTCCTGTTACTTGTTTGCTCCTACATCCAATGTCCATCCCATTTGTCTTTCTAAGTGAGGATTGATCATCTTAACTTGGGTCCTCTTTCTTGTTTATCTTCTTTAGGTATATAGATTTCAGTATATTTATCCTATCTTATAGGTCTATATAAGTGAGTATATATCATATGTTTCTTTCTGCATTGGGGATACCTCACTCAGGATGATCATTTCTAGGTCCCACCATTTGCCTGCAAATTTCATGATTTCCTCATTTTTAATTGCTGAGTAGTATTCCATTGTGTAAAAGTATTAAATTTTTTAATACTTTTTAATACTTTTTATTTAATACTTTTAATTTTATGTAGAGTTATAACATACCAAAGCACACTGTAAGAAAAAAACAGTATACTAGAACATGTTTTGGATATATGCCTAGGAGTGGTATAGCTCGATCTTGAGGAAGTATTATTCCTAATCTTCTGAGAAAGCTCGAGATTGATTTTCAAAGTGGTTAAAAAAGTTTACACTCCCACCAGCAATGGAGAAATGTTTCCTTTTTCCACATCCTCTCCAGCATTTGTTGTCACTTGAATTTTTGATCTTAGCCATTCTGATGGGTGGGAGGTGAAATCTCAGGGTCATTTTAATTTGCATTTCCCTTATATCTAAGAACATTAAACATTTCTTTAAGCATTTCTCTGACATTCAATATTCCTCTACAGAGAATTCTCTGTTTAGCTTTGTATCCCATTTTTAAATTGGATTACTTGATTTGTTGCTTTTTAACTACTTGAGTTCTTTATATATTCTGGATATTAGCCCTCTATCAGATACGAGGTTGGTGAAGATCCTTTCCTGGTCTGTAGGCTGTCGTTTTGTTATAATGACAGTGTCTTTTGCTTTACAGATGCTTTTAAATTTCATGAAGTCCCACTTATTAATTGTTGATCTTAGAGCCTGTGTTGTTGGTGTTCTGTTCAGGAAGTTGTTTCCTGTTCCAATGAGTTCAAGGCTCTTCCCTACTTTTTCCTTCTAACAGATTTAGTGTGTCTGGGTTTATGTTGAAGTCTTTGATCCACTAGGACTTCAATTTTTTGCAGGGTGACATTTGCTCAACCATGTTCATAGCATCTTTATTCATAATAGCCAGAATCTGGAAACAACCCAGATGTCCCTCAGCTGTAGAATGGATACAGAAATTGTAGTACATTTACACAATGGAATACTACTCAGAAATGAAAAACAAGGAAATCAAGAAATTTGGAGGCAAAGGTGGGAACTAGAAAAGATCATCTTGACTAAGGTATTCCAGAAGCAGAAAGACACATATGGTATATACTCACTTATAAGTTGATATTAGACCTATAATATAGGATAAAATTACTAAAATCTGTACAGCTGAAGAAGCTAAGCAAAAAGGAGCTAAACAAGAAGGAGGACCCTGGGTAAGATGATCAATCCTCACTCAGAAAGGCCAAAGAGATGGACATCTGAAGATGACAAAAACAGGGAACAGGACAGAGAACTACCACAGAGGGCCTCTGCAAGACTCTACCCAGCAAGGTATTAAAGCAGATGCTGAAACTCATAGCCAAACTTTGGGCAGAGCGTGGGGAATCTTATGAAAAAAGGGAGAAATAGAAAGACATGAAAGGGACAGGAGCTCCACAAAAAGAGCAACAAAATGAAAAATTCTGGGCCCAGGGGTCTTTTCTGAGACTGATACTCCAACCGAGGACCATTCATGGAGATAACCTAGAACCCCGGCACAGATGTAGCCCATGGCAGCACACTCTACAAGTGGATTTCCCTAGTAAGGGGGACAGGGACTCTCTCTGCAATGAACACAGGGGCTGGCTCTTTGATCACCTCCCTCAGAAGGGGGAGCAGCCTTACCAGGCTACAGAGGAAGACAATGCAACCAGTTCAGATAAGACGTGATAGGCTAGGGTCAGAGGGAAGGGAAGGAGGACCTCCCCTATTAGTGGACTTGGGGAGGGGCATGGGAAGAGATGAACGAGGGAGGGTGTGGTTGGGAGGGGTTGAGGGAGGGGGTTATAGCTGGGATACAAAGTGAATTAACTGTAATTAATATAAAAATAAATAAATTTATGGTTGTGAGCCTAGCCTTTAACGGCTGAGCCATCTCTCCAGCCCAAAGCGCATGACAGGGGTCTACTGAGCGCATCTGAAAGCCTCTAACTAGCAGTGTTTTCAAAGCAAAGACTCATGACCAAACCTTTGGCAGAGTACAGGGAATCATAAGAAAGAAGGGGAGTTAGTCTGATGGGGAAAGGATAGGAGCTCCACAAAGACCAAATATATCTGGGCACAGGGTCTTTTCTGAAACTGACATTCAACCAAGGACCATGTATGGATATAACCTAGAACTTCCGCTCAGATGTAGCCTGTGGTAGCTCAGTAACCAATTGGTTTCCCAAAGTGAGGGGAACAAGGACTATTTCTAACAGGAACTCAATGAAGATACCTGATAAAACAGGATCAGATGAATGGGGGGAGGTCCCCCCTACCAGTGGACTTAGAAAGGGGCACAGTGGTGATGAGGGAGGGAGGGAGGGAGTGGGAGGGAACGAGGGTTCGGGGCATGGCTGGGATACAGAATTAATAAAATGTAACTGATAAAAATAAAAATTAAAAAAAAAAATCCAAAAAAAAAATAAAATAAACATAAAAATAAATAAATAAATAAATAAATTTTAGAAAGGAAAACAGCATAAATGTTTATAGAAATTAACAAGAATAGTTATTCAGAGATGTGCTTAATTATATTCCATATGTTGCTTTTTACATTAATTGTACAGCAAAAGTTTATTAGTTGGAAAAAGCTACACTAGATGAATATATAAGATCTTATGCCTTAGTAAGTTTGTCCTATAAATATGTATTATGGTTAGAAATACAAATTAAGAATCTTTTGTTATGTGTCATTATAATTCAATGACTCTCACTATTTCAACCCATGATTTTCTTCATTCTTTGATAATATTCAAAGTTAACATGCTAGGTGACAATCATACTCCAGGTCCTCTTACTCTTCCTTGTAATATCACGTTCATCGATAAGAACTAGTCATCTACTTCTCTGAACGTTTCCTAAATATCTTTGAGCTGGAGATGACAAAACTCTCCTTCTAAAATAAGGGTAGAACAGATAAACATGCTTCTGTATATCTCTTATACCGAGGAACAATTAGCACGTGTTCAGTGTTTTAGAGCACCAGTTACCGAAACTGACATGCTTGTAGGAGACCACAGGTATTTTTCCGATGATAAAATAAGTAAGGAACCATCAGGACTTAATGATCATGTTAGATATAAATACAGTATTTAAGTCATATGAATATTATTGCATAAATATATAAATACCACGATAATTACTATTTCATATTTCTTAATACTCAGTGCTTAAAAATGCTACATTGAGATTTACACTACTAAATAGTAGAATATTGTTAGGAAACATTAAGACAAGATAACTTTAATTTCTAAACTTGTATATTCATGCTATTATATTGTCTTATAAGAGAAATTAAAAGTTACAGTCAAAATAATATGTTTTTACATGTCTTCTTAAGCCCTAGTTAAAACTATGCTGTTATTTTAAATGGCGATAAGAATTATTTTTAATACAGTATAAAACAGGAGAATCAGAAGACAATTCCCTCAAAATTATTCACCTTTGTCAGTGAAGTTATACCTTGAATTATTTGTTTTCTAATTGTATCATGACTAAAGTCCATTTCCTTTTGTGAAATCACTTTTTTAAATATTCCAATGCTTAAGAGAATCAAACTTTACTATCAGGTTATTGTTACAGCCCTGTAGGTACTGGTTTGGTTTTGTCTCCTTCTCCCTTTAGCTTGCTGAAAGGGTTAAAGAAATACGGTATCCAAGGTCAATAATCCACAGTCATGTAATCTATTGTGTTATGTGTTTGTCTCCTTAACAGTCATAAAGCAATCTGAATGTTTCAACATTTGTAGATTCCTTTATCAGATTTACAAATTTACAAAGGAAATTTCAGATGCTTCAATGACACTTGAAATATACAGACAGAATCATAATTTAAAGATCACTTCCTGTGATTCTCCTTTGCCACTGTCTGGATGTCTGGAGAAAAAGTAATTTTCATGAAATTTATAACAGGGTTAAAGCCTGAGATTATTTTAATGTGTTCTGTAGTCAGAAAAATTATCTTTTATCAAATATAATATAATTTACTATAATTTAAGAAATTATTCTTTTTAGGCCTTCTCTAATTTTGCAGTTAGATTTTTGTAAATGTCAGGAAAGATTTTCTGAGAAATAGGTTAACATATTGTCTCTTGATCCATAACAAAATTTGGAAAAAAGTATTTATATTTTGCTTCTTATAAATATAATTGCACTAATTCTTTAAATGACATTTATTGGTGCTCACATCAACTGTGAAAGAAGATTATGAATAAAAGAAGTATTATGTAACTGCAAAGAAATATCAGTAATAATAAGCAATAGAAATCTTACAGCATTTACTAAAAGCCAATTAACAAAAGATTTGAACAGAAACTCTAATATCTAATGTTTGTGCCTACGATATTCTAAATATTCATTTACTTCTCCTGACTAGAATTGAAATGAGATGTACCATAGCTTAATTATTAGCAATAAATCAATAAACCAAATATATTCTTCTCTACATTTATATTTAGGAAAGTTTTATTCTTGACACTTCTCAAATTTTCATTAGATTGAATATGATAGTATGTTGTGCTCAATTCGTGAGACCCCAAAAGACTAACAGCAGTTGAGTCCATTGCAGAACACATGAGAATCTTTTTATTACTAGCTATAACTTGGGCTCACACATCCTCACTGACATAGCGGTTGAGAGCAGAGAGCCCAGGGTAGCTGCTCAGGGTAGGTGGTTGATTTAAAGATTACAGTCCCTCCCATCATGCCCAAAGCAGGAAAATTTCCACCTGGCAAGCATCCATTGTTTGAAATGCAAAAGGGGGATGTTGCATTTTGAATTGAATGGCTCTAGGAAGGTCCCAAAGCCATTAAAGGTCTGGCCTCCCATGTTTGGCTGTCCTAGGGGAGAGGGGCCAGTTTCCTAGCAACTGAGTCTAGTGGGCAGGAAAAGAATGCAGTAAGGCTGGTTCCTCCCCACAGTTGGCTAGACATGTCTCCACCCATCTTGCCTTTGTTCAAACTTGTTCTTTAAACTTTAAACCAATAACTCAAAAAACTAATTTTCAATTCTTTGGTCTCTCAGCTTTACAGGCATAATTTAAGAAACCCACTTAAATTTGAATTTTAAAATCGCAGGTGATTTTTAAAGAAAGTATTTGTGTGTTTCAGTGTTACATAAGCACGATAAGAATTATTGTTCCTCTGAATAATAATTTAGCAAGAGCTTTTGCTTTGTCTTTCGTTCGGTTGATGTTGGATTTTACCTGAAAATTCTCTTTGTGTGGGACTGCTTTCTGACTGTCAAGAAGCTTAGCACAGGACAATTTCTAGAGCAAAGCAAAGATGCTAAGATTGATATATTTCTAGAGATCTCTTATATGTTAGACTAAATTATTAGAAATCCAGCAGGATAGCAGATTATTGTAGTGGGGTCTGCCTTCCAGGTACCCAACCTATGATGTCTAGCCAGAGGTTCTCCTCTTTAAAACCATGCAAAGCATGGGTTTAACTTCCATAGTGAGATTTAGATTCGAGCAGGAAGTGGATCATTACTCCCATGATGCTCTAACATTGTTGCATTAGTGGACGTGTCATGACAGGCTGAGAGTGACTCTAGCATTCCGGGTTCACACCTGGGTAAGATGGATGACTACTTTCTCCTCTTAGAATATGAGTAGCACCTTCGATCACTATGAAAGCTAGCCAGCAGGAATGACACTTCCTGTGTTCCTTGCTTCATGAGTGTGGTGGGTTCAGCACTAAAGACCTTCCCATCAAATCCCAAAGAGTAACCAAGAATATTGGCCTTAGGCCTCTGCTGAGGGGCCACAGTGTTTTATAATCTACATTATAACTGTAGATTAATATTCTGATCAGGGAAGCTTGTTTCTTTAGATGTCGGTTAACGGAGACCCACAACTAGGTCAAGGTACAGAGTGTAAGAGACTGTGGAATGCTGAGCCGTAGGTGGGAAAGCTGTATCGTGCCTCATCTTCCCAAGTTTCAGGTATCATTACATTAAAAAGAGGAAAAAAGTAAGAGCTGAGGCAATGTACTACAATTGGAAGCTGTGTTTTCAGGACAAAACTGGGCAGTAATAATATGATCTCATCATGGTTGTGACAGCCTGAAAGGGAACTATGTGAGATCAAGCCAGACAGTATCCCAGCATCTATCTCGGAGTTCAGCAGGAGATGAATTCCCACCACTCACCGAAGGGCTATTAGTGATTGATAACTGCAGGGAGAGGGAGACTCGACCTTTCTTTTCTTTTCCTGTTTTTCTTTTCTTTCCTTTACTTTTCTTTATTTTTTTTCTAAACAGTGTGTCCCCTGAAATTCCATATATCTAATAATATTTAGTCAAGAGAAATTGGATTTGACAGCTTTTAAAATAAAAATAAAAGACAACTTAAAGTTGGCTGAATAATAAGGCAGGCAGATCTGTAAGGAAGTGAGGAAGGGGTAAAAATGATCAAAATGCCTTGTACAAAATTCTCAAGGAACTAATAAAAATTTCAAAGAAAAAAGAATCAACAAAATAAATAAAAGAGCAAATGAAGATACCTACGAGCAAACAGTAATGTGAAAAAAAAATCAATGCTCCATTTTTATCTTATTGATTTCTCCTCTTCTCCAAATGATATCAGAGTGTTCGTTTGTGCTTGTTATTCTTTCACTCAGCAGCAATAGTTTGTGCTCAGCATCGGCCAGGCTGCGCTCTGCCCGTGGGCCTGCAGAGCTCCTGATACTGAATACAGAGCACACCTGAGTGCATCTCTGTGTTGATGAGGTTTCCATGCCAACAGTGGAACATGGATCCAGATTCACACTATGCTTTTACGGACATCATCACAGGCCCAGACCTTAAAGCCTGAAAATTCCTGTTTTAAACACTTGACTCTGCCTCTTTGTGTCACTTTAAATGTGTTACTTAGATTTTCTTTTTATGATTCTTCATGTGGCCCTTTAGAAATACTGTTGCTATAAACTGTTTTTTTTTAATTACAATTTGTATTTGACATAAAAAATGGCAGACATACAGATAATAAGAAAAATCAACAATTTACATGCATGAAAACAGATTCTAGAAAACAAATTTAAAGCAACAGAAAATGAGTCATTGTATTATGTTTTGATGTTAGAATTCAAACTGATTCTAACATCAGAAACTGGCTTTTTTTTTTTTAAATTTAAAATTCCATTGCTGTTCCAGACAAAATGATGCTTTTGATAGTGTTTTTTCTCTTCATATCAACTTGGCCAGAAACCCCAAAACCTGAATTTACTAAAATATACAGTTTAAAGCAGGAGCTGGGAACAGTAATTAAATTTAGATTTTAATTGCAATATAATTATAAATTAATGTTTTATTGAAACTAAAATAACTAGTGGATTATGGGTCGAAGGCCCTAAATTTGTTCGTTTATCTATTTTTTTTAGCACAAATGCTTAGAAATGTATTGTCTATTTGTGCTTCTTTCAGCTCTGCTCACTATCTGTCACACATTCCCGCAGTCTGCTTGTTTTGGGGAGAGTCATATAGTTTTAATTAATCAATAATAATAAATAGAAGTTATACGATAAGATTTGATATTTTGATATTTTTTATTTGATGGAAATAGTTTCTCTGCAACGTCTTCAAAAATAAAAAGAGAGCAGAGAAAACTTTACAGAGTGTACTAAGTAAACAAAAAGCCTCAAACTTGAATGTTATTTGGTAGTTGTTTTTTATCCCGAACTCTTCAAACATAAACTCTACAAAGGAGCCCCAGCTCTTCTAAAAATCTATTTCTTTCCCAATCCAATTTATTTTACAGAAGCCATTAAATTCAGGTGATACAGGGGTTAGGGTTATGACATGATACAAAATATTCCTGTCACTCATAAATTTCAACTTACATGACTTAATTAAATAACAGTAGTACTTAAATAACTTTATTTCATTTTTAAATCACAGTAATTAGCTGTGAGGAACTGTGCCTATGTTGTCAGCTCTGTATTCCATTCATTACTTCGTAAGCAGAAGAAGCGTTTAGTGATTGGTGCCTAATGACAACACATCTTTCTATGTGGGTCAGTGACTGAGGTTTGCTCATCAGTGATTCAGTTCAGTCAGTTGGCAAAGCCTCCAGTTGTGTTAACTTCTTGCCTCTCATTGATAAAAGGGCATAAACCAAAATAAAATAAAGTAATAAAGAATCAAAGGATTTTTTTTGTGAAAGACCACAACAAAACAGCAACAAACAAACAAACAAAAAAAACAAACAAAAACCAATAAAAAACAAACAAAACAATCAGCAATTAAAATTGATAGTTAAATTAGAAACAAAATAAAAAAATAATACTGGAGGAAAAAGCTAATCTGGAAATGTTGACATTGTTTTCATTTGGAAAGACTAGGTCTATATTCAGGACTCAATGAAGGTGAATTTACTAACATAAAGGAAGAAACAAAAGGAATAAAGTGTATTTAATAAAAGTTAAATAAAAAATAAATAAATACTACTTAAAGTCTTAAAAAAAAAAAAAAAGACCATGATTGAAGGGATAGAAATGCCTCAAAGGAGTGGATGCTACATCAACTTTCCGTGAAAATCACACAGGGATTTTACGACATTGAAAGGTCAGGACAGAATATTGAAAACTAAACAAAAATTTAAAATCTATATGACAGTTTGCTACAGCATAGATGTAGTAATAGCTTCATAGATGGTATGTGATGAAAGATGCCACTGTTCAAATCTCTGTTGATAAAATTACAAAAGAATCAAACCCTTATTCTCAATACACCAGAATACAATAGTGGTTATATTACTTTCACTAATTCCAAAATATTTAATTCAATCTTACCATGGTTTTCATTTCCAAAATATCTTCCCAATCAACAGTGTGTGTTTTGAAATTTCAGTTTGCTGATTAAAGGTGGTATGTTCAATTATAACATTTCCCACAGACTTAACATTAAAATTATTTTGCAAATTTTCCTCTGTGTACCTCCATGGTACCACACAGATAGGACTTTCTTTATAGGAATCCGATAATCTTTCTCACATGCCAACTGATGAGGGCAGGGTCTCCAGGCATGATCCCGCAATATCTGCGAAGCTTTTTCCTACAGCTTAAACAACAAACATAGATATTAACAAAACTGTGTGTGCTACCAATCTATTGTGGTCAGCACATAGGCGAGGAAGTACAAACTCAGTTATAGTCGGATGACACCCAAAGCCAGAGTTTAAAATCTAGTTAGCTGCACTAAAAATCATCTCAATTATTCTCCTGACTGTAATGTTTCATACTGAGTCTGACAGGTCCAGATTCCAATTGTCTGGTAAATGACTGTTACAAAACTGAAACTGCCACTTATAAACATTCCATTTTACCAATCAAAAGTGCAAATAAAAGAAGAAAAACAAATCCTTGTGTGCATTATTTTAGCTCTGATATTAATGATACTAATATTTTTTGATTATGATGCTCTAATTTTATAACTTTCATAAAGGTATATGATGGTATGGTCCTGTCCTCTTAAAATTACCTCATATAAGAGAAAGAGAGATTGTAAAGGAATACAAGTGCAAATCAGAAGAGCTCTTGGAATTTGGTTTTCTCCTCTACCCTGGGTTCTGGAGCTCTAACTCTGGACGTCAAGCCTGCTCAGGGCTGTCTTCTCAGCCTCAGTGATGTCTTATAGCACAGATTTGCTTTGCAGTTTATGATCACTGTTTAGGTTAGTAGGCCGTAGGCTATTTTTTACATCTTCTCTGAGTAGACAAACTACTATGTAATATAACTGACAACAAAAAATAAATGACTTCACCAGGATATTCTTTTCTGTTTTTTACCTTGCACCTTTTATCCCTGTTTTTTTTTTTTCGTTTCTTTTTACTTAAAATGGCTGTTTTCAAGAATGAAATAACCTCTTGTTTCTTTAAAAGCATATGAGATGCTACACATCTTTGTAGAGCTTCAGAAGAAGCAAAAACAGGTCATGAAACTGTAGAGCTAGCCTGAGTTTAATCTTTTTCAGGGAAGGTTGGGAAACATTATTTAATCTATTTTGCCTTTTACTGACCCCAGCCATCTAGCATTGAAAATATGCTATACTCTTTCCTTGAGGTTTTTCTTTAAGTCACTGCTTTTCGTTTTCAGGTTTAAGGGAATAATCATTCTATTGGCCTTTGTTTCTTACAGTAGAAAAGTTGAATAACAGCTGAAAAATCACTATTGTTGACTGAAAATTTGGGACAATTTAGCCAGCTTGAACTTCCCAGAGGGATCTATCTAGGTTTTGTAACCTAAAGTTTGAAAGAAAATGCCAATGTTTCTTTGTTGTGAAACTATGCTAATATTTCTATGATTTCATTTTTTTGAAAAAAAAATGTTGGCTGAAGTATTTTTTAAATTGCTTTTATTTTCTAAATTTTATTTTATTAAAAATATTTGTGTTTATTTGTGTGTGCATATGAGAACAGAGGTCATCCTCAAACATTATTTCTCCATTCAATTATTTTTTCCCCACAGAATTACTAGGAATATGCTTATTTGATGAGACTGGCTTGCCTGAGATTGTTATGGGAATTTCCTGTGACTGACTCCTCAGTACGTGAAATACTAGTTTTTGTATTTATCATGGATTCTGAAAATTAAACTCAGATCCTCGTGCCTGTAGAAGAATGGTGGGATCTAGAAAAGACCATTCTGAGTGAAGTATCCCAGAAGGAGAAAGACAAACATGGTATATACTCGCTTATATAGACCTACAAAACATGATAAACATAATGAAATCTATACACCTAAAGGAGATAAACAAGAAAGCAGACACGAGGTAAGATGATCAATCCTCACTTAGAAAGACAAATGAGATGTGCATAGGACATATGACAGGAGTCTACTGCAGAAGGCATCTGAAAGACCCTATCAAGCAGCATTTCAAAACAGATACTAAGACTCATAACCAAACCTTTGGCAGAAGGGGAGTTAGTATGACAGGGAAAGGATAGGAGCCCCACAAGGACCAAATATATCTGGGCTCAGAGGTTTGTTTCTGAAACTGTTTCTCCAACCAAGGACCATGTATGGATATAACCTAGAACCTTTACTCGGACAAAGCTTGTGGCAGCTCAATAACCAATTTGTTTCCCATAGTAAGGGGAACAGGGACTATCTCTGACAGGAACTAATGGCAGGCTCTTTGACACCCCATCCCCCAAGGGAGGAGCAGGTCTGCTAGGCCACAGAGGAGTACTTCACAGCCAGCCCTGAAGATACCTGATAAAACAGGGCCAGACTAAAGGGGAGGAGTCCTCCCCAATCCGTGGACTTGAAAAGGGACAGGGAGAAGCTGAGGGAGGGACGGTGGGATTCGGAGGGAATAAGGGAGCCTGATACAGCTGGGATACAAAGTTAATAAAATTAACTAATGATAATAAACAATAAAAAAAAAGAAGTACTTACCTAACTGAGCTATCTGCCTGACTGGGATCTGCTCAGCTTAGACTCTGATTCTTCAAGAAAGAAAATGCTGCATTTGCATTCTAACCCTTTAATTGGAAACTACTGAAACATTTATTTGAGAGACAAGTCTAAGATAAGATTTTAATCTGATGCTCACTTTAGGCTGTTTGTGAAACTTATTTAGGTGAAGCATTCAGAGAACTATGTATCAAACATCATTGCATGCCACACATGTCTTACTGCAAGTATGTATTATTTAACAATAATCTTACTGTCAGTGACTGCAAGTGATTAAAGATAGCCAACAAAACAGTACTAGTTATTTTACCTAACTGTGACATGACAGAATGACTCACAGGATGGATGATTTATTTTATCATGGTTTAAATGTTATGTCCTATAGTAGCAGGCAGTTCTTATTATGTCAAGTAAGAGGCAGAGAAAAAAGAAATAAAGGAGGTATTCAGGAAAAGAACACACATTTAGTGATGCATCTTCTCCAAATCAGTATCATATATATATGTGTGTGTGTGTGTGTGTGTGTGTGTGTGTGTATAGATTAGATTTATCTACTCCTCTTTCAAATTTCCCTCATATAGCCTGTCACCACACAAATTCTTTTGTTTATCTATTAATATTTAACTATCATCTATCTATCTACCCATTAATCTAGTTAGTGGTGCCCATATATGCATGGATATGGGGCTCTATCCTTGAATACGGAATTGCTACCAGTTTTTGTCATGTCCCCAGTAAAAATGGTTCTCTCCTTCCCAGAAATTATCTACTGTCAATAGCTCATCTGTAAGAGTGAGGGGGCCTCGAGATCATCTTCTCCATCCACAGTAGAATCTTGATTTCATGTAGGTACTCTGCAGGGAAACATGGCTGTTGTGATGTTATCAGTATAGTAGCCACGCCATGTTCAAAAGACAAGATGTTATAGCACTCCTTCCCATTCTGCAGTTTTTACAGTCTGTATCCTCTTTGATGGGGTTCTCTGAATCTTGGTGGCTGTGAGGTTAACATAGGTTCTTGTTCAAGGCTAAACACTAGCTCTTTTATTCTTTGTATTTTGACTAGTTATGCTTCTCCCTATTGGCTGCTGCCTAAAAAGAGAAGCTTCCCTAACTAAGTTTGAGAAAAACCCACATCTGCAAATATTTACATAAATATTTAGAAAGCAACATTGACAGCATGACTACTTAGCAAAATAACAATAGCCAGTTCTACTCTGGATCCTAGTACCTCCACAGCCATGGGCTTTTGAAGTATTATAGTACCAGGCATAAAATTTCCTCCCGTTAATCAGGCCTAAAGCCCTATCAGAAAACTCCTATGCTACTGACATTATACTATTGCTCCAAAAGACAATGAACAGACATGGCAGGTTATTACTGTAGCATGAAAGATTCAGCCTAGAATAAATACCATTTGGTTCTATGAAAGGAAGCAGGTAAGAAGTCCCCTGTTTACTTTGAGTCTATATCCTTGATGCCAGTGTGTCATCAACAATAGGCTCTTATCCTGTAGTTACTGTACACAACCAAAGGCAGTTGCACTAGTTGTTTTTTGTTGTTGTTGTTTTGTTTCAGTGACTTTTGGTGACATTCTTTTTGGATTTTTTTTTTCTTTGATCGAGCCATCATTCAGTAATGTATTGTGTAATCCCCATGGGTTTGCACACTTAGCAGAGGTCTGTTTCTTGTTTATTTTTTAACTTTTATTGCAGTAATGTATCCTGCATATAGGATACCTGCAGTTATTAAATTTCTCTGAATGTGTCAAGATGTGTGAGTGAGTGTGTGTGTATGTGTGTGTCCCAGTATGTTTTAAAGAAGCTATCACATGCTACTGGAAGAGATATGGATAGTTATCATTATCAACTGCTGAAAGAGAATTAGTCTTCTCCAAGGGTAAGTACCTTAATTAGTTATCTGATACTAAGAAGCCATTGCTAAAGTATATATATATATATATATATATATATATATATATATATATATATACATTAAATAGACCCAGTAGGTTGTGTTTGTATATTTATTTGTCTGTCTGTCTATTTGTCAATCTATCATCATCCATCTATATAGATCATCTATATTATCTACCTATATGTCTCTATCATTTATCTATAATCTTCATATATATATATTTGTAGAGACAGAACAGCTAATAAAGCAAAAGGGAACTCTGAATTTGTGAAATGGGGTGTATTCCAGAGGACATGGGTTCAATTTCCAGCTCTTACGTAGTTGTTCACCATCTTGTGCAGCTCCAGTTTCAAGGGACCTGACCTTGTCTTCTGGCCTCCTCAGACATCAGGCTGGCTTGTGGCACACATACATACATTCAGGTAAAACTCCCAGGCAGATAAAATAAAATTTTAGATAAAAAGTTAGTTATATAAATCATACTTTAACAAGCGTGACCTGGAAGTATTTGATTTAGTAAAAAAAAAAAATAACCAATATAATGCTATGGATTTTTCAACAAGTTCAATGACTATGTAAACAGAAATGCTCAGAAATACATCATTGAAGAAATATCAACTGTCTCGAAGGAAAAAAAAAAGAAAAGATAATGTGTGATCCAAATCACCAAATCACTAGGATAACTATTTTTAATCATAAAAATTAAATTGCATGTCTAAAATATGAAGAAAACAGAGAACTCTGGGGGGCAAGATGATAGACAGTTCCTTAACAGGTAGACAGGTGGGAGAGAGAGCCGCAGGCACATAGGTGGCAAATTCCAGTTTCTTCCTCACCCTCCTAACCTGAGACAAAAGTCTGGTGAGATTTTCCTTCCTTCAACAAGGTCCTTCCTCTGGATAACGAGTCCAGGCTGGTCAGATACTTCAAGGCTGGACCTGAACCTGTTCATCTGAAGATTTAATCCTATCAGCAAGACTCTGTTTAAACTGACCAAATTAGGAGAAAGCAACACATCCCATGCCACAAAAATTGAGTCATTCAAGGGAAAAAATAGATTTTCCACTTACAGGTCTTCTCCTCTCCCCTGTGGAGAGTATTCCTCAGTCTGTGCATTGATTGTGTGTGTGTGTGTGTGTGTGTGTGTGTGTGTGTGTTTAGCATTCTTTGTCTGAGATACTTCTTGCCTTTTATTTATCAAATTGATGGAGAGAATGAACTTAACCAGGTTCGTTTTCGAAAGTAACACTTCTTAGTGAATTTTTGGTTCACAGGACTAGCACTGTGGAACGCATAAAATATAGAGTGAATGAAAAAAATCCCCTTATGGACATAATTCTAGAATTGACGTTCTTAAGTTTATGTCTTTTATGTCTTCTGTATTTGGAGCCTAATTGCCACTTAAGAGTTTATAAGATAAAAAGCAATGATTTTCCATCTTTGCGTGGATCCCGTGTTTAAAACTCAGCTTTAGAATCAATAAAAATAAATGTCTTATGCATAATATATTTAATTCAAAGAAAATCATTATATTCATATCATTCTTATTGTTAGATATCTGAGGCAGTTTAAAGGCACAGGAAGCAGAAGAAATGAGAGTTAAATCTTCAACAGATGGGACTGTGTAGCTTCTCTCCCATGAAAAACTGAGAAGACTGTCAGGGGAAAAATGGCTGTATTTTTTATAGTGATGGAGTGAAGTCTTAGGAATTAAGACCTTGTTGCCCAATGTGAGAAAGACTGTCCCAATCTACATATTTGTTTTTAGAATGGTGGAGGGAGGTCATCTATAAACGTGTAGGAAGATTGTCTCGTGACTAAGAAATTTTATCATTTATCACTACACTCCTCTGTTCAACTGTTTGAATAGGAAATTTCATATCAGTGTTACTGGATTTTGAGGGGTCTCCAGATAATACTGAGGAAATACAGATGCCCTCTTCTGGTTCTTAGTTTCATGAATTAAAAAAAAAATACAAATAAACTCAAAGAAAAGATTGAGGGAAATTTTATTAGACTTTCAAAAATAAAACCAAAACAAACAAACAACCAACCCAGGTCAGGCAGACAGAGCATGTGAAGTACTATCACTTGAAGGGAATTTGTCTCCCCAAAGTCATCCATGACTTTAATCCCAAAATCATACAGTGCTAGTTTGAAGGTGGTTAGGGAATCTCACTATGCTTAACCTGATTTAAACATTTGTAATTCTATACATATGTCAACATATAGCTTTTATATTCGGGTATAAAACATAAAAATAAATTCAATTAACATTTCATAAAGGGTGTTTTTTTCTTCATTTCTCAAAAACAATCCAACCAAAAAGTATTTGTTCACTATTCAAACTCGTTTTTATGTTGTAGTTATTTAATTCATTTGTGACTATTTAAAGAATAATATTAAACTAAAGAGAATTCAATGACACAATTTTAACTTGTTTCTTATGGCTACTGTGTTTCATAGCAAAGAAATAAATATTAGAAAATAACATGATTTTTAAAAATGAAGAATTTAAGAGTACTGTTTCATTATATTTTGTCTCTTCCTATCAGGATCTGCAGCCTCACTATCAAAGCAGATGCTGAGACTTATGGCCAACCTTTGGGCAGTGTGCAGGGAATTTTATTAAAGAAGTGGGAAACAGTAAGATCTGGAGAGGACAGAAACTCCACAAGGAGAGCAACAGAACCAAAAAATCTGAGCACAGGGTTCTTTCCTGAGACTGATACTACGACCAAGGACCATGCATGGAGATGGAGATGACCTAGAACACCTGCACAGATGTAGCCATGGCAATTCAGTGTCCAAGTGGGTTCCATAGTAATGGAGACAGGGACTGTCTCTGACATGAACTGATTGGCCTGCTCCTTGATCACCTCCCTCTGACAGGGGAGCAGCCTTACCAGGCCACAGCGGAAGACAATGCAGCCAGTCCTGATGAGACCTAACAGACTAGGATCAGAAGGAAGAAAAAGAAACCCTCCCCTACCAGTGGAATTGAGGAGGGGCATGTGTGGAGAAGAGGGAAGGAAGGGATTGGGAGGGGAGGATGGAGGTGGGAACTATAGGGGAGATACAAAATGAATAAAGTATAATTAATAAAGAAATTAGAAAAGAGAGAGAAAAGAAAAACATCCTAAATTATGGAAAATGGCTAGAACGCTCGATTTTAATACAAAAAAAATCTGTAAGCATCACCATGAGGGTAGAGTAAATCAACAAATGACAAATCAAAAAGAAAGAAAGAAAGAAAGAAAGAAAGAAAGAAAGAAAGAAAGAAAGAAAGAAAGAAAGAAAGGAAAGAAGGAAGGAAGGAAGGAAGAAAGAAAGAGACAGGCTATGGGATAAAGTGAAATTAGCTTCTCATTAAACGATTGTAATTTTTCTCTTTATGCCCTGAAAAGACGAAATCAAATATTCTATTTGTTTAAACCATTGAGTACATTTGCCAGTTTTTAGCATACGAAAGAAAACATCATTGATCATAAATGCACACTTTAGGCTGCCGTATATTCATGTGTATGTAAAAAAAAAAAAAAAAAAAAAAAAAAAAAAACTTTGGCTGGTGCTGAAAGAAAAATAAAAATCCTTTTGTTACTCATCAAAATACAAAGCCTGAGTCATTCCTTCCTCTGTCCTTTGTCCCCCATGTACTCTCCTGCCATTTTTAATGTCATCTTTCCATCACTTCTTCTGATAAAATAACTTCATGTAACTCTTACTGGATGTTGAGAGAATCCATTTGCGATTGCCAAGTAATGCTGAGGTAATCAAGGTACTCTCTTGTGATCGGTAGCTTCATGAATAAAAAGTGTTTAAGAATGGTTTCAAACAAAACTTTGAGGACTATGTTAATAGAATTTCAAAGAAAAACTCCCTGAGCAAGCAAGCTGTTAATCTCAGCAACTGCCTGGTGGAGGGTGGAGAAAAGACAGGGGACAGCGGATGGGGGGTGGGGTGGGTCTCATGCCCTTTGCATTGCTAGCATAGATGTCTGTCACAGACCAGTCAAGGTAGCCACACAATGGGGAAGAGGGCTTTATAGACAGGGTAAGGAAGCCTAGAAGGGTAGCAAAGCCTGAAAGGTATTCAACTTGGCTAGAGACAGGACCTGGAAGGTAGACTCGCCTTAAGCTATGCTAACAAGATAGGTGGACTAATTATTTTCCTCCCAAATGTCACCTCCCTTAGAGTGGTAACTGACCTGGGCTTCCAATATGGAGTATCATAATTCTGGCTTCTGCTCTAATCATTCAGAAAAATACAAGTTTTTTTCCTTCCTTCCTTCCTTCCTTCCTTCCTTCCTTCCTTCCTTCCTTCCTTCCTTCCTTCCTTCCTTCCTTCTTGTCTTTTTTTTTTTCTTCTCTAGCTCTTCACTGAGATGCTTTCCCAGCTTTCCCAAGCATGTTGTGTTTTCTCAACATTTCGGACTTCCATAAACTTTTAAAACTACCCTTTCTGCCATGTAACTGCTTGGCTGCCTTCTGCCTGAACACTAAGACAGCATAAGCGTTTTCTTTCCTTCTATCCTCTAATACCCTTCCTACTCTGGACAGCTTCTGAGGTATGTAGTTTTCATGCACTGGGTTTTCCGTTTTTAAACTGTACACTATTAATGACACTCTGCTATGCTTGCAGAGAGATTAGCATAGCTGTCCTCTGAGAGGTTCTGCCCAACAGAGGATCTAAACAGATTCACAGCCAAACCTTCGTGGAAGGCAGGGAATCTTGTGGAAGACCGGGGGATGAATGGAAGGACCCGAAGGGGACAGGAGCCCAAACCAACAGAGATATCTAACCAGTGCTCAGGGTGGCTAGGGGACACTGAAGCCCCAACCAAAGACCATTCATGGACTGGATCTTGGCTCCATACATAGATGAAGCCAATGAGCAGCTTGGTCTTCGTGTTGGTGTCCAAGTAAGGGGAGCATGGGCTATCTGTGACATGGACTATCACTGTTCCCTGGCAGGACTGCTTCACCAGGACTGCCACAAAAGAGGGTATGTTCAGGCCTGAGGTGACTTAGTGTGCTGAGATGGTTTGGGGGAGGAGGAACTCCTCTCCTCTGAGTAGTAGGGGAAGGGGGTTGTAGGGAGAAGAGAGAAGGAGAGTGAGACCAGCAGGAGAGGAGGGAGGGGCTACAATAATGATGAAAAGTGTAGAGACAGATGATAGATCATAGATAGATAGATAGATTGATATAGATAGAGTTTAAAAAACATGAGTTACCTCTTAAATCCTTTTTTTTTTTAAAGAAGAAACACAATGTTCCCTGTATCATCGTCCTCTCACCATTCTTAGGATACTATGCTCCTGACAATTTAAGGTTTTCCAAAGTATTTTTATCTTACTGCTCATTGTGTATGTGTGTTTCCCCCCCTGTTTTAAAGTTTCAAATACCTGGAATTGCAATACCCAGCATAAAGGGTCAGAAACTATTAAGTGACACATTGAAAATTTTAGTGCCTTTCCCAGAAGTAGAAACTATGTAGGAATAATTAAGCAGGTTGTGAGGCTACAATTTTTGTTTTATCTTTTTTTATATCAGTGTTTAGTAGCAGCCAAAACAGCTTCCTTAAAACAAGCAATAATAAAGGTTTTTTTTTTTAAAGAAGCATATGGTTCTAAATCAGAGTGTAATTTTTAATGCTTGTATTTACGCTAGATAATTATTGTGTGTTCAACCAGTCATGGCAAATAAGATAGTATTTATTATACATAAGGAAAGAACCTTATGTATTTACTAAAAATAATATTTCTCTAATATTTTAAAACTTGTTTGTCTAATATTTGAATCCAATTCAATATTGGAATCTAAATGTTCAAAAACATTTAGAAGCAACAAACTTATTGGCTGAAATAACAAAAACTTTCAAAATGGAAAGTAGCAAACAATATGGAAACCTAAATCAATAATCTGTGAAATAAATCAGAATGCAGAAGGTACTTAAGGCGAGAATTATGTACATCTCAGCTAGAAAATGCTCAGTGGTTAGGAGAACACTCTGCATTGAAGGGTATCTAAGTTCGCTTCCCAGTACACAGGTCAGGAGGTATATAACTCTAGGCCATCTGACACTTGCTTCTGACCTCAGTTCTGTGAGTGGCACATCAGTCACATATACAAACTCAGACACAGAAACACACTCATGTACATAATTCAAAATAGAAATGAATATTTAAAATTCTTTTTCAAAAATCACTGAAGTTTAAGTTCTGTGACCCTGGCATTATACTAAGCATCCCTGTATTGTGAACTTTAAGGAAAGAGAAAAGGAAAGGCAGGTGTGCTTACCTATAAAAATGACTACAAAGTGTTATTAACTCTTGGCCAACACACTGGTCTTGTCTATTGATTTAGAAATACTGCACAAAGGATTGGTATTCAGGGAAGCAGCATTTATCTATCAATCTTCTTCCATATGCTTATGACTATCAATAAACAATCTTTCATATTTTACAAATTTAAAATCTAATCAAAATTATGAATACAATGGCAAATAATTTAGTTTAGTAGCTAAACTACTATAACAAACAGTTTCTTTTTATCAATTTAAGTTTTATGCATTTTCTCTTCTACTCACTATATATATATATATATATATATATATATGAATGAAAAGTATGAAAAAAGCAAATGTTCACCTCTCCCACAGTTCCTTAAAGTCCAATCCCCCAGTCCATCTAGAGCTCTATAGAAGTTCTTCTGCTGTGATTTTACCTCCCCCTTTACCCCATGGGAACTAAGAGGATCCCCATGGAACACCCTAGTTTCATCCCTTTGGTGGTCCCCCTCAAGGCCCTTCTAAACTCATGCCCAAGACTTAGCATTTAATAGCAGAAACAGGGAAGGGCAGACTCTCTCTCACATGAAATTGAAAAATCTGACAGTGTAAAAAGGTACGTGTACCTTTTTAGGGTTGGGGTGAGGGGCTTGGAATGAGTATGGGGGTTGCTGGTGTTTTTCCCTTGTGAAATTGTTAATCAAGGCAGGACATACTATCATTCTGAGAAGACTTACAATACTTGAGCAAAAGCATTTGTAACACTATAGAAATCATATTTTACCACTGAGACACTGTTATTATTCCAAACCTAAAAGGCACAGAAAGAGTTGGAGAGGAGCAACTTAAAAAAAAAAATGAGAAACGCAGGTGTCAAAAAAAGTGGGGACAGAAGAATTGACTCTTTCTTAACTGTTTCTGGGGGAGGAGAGTCATTGTCAAAGGGGGTAGTTTCAAGTCTGTTAAAGCAGGGTCTTCTGGTCATTCAGCATCAATTAAGAGAGTTTTCCCTTGATTTATTGGCTGAGATGGATCCTGCTATTGCTCTCATGCATCCCTGGAGAAACTTTGAAAAACAATCATTAGAGGGTTGTAAACAGTTTATTTGGTTGCTGAGTGAAACTGAGAGATTGTGTAGGAAGGTAGAGAGGGGAGGGGTAGGGCGGTAGGAGAGAGAGTGGGCTGATGAGAGAAACAGGGTATAGAGTTAATTCAGGATGACAGTGACAAATTTCACTCCTAGGTGCGCTGCACCAAAGTGAACTAGCAGAAGCAGTTTGGAAGGAAAGGAACAGGAGGAAACAGAAGATTAATGTAAAGAATTGTATCTGGGGTGATACAGAAAAGAATGAAGGCCATGTAGAGCCAGAATTTCTCGAGAGCAGTTAAAGGGTCATGTGTAGCTATATCAGGATTTCAGTTCAATAGATAAAACATTTAAAAGACAGGGCAAAAGCCAGAAGTATGGGATAACAAGGAAAAAAGATTTGATCAAGTGAAGGAGCCAGGGGGAACCAAAAGCCCATGGATAGGAGGAGGCTTGTGGTTGAATTACTAGTCTCGCTCCTACAGTTTTTTATTTAATTTTATTTATATGTTCATTTATCACAACTCATTCATTTTGTATCCCTGCTGCAGCCCCCTGCCTTGTCTTTTCCCAATCTCACCCTCCCTTCCTCTTCTCCCCCTCTGCCCATTTCCTAGTCCCCTGATACAGGAGAACCTCCTCCCCTTTTATTTGACCCTAGCCTATCAGGTCTCATCAGGACTGCCTGCATCATCTATCTCTGTGGCCTGAGGAGGCTGGATCCCCCAGAGGGAGCTCCACAAGAATGACAACAGAGCCCCTATACTTTTGAGCCCCATTTCAAACCAATTACCATTTGTTGGTACAGAGTGAATCACTCATGGAGGAGTGTCAAACGCCATCCTTAGCTGTAGTCAGATCTAGTCTTGGAGCACTGCAGCAGAGAACACATGAGTTAGTCTTGAAAGATGTTAACTGATCTAAATTTTTTTTAAGTTTTTTTCCTTCCTTCCTTCCTTCCTTCCTTCCTTCCTTCCTTCCTTCCTTCCTTCCTTTCTTTCTTTCTTTCTTCCTAGAGAGATGGTAATTGATGCAAAGAAGGTTTCAGTGCAGCTGTATTAAATTCCGATTCCAAAAAACAATAGTGACAAAAAGAGGATGAGTTTGATGGTCAATGGCCCATTAGTGTCCCCATTCCACCCCTCACCCCCATCCTATCTCTTTCAGAGATTTAGGGTCATTGATCTCTTTAACTAATTCATGCTGACAAAACGGGTAATGCATAAGGCTCAACTGACAAAGTGTCTCAGAAAAGGGCTCTTCCTAGGGGGCAAAGTAAAACTTAACAGACATAGAACATACAGCCTATAACTATAAAACCTTGTGGGGAATATTAAGAGACAAAGTTAACGAGAGAGCAATTACATCATGACTGTTTTGTTTAGAAGGGTTGAATGCAATTGTACAGCTGGCTGGACCCATTGTAGAAGGAAAAGGTAGGTAAAATTAGCTATTTGTTACATCAGACACTGTGTAAGTAGCGAGCACATGGAAGCTTGATGAAAGAAGTTGGTTAAACTCAACATCTAATTGCCAGTTTTAAGAAGAAATAAAATCCTATTGAGTCATTTTCAAGGTTTATCACACTCTCAAAAGCGCCACATGGATATCCAGAATAACTACTCAAAACTCTTAAGTTTGGTGACAGTTGGGGTATCTGACAGCCTTCTTTAATCAGAGAGCATGGGTGCTTAGAGAACGGATCTCGTAACTAGATTTGTTAAGAGAAAGAATTGAAAGCCAGGTTAAAGGCTGTAGCCAATTGAACTACCATGTAGGTTCCATACCGTTGGCAAGTAGCTGAGGTATAAAGTTCCCTATTCACAACATCCACATATGTCATTTTGGAAGATATTAGGTACAGAATAATTGGTATTTGTCTCTCTCTTGTTTGAGACATTTGGGATATGGGTGCAGACTCTTATATCCACCACTGGGCAAGAAAATCTATTATATTGACATGTGTGACATGAAGAGTAATTCATTTTCCCTATATATATGAAAAAGTGTTTCCTGGGTTTGCCAACACAGAAACAGCTGGAAAGACCTTTAGAGCCAGAGACAGGAACAGCCTCTGCCTTCTAGTGGGTCTTAATTCCCTATGCACTCTTACCCTGTAATGATGCTAGCTTTCAATTTCTACTGATGATCATGAAATTTGCAGGTACATGGATGGAACTAGAAAAGATCATCCTTAGTGCAATAATCTAGAATAATGTACACGTATGGTACATACTCACTTATAGATATATAAGACATATAGACATATAATATAGGATAAACATACTAAAATTTATAGTCCTAAAGAAGCTAAACCACGAGGAATACCCTAGGGAAGAGGATTAATCTTCATTCAGAAGGTCAAACAGGATAAACATCTGAAGTAGGGGAAGACAGGGAACAGGACAGGAGCCTTCAACAGGGGACCTCTGAAAGACTCTGCCCAGCAGATTATCAAAGCAGATGGTGAGACTCATAGCCAAATTTTGGGCAGAGTGCAGGGAATCTATTGGAAAAAAGGGCGAGATAGAAAGACCTAGAGAGAACAGGAGCTCCAGAAGAAGACAAACAGCCAAAATTCTGGGCCCAGTAGGGGCCTGCAGAGACCTATACTCCAAGCAAGGACCATGCAAGAAGACCTAGAACCTCTGCTTGGATATAGTTCATAGGCAGCTCAGTATCCAAGTGGGTAATCTAGTAAGGGGAACAGGGACTGTCTCTGACATGAACTCAGTGGCAGGCTCTCTAATCACCTACTCTTTGGTCGGGGCAGCCTTGCCCAGCCACAGAGGAAGACAGTGCAGCCAGTCCTAATGAGACCTGATAGGCTAGGGTCAGATAGTAGGGAAGGAGGACCTCTCCTATCAGTGTACTAGGGAAAGGGGATAGGAAAAGAAGAGGGAGGGATGCAGGGATGGAGGAGCCCACATCCAGGATACAAAGTGAATAAGTTGTAATAAATGAAAAAGAGAAGGGTTACTATTTGAGCCTGAGGATGTCCTGTCATGAAAATGTTTTTCAAGTAAAACTGATTATACACAGCATGTGGTGTTTTATAAGCAGCTTTTTAAAAAAATACACCTGATTTTGAATATTATTTTACATTAAGCAAACTAAATTTACTCTAAGCTTGTTTTGAGTTGATTTAGGCTTACCTTTAACAACATTTATAAAAACTTGATAGTGGGATATGTAAGTTGGTCTTTCATGCCAAGCTTTTTTTCTGTAAATGAATTATATTTGTACTTAGAATGACTATAAATACAATTCTGAACATGTTAAAGAATCTGATCATTTAGAGGGTAAGTATAGATGACCAGGAAATTAATTTTTCTGATTATTTCAGAGTGTACGTTTACAAAATAAGTTTTTATACGACTCAGTTTCTTCAAGAAGCTAAAGCTTAACAAAATTAGAAAAGGCAAAAATGATTATATATGCAACTTTAAGCCAGTTTGGTTAATGTGAATACACCATTATAACCCTAGAAACTTATAAACTTTATTCATCAAGCATGTTATTCATAAGTCCTCTTTTCCATAACCTTTACAAACTACACAGACCAACCATAACTTGGATTTAAGCTTTTGTGCCTTTGACCTCATCTGCTAATTTTTTTAAATTCTTAGAATAAAATCATCATACTGCTTATTTTCTATTTTCCTAAACAAGTATTAATTCCACATTCCATATATATCATATTGCAGCAAATTAATTTTACTTGCACACAGATTTTTAACAATCATCAACCTTGGTTGTTGTTGCTGCTGCTTTTACAAGTTTAAAGCTAACTAGTTCTCTGCTTGCAATTTTACAGTTTTTTAAGCCTTACTTACAATGATTCCCATATCATGAAATAAAACAAAACAAAACAAAAAAAACCTTTACAATTTAGGAAGAGCTTGAAGGATATAACCTGAATCAGAGGAACATTTTTATGAACAAGAACCAAGAAAGAAGAAAGATATTCATAGGAATAGTCATCTCTAACTACATTAGCCATTTTTGTATTCATATAAACATTAAATAGAGTATATATATATATATATATATATATATAATCATAATAACATAAAGCATTTTAATTAAAAAATTAAATGTCATGAGATAGACAATAGTAACCTATATTTTAAATATGTTACCTCTTAGCTGTTTTTAAGCAAAAAATATCTTTTTCTGTGGATTGTTCTATTGATCTCCTTCTCCCTGTTACAGAGTAAGATAGAGGCCAGAGGAGGAAATATTTATATAATCATGCTTGAGTCTGAAGTGGGAAGCCCAAATCTCACCTCTAAAGCCAGAAATTTTTGTTGTTGAAGACAATGACTCTCTGCTTAACACAGTCGTGGCCATCCTGGACTCATTTTGTGGAGCAGGCTGGCCTTGAATTCACAGAAATCAACCTGCCTCTGCCTCACAAGAGCTGGGATAAAAGGCATGCACCACCATGCTCAGCATTAGTGAAATAAAAAAGCATGCAACAATTCTCCAATATTATCTACACCCAAAAGACATTTGAATCTCTGTAAGACTGATCACCATGATCTACACGTACATAACCAGTTCCTGTGTGTCTTCATATGGGGGCAGGCAATCTAAAAAGATTAACATGTATTTTATAAAATGTCTCTTACAAGAATCTCATTGCAGGTAATTAACTACATGAAACCTAGAGGTTATTAAACAGAAAACTATAAAATTACAAGTAAAGTATCGAAGCTGGGTGACACAGAAATAAAGGCAAATAATAGACATAAGGTAAAGGAATCCCAAGAGTGAAAAATATCCTGTCCCAGTCAGAGGAAGCAGGCTTGACCACTTAGTGAGAATGGCAGGCATTAGGGCTTTTACGGCTACAAGCAGGGATTGAGAAGGTTTAAGATGTACTGGGAGTTATATATAGGGAGGGCCCTTCTCATTCTGTTTTGTGAAGTTATTTAAAATAAGCCTCGATAAAAAAATTGAAATTTCTGAATTTGGGTCAGCAGTAGTCATTTTCCATATGTTGAGGACAGATTTTGGCAGAGCCAAACAAGTTTTTGGAGGAAGCACCAGATTGATTTCCAAAGTGGTTGTACAAGTTTACACCCCAAGGAGCAATGGAGGAGGGTTCCCCTTTCTCCACAGCCTCCCCAGCATGTGCTGTCACTTGAGATTTTGATCTTAGCCATTCTAACCAGTGTGACCTGAAATCTCAGAGTTCTTTTGATTTGCATTTCCCTGATGACTAAGGAAGTTGAGCATTTCTCTAAGTATTCCTCTGTCATTCCATATTCCTCTGTTGAGAATTCTGTGTTTAGTCTGTGTCCGAATTTGCAATTGGATTATTTTGTTTATTGATTTTTGATTTCTTGAGTTCATTATATATTATGGATATTACCCCTTTGGTAGATGTAGGATTGGTGAAGATATCTTTCCCAGTCTGTAGACTGTTTTATATTTAGTCCTTATATTCAGAGTGACCTTTGCCTTACAGAAGATTTTCAGTTTTAAGAGGTCCAATTTATAAGTTGTTGATCTTAGAGCCTAAGCTGTTGGTGTTCTGTTCAGGCAGTTGTCTCTGTGCCAGTGATTTCAAGGCTCTTACCCACTTTGTCTTCTGATAAATTTAGTGTATCCAGTGTTATATTGAGGTCTTTGATCCACTTGGATTTGAGTTTTTTACAGGGAGATAAATATGGACTTATTTGCATTTTTTCTACATGTAGACATCCAGTTAGAACAGGATCATTTCTTGAAGATGCTGTCTTTTTCCCATTGTGTGCTCTTGGCTCCTTTGTCAAAAATCAAGTGACCACAGGTTTGTGGCTTTATTTCTGCACTTTGGATTTGATTCTATTTATCAACCAGTCAATTTCTATGCCAGTACTATGAAGTTTTTAATACTATCACTCTATAATATAGCTTGAAGTCAGTGATGGAGTAATTTCCTTTAGCTATTCTGGGTTTTTTGTTTTTCCATATGAAATTTAGAATTGTTCTTTCAAGGTCTATAAAGAACTATTTTGGTATTTGCATGGGGATTGCACTGAAGCTGTAGATTGGTAAAATGGCCTTTTTTACTATGTTAATCCTATAGATCCACAAGCATGGTATATTTTTCCAGGACCCAGCTATATCTCTCCTGTGTATAAACTCAAAAGACATTCCAGCACACAACAATGACATGTGCTCAACTATGTTCATAGCAGCTTTATTCACAGTAGCCAGATCTGGAAACAATCTAGATGTCCCTCAACGAGAGAATAGCTAAAGAAACTGTGACACATTTATGCAATGGAATACTACTCAGTTATTAAAAACAAAAGAAATCATGAGAGTTGCAGGCAAATGGATGGAACTAGAATAGATCATCCTGAGTGAGGTAACCTAGGCCCAGAAAGACACACATGGTATGTTTTCACTTATAAGTGGATTTTAGCCATATATTACAGGATAAGCATACTATGAGGCAGAGACCAAAAGAAGATAAGTAACATAGAGGATCCAAGGGAGGATGCATAAATCTCACTCAGAAAGAGAGATAGAGTAGACAGGATAGTGGCTGAAGAGAGGGAAATGGGGCTGCATCAGACAGGGATCCACTTGCCAGCTTTTTGATTTCTTCCTCCTGGGGGGACTGGCTTGACAGGCCACAGGGAAAGAGGACAGGCTCAGTCCTGCTGCAACTTGATGAGCTGGGGTGTGTGGAAAAGAGAGCTCCCTTTTACTGAGAAAAAGGGGAGGGAGCAAAGGGAGGGAGGGAATAGAAGGAGGGAGGAAGGGTGGATGTGGGAAGGAAGGAGGGATGGGGTTACAATAAGGATGTAAAGTGAATAAGTGATAATAATAATAATAAGTTTGTACATTCTGAGGTCTTTATAATGGAGTTCTTTTAGATTAGCTCACAGACATGTAAAGATGTGCTCTTTGAAAAGGAAAAGATTTAATCCATCAACAGTGCTGAACCAAGGTAAAGACAGTTGTTAAATACAGCCATTTAGAGGCATCCCTCAGGTTTAAGTTTAAGCAAATGTTCTTTTAGTAAAGCAGGATGGGTGTCCTCATTCTTGTATGTTTCCAGTAGTGAACAGACAACTGGGCAAGTACAAAGCCTTGAATCTTTCAGTCTAGTGACTCATACAGCCTGGTAAAGGCACAGGAGCCTTTAACCAATCAGGTCTCAAGTTGGTCAAGAGCAGTGCTTCTAGAGCCCTGATACAGAAACAACCTGTCCCCAGATTTGGTCACATGAATTATCTTGTTCCAACATATTGGTTGTGTTGGAAAGGATTTGGGCCAACGAGGAATTAGCCTCCCATTTGGAAAACTTTTAAGACTAAGATGGAAGCAGGCTGGTTTATTATTCCCCACTTGTCACATGTGTTCCTGTTAAATCTTTGATAGGCTCTCAGTACTTTTTTTTTTTTTTTCTATCTGGGGCAGGTGGTGGTAGTGGTGGGGAGAAACAATTCATAATACATTGGAAGATGCATGACTTTTTCAGAAATTATACTTGTTTGGTATTTTTATAGGTCATATAATTGATCTTGCTATGCCAATAGATATTATAAGTACCCATTTTGCACTTTTTGCCAGGGAATGTAATATTCCAATCTTTGTTGAGGATCAGGTGCAATGCATTCTCTTCTGTAACTACTTTTCAGCTGAAAGTGGGATGCCATTGTCAAAGCCCCAGTAAAGCTGAAAAGTGAAAGTAAAAGGCCAGGAGGGGATTAGGGGAATGGGGTATTGATCAGAAGCATTTGGTATGATGAACCAAGTGAAGAGACAGGGAGAACTCACATCAATTGAAATGGTTTGAATCAGTTTTCAATAAATCCAGGCCTTTCCAGTTTTGGGGGACTACCTTTGTCTGGAGTTGTGTGAATCTCCTTTTGAATAGTTTACTGTCCAGAGCTTATTTCTGGATGTTGTCTATTAGTCAAGTGCAACTCTGCCAAGAATGTTATGGACTAGGGGCACACATTAAAGTTAAAACCTTAAATGAAACTTTTATATTTAGAACTTCCCCTTTAGAATTAGGCAATAAACAGGTAAGCTTGGACTGTTGATTGACAGAAATACTATTGAAAGTCCATTTAATTTATGAGAGTTGCATCTAAATCTTATGACTTTCCTGACTCTCTGAAACTTATATTACCATTGTTTGTAATTTGTACTGAAGTTCATACTGTAGAATAAAATTCTAACAGATATCTGTAAAACAGCTAGAGTAGACTTGTGCATTCAAGTGAAGGCAAAAACTACAATTTTGGGTTAAAAACAAAAGCATTTTTTTTTCTTTCCAGTAGGCTGGATATATAGATTGGATGAAGATGTTTTTAACGAGATGAGAAATATCTTTTAAGCTTACATTTAGAAGACAACTAGAGGGAATTTAAAATCTTGAGCTCCTAACTGATAATAGTAGTCAGTATTTTACCAGCTTTTTAAAACTTCATTGAATAATGATAAAATTTTGAAGTTTTGAAATCTTAGTATATACCAGTGTCATAAAGTAACATTTACTTATATACCTTAAATTATTTTAGAGTCTCGTGACTTAGTTAGACATTTTAGATCCTTAGATGTTTGTAATTTAAATTAATTTTACATTTATAATTTATTTAAATAAACAATTTTTTAAAAAATATTTACCATTTAGACATGCATAAGATGTTGATTACTGAGAGCTGTCATTGAAAACCAAGTTTTTTAAATAGTAAAAGTTACATCTGAAACAAGTTTGTCCTATAAAATGAAGTCTGCTAGGAAGGCAAACCTGCCTGTGAGTTTGCCTTTTTTTAATCTGGTGATTTATTAGCTCTAGAAAAGTAAGGTCTGGTTTTTTTTATATTTGAAATGCATTAACCAAACAGATGCAGCTAAATTGATAAAGCTACAGTTAATAGTCAACACCATCAGAAAAATAAATTATAGCAGGAAGTATAAACCAATGGCCTGAATATCAATTAAAATGATAGAGATTGACAACCTACCCGGATTATTACCCTAGCCTCCCTTGATAGTTTTGAAGGTTTTAATGGGGGCAGAGGTTATTGGGTTTTGGCTGTCACATAGGATGGCATTACATCTTCAGCTGTTACATAGGACAGCATAGGCCTTTGGCTGCCAGACCCAGAAAATCTGAAGGATTTTCCCCAAGGAGGAGGAACATAGGAATGCTGCCACTTTGATGAAGCACTATATGGCAGTCAACCCAACAGTGTTCATGGTTTAGGCAGCAAGTGAGGCATGGCACAGCCTTTTTTCAATAGCTAGTGTTGTCATCATTCAGATGGAGACGTTTCTGCCTCATCATTAGAGACATTAGGGTCATGTCTAGGAGCTGATATTTCTATCATAGGAAGCTTTTTGCACTAAACATTTTGAATGCTATGTTCAGCAGATCTCAGACAAGTTTTGAGGGCCATATATTACATATACCTGATTTTTTTAAAAAGTTTTGTTTTTAGTTATTTGTTTTATGTTTAACCTTGAAAACATACAGGAGAGAAAAATAAAACCTTGTCCATGTAAAGAAATCATATTTGTAAAAAATTTGATCTCTTATAAGATGACTAATAAAATGTATGTCTTAATTATCTTTAACAATTTACATTGAGTTAGTAGCTTTTATAAGATTAGGATTTTTACAGGTTTTTTTTCCCTGTTAAGTTTAGCCACATGTATATATTTGAATTGAAGCTCTTTTAATATTAACATAAAACTTTAAATCATAAATGCATTCCATAGAGGGACTGGCAACTTTACTTTCTTGGTCCTTTCATAGTAGTACAGCTTTGCAGAATATCATAGTTTCTCGTGACTCAGCTTATCAAAATAGGTAAATTTTAACAAAGTTAGCAAAGACAAGGAGGCTAGACATACATTCTTAAGTAAGGCTTTCCTGAGCCTTTCTCAGAGTGAGTTTTAAGCATAAAACCCATGCTTTAGGTTGACATAGATCAGTCAACAAGTACAGATAATCAGAAGTCGAACAACAGAAACTGAAAAGCAAGGCTACTATATTGGAGACTTTCTCAGCACTATGAACGTTGATTGATTAGGTCTTTGAGTTTTGGCTCGTGTGTCTTTCTATGTACTGTTTACAAACTGAATGATAAGTTTACCTATGTATAAATTTCTAATTATTAACCATGTTTTATAAGTTTCTAAGCCAATTTTTGTTACATATTTTATAGATTTTTAATCATGTCCAATAAACTTATATGCTGTAAGGCACAGAAACTTCATAAAATAGTATAAATCACACAGGTCATATAAATCTTGAGATACAGTTTTTTTCTTAGCAATTAATTAGTTTATTCTCTTTATAGCCTGCTTACAAGTCCTTCCCTCCTCCCCTCCCAGTCTTATCCTCACACACCTCCTGCCCCCATTCCCTCCTTCACTTCTCAGAGGACCCCATGTTTACCAACCCACCTTGGCTTGCAGACAGGAGCCTAGCATAACTGTCTGTGAGAGGCTTCATCCACAAGTTGATGGGAATAGATGCAGAAACCCACAGCCAAACAGTAGGCAGAGCCTGGGGAGTCTTGTGGAAGAGTCAGGGAAGGATTGACTGTGCCACCCGATATAGGACAGAAACTTTCCTACTCCAGAGTCAGCTTTTCAGTATAGCAGAGGAGCATAAATTAATATCTCAACATTGTAGATACCCAAAAGACATTTGAATCTCCCATAAACTGAATCTACTGGCCAGAATGCTCAAAGGTAAAGAATTATGAGCTCTCCATATCAAACTGCAGTGGAGGACTTGGGCCTGGTGTGGATTAGTGCTCAAAGCCTCCCATGGTGACAGGCTAGGGTTGACATTATCCCAGCCCAGTAGCTCAGAGTAGCAGTGTCCCAGCTTGGTCTTGTTTCCATGTCTTCCTGCAATGGGAAAATATCAATAAGGGCACAGAAACACATATAAGTGATAGAGACAGCAAAAATGAAACCAATATGCAGAACACAGGCTAGAGTACTCTAGCTTACTAATCATTAGTCTCTTTCAGTCACCTCAAGTCAGAACACAAAAAGACATGCGAAACACAAGAGAAGATACACAGCAAAAATAATAGGAGAGAAAATGACAACAACTGGAGTCCTTCAGATTCACCAGTTTGACCAAATAAGAGTCTTGGTTTGTTTTGTTTCTTTTCTTTTCTTTTCTTTTCTTTTCTTTTCTTTTCTTTTCTTTTCTTTTCTTTTCTTTTCTTTTCGTTTCGTTTCGTTTGTTTTCTCAAAAACAGAAGCTTTTCTTCAACTGCTTCCTTGCTTACTCCAGATACTAAAAACCCACTCATGGCTTCCTAAGTAACAGGTTTTCCCAGTTCAATTAGGCTGAGGCTCTCTGATTTCCATCTAGGCTCCTGATTATGCCTGATATCCTGACCTGGTCATCTCCAACCTCTTGGCTCTGGGGATAGAAGTTTGTCTTGGGGTTCTTTTGCTCTATTGTGAAGCCTAGGCTTTGAAACTCTACCAATGGCACTCCAATGCCAAGCCACTCTGATTTCTTTCTCATCTCCCAGTCTTACCAGGGTGTGCCCAGAGTCCCACGGCAGGCCAGAAACAACAAAACCAATCAAACAAAACAAAACAAAGCAGCAACTACAAAACAAACTGGTGGTTCTGGCTAAATTGCCAAACAACCAAATGAACCATGTGATGCCTCATTTGTTGCCCTGGCAAAGAGAAGGTTGGATCTCATCAGACACCAACCTCCAACATGTTGCCAGATCAGAATCCCACAGAACGAAATAGCACTGAGTATCTATGACTTACCAGAGGAGGCTTCTACAAATGGGTACTTGCTTTTGATGTAGCCATTCACTCAGACAGTCCCCCTAAATGAAGTGGAGCCCCGAGGCATTTGAATGTCTCTCCTTAAAAGAAGACTTGAAGAGATCTGTATTGGACATCGTTATAAGGGATTTTAATGTTCTGGAGTAAGGGGTTTCCAAATAGGGGATTTGGTAGGCAAATAGGTGGGATGACAGAAGCAGAACTTATGCATATCAAGTTGCTTGTAACAACCTCCTGAAGCAAAAACATGGCTGCAAGATGGTCATAAATAATGTGACAAAGTGGTATCTTTTGTGGGCCTGAGGCAAAGTGGACACTTGAGAAATTATACCAAGGAACAGATTTGGTGTAAAGTTTTTTTTGGGAGAAGGGAATGGAGGGAGGATCTGGGGAAGGAATAGAGGCAGACAAATGGACATGTGAAAAGGCAGATAGATGGGAAGATGAGGGCAGAGAGAGGGAGAATAAAGTGAGAGGGAGAGGGGACACATACAGGGAACAAAAAGATGGAACACCAAGAATAGAGAGTTGGGTGGCAGGTGGGTCCTTTGTTTTCTCCGCACACCTGGCTTTCCTGAAGATGGTGGCAGGTGATGATGCAAGCACCTGCTGGGTACCTGACAGCAGGCTGGTTGAATTGTCTACACACTAATGTTCCTACTTTTTGTTGTTGTTATTGTTTAGTTAAATATGAGGAACTAGGAAGGGATGATGTAGTAGGAATGGGGCATTGTGTTCTTTAGGCTGTTTCTGCTGTCTGGAGATGGTGACATCTTTTGGGACCCTAATAAAACCGGGGTGCTGGCCAACTCCTGGGAAAGCGGGAGTTGTTTCAATCACTGACCTAGGGCTAGTGTCTTTGGATGTTGTCCTGGCTGTTGATTTTGAGGAATCAAAACCTGGACTTTACAGGATCCTGGAATATATATGTCTATGTGTAGGTATGTGTGTATATATATATAAATATATATATATGTATCTATATATATATATCTATATATATGTATAAATGTGTGTGTATGGTGTGTGTATGTGTGTGTGTACATATGCACATAATAGGAGCAGAATATACACTTAAGGGGTTTAGAGAGAAAGAGTTTTTCCTTGGGTGTGCATTTGAAACTTTTAGGCCCATGGAGCGGAGTTCCAAACTCAGAGAATGGGGGAGGAATCCCAGTTCACCCTAACTTGAGCTACATAAGCTAGCCCTATTACTTTAATAAATAAACTGTTCTCTAATACAGTCTCCAGGTTATTCATGCTTGTACTCGCAGTGGCCGGAGACCCTGCTCCTCAGCTTCTTTGCCTATTCCTTCTGAAATAGGCAACAGACAGGGGATTTTAGGCTGTTGATTGACAGGAGTATTCATCTGTAGTTCACTTGAGCCATAGAGAAGTAGATTCAAGTAGATTCCCTGGAGCTTACAAAAACTCACTAAGTTTACAGAAAGAGATGGTTTTCAGATATGTCAGCATCACCATTGTTTGTTTGTTTTTTATCTTTTTAAAATTTTTAAATTCTTTATTAATCACAATTTATTTACTTTGTATCCCCCCTGTGGTTCCCTCCCTCCTCCCATCCCAATCCCGCCCTTATTACACCTTCTACATGCATGCCCTCCCCAAGTCCACTGATAGGGGAGGTCGTCTTTTCCTTTTTTCTGACCCTAGTCAATTAGGTCTTATCAGGAGTGGCTGCACAGTCTTCTTCTGTGGCCTGGTAATGCTGCTCCCTCCCCCCTCAGGGGGAGGTAATTAAAGAGCAGGTCAATCAGTTCATGTCAGAGACAGTCCCTGTTCCTATTACAATGGAACCCACTTGGAGACTGAGCTACATCTGTGCAGGGGTTCTAGGTTATGTCCATGCATGGTCCTTGGTTGGAGTATCAGTCTCAGGAAAGACTCCTGTGCTCAGATTTTTTGGTTCTGTTGCTCTCCTTGTGGTTTCTGTCCTCTCCAGATCTAAATGTTTCCTACTTCTTTAATAAGATTCCCTGCACTCTGCCCAAAGGTTGCCCAATGAGACTCAGCATCTGCATTTGTAATCTGTACTGAAACCGACATTTTAGAGAAGGCAAGAGACTCACACAGCTCTGTGTCACAGTATGTGGGTTTCCACGCCAAATGAGGGATGTTAGAGGGCTGCCCACACCTGGGATGGCTCTCCTAGAGCACAGCAGGAGTGGGTCCACCCCAGAGCCACATCAGGCCTGGGCCTTCTCAATTTTATAGAAGCAAAGCTCAAGTTAGAGTCAGTTAAGCTTCTGTTTCCCTGCCAGAGAACTGGCTTCTGGGAAATCATGTTACTGGCAGTCTGTTAATCTTATAAGTTTGGAAAGTCCCTGCCCCTCTCTCTCTCTTTGGTATTTGAATTGATGATATTTGAATTGGTATTGATCATTAATGTTTGCCTATCTTCAACTAGGTCTGCATATGCAAATTAGGTACATTTTCCCCCTTGTTCTTTTGCCCCACCTCCACAACTCCCAACTTGAGCTATACAGTTAACGCCGTTACTTTAATAAAGGAGCTGTTCCCTCACATAGTCTTCCAGGTCATTCATACCCATTTTACTCACCAAGGCCTGAGACCCTGATCCCCAGCTCTCTGCACTCTGAAACCACCTGTGTGCAATGGCTGATTGGGGGCTTAGAGACACACACCTAGCCCTGGTTAGCAACCCTACTCCCCTTCCTGGAACATTGGAATTTTGCCCTGTCATCCCCAACTGATGATCAGATGGATTTTCTTTACTCCTTTAGTTTCAGTTTGAGCCATTGCAAGAGAACAACTATGGTGCAACTGGCATTTTTCATCTGGTGCTACTCTCTGGAATTGACTGAAGGCACTTAGTCTTCTGGTTGGACCTCAACAGTCCTTCAGGCATCAGCAAAAATTACCTATTTGATTCTCGCCAAAATAAAAACAAATAAACAAAAAACAATAATGAGACAACCAGTTAAAAATCCCTTAGTATGGCTGCTGATTTGCTTAAAGCTGAGGCCAGTCCTGTGTTCTAGTCTCCTTGTGATCCCCTGGAACTCCTGTGGACCCAGAGACATTCCCCCTTTGGTTGAGCTTCCATCACTTTCTGTCATGGTAAATTTAGCTTCTCACCAAAAGTCCCAAATTAGGCGCCATTGGGCTTTCCTCAAACTGTGACGTATTAAACTCTCACAGAAAAGAAGTTCTTTCTGGGAGGAAGTCCTTTAGTTAGCCTCTTGGATGATCTCAAGAAGCTGAGGTCTGGACCTGAGTGATTTACCCCACAGAAAGGCAAAAGTTCAAGAAAGGACATCCCTCCCCTCCTTTCTCCCCATCATGTGGCCTTCTGGCAATGTGTGAGTCCCTTCCAGAAGGAAAGTAATGATAAACCCAAACCCCTTACTTCAAGGAATGACTTTAATAAGGAAACCTCTGAAGATTGCCCTGTGGCACAGATCTTTGGGCATGAATGGACATCAAATATATTAGACAGAAAATGACCCCAACCCTTTATAACTACCTCCCTTAACTGCCACTACCACCTATGCCCTCCTGCCTCAACCTCTAAAACTCTAGCTCATCTTTGTAATTAAAAAGAATTATGGCCAGATACAGTGACACATGACTGAAATCCCAGCAGTCAAGCAATCTGATCTCCATGAGCTTGAGGCCAGCCCGGCCTACACATCTGGTCCAGGCCAAGTCTACACAGAGAAACCCTGTCAAAAAGAATGAAAGAGAGTCAGAGACAGAGACAGACAGACAGACAGACAGAGAGAAGAATTCTGAAAGATGGAGACTATTATAAGACCTATGGGTCTGAGTCTTCCCCCCAAACAGGCTTCCTCTTGTCTCCACAATGTCAGCCAATAATCCACTATTGGCCATAAATATCTAAATTTGTTTTTTTCTGTATACTCCTACACCCAAAGAGTGCCAATGGGCCTCTATTCTGTCACTCTTGAAATGGTTTTCCCCTCTCTCTTTTCACAAGAAATAACTCCTGCATCCCCTTTTGTCTTCACAGATGTAGAAAACAGAGGCTCAGGGATGGAGGATGGAGGATGGGGTGTGGAGTTGCAGTCCATCCCATTGTTCATTTTTGACAGCTCTCTGACTGATCCCCCCAATTCAGGGAACTCTATGCTGTCTACGTGGCCCTCAAATTTTTTTCTGAAAGCTTTTATGTTGCTAACCCCTAGCTCTCCAGATCCTTTCTCTGGTTAGATGCAAATCCCCTCTGCCCCCTGCACATGAGAGTTTCAAATTTGATTCCAGGATGGACCATTCCTCTTTGTCCAACATGTTCAAACTCAAAAACCTCCTATCTGACCCTCTATCCAAAGGAAACTCCCTGGCTGCCCATGTTGCCTCAACAGGAATTTTTATAGTCACCCTTGAATAAGCAAATAATTTTTACTCACACACCCATGTTAACCTTAAATTGTTACAATCCCGATTCTCTTTATTCCATTTAATCAACTATATTGTAAAAATTTACAGTTCATGTGCATAGCTAATACAACAAATGGGAGTTAACATCTACGTCCTTAAGGCAAATGTCCTTGGGCAGATTGACGTACCCCAATTTGGGTGACAAAAATATGTTTTTGTTAAAATAGACACTCCCACTTTTTATGGGCAGCTGCCCAAATGGGAGAAAGCTCTAAAAAACTTACAATCTTCATGCTTTTCTCATTCTCTATTATGAGCCTGCTACCACAACTCAAGACCATAAATGCCCCCACCTTTTCCAGAACTTATTTGGAAATCTCCTGCTCTCCAGGGGAAGTTACTCATGACATGGGTATCCCTTATAATCTCAAGGGATAAGGTAGAATTTAAAGGGCACACCAAACCCCTAAAAACCAGCCAAAAGATAAGTTACAAGCTCTAAGTCCCCTATTTTTCAGTAGGCAATGGTCCTAACAACTCTAAACATTATTAATATACATAGAAACACAAAATATGCTAACAGCATTTTTCATTGGCATTCAGCACCAGGTACTCCCCCAACCCCTATTGATAAGGTGGGATCTGGAAGGTACCTGACTCCTCCTCACAAAAGGAAGGAGTTTTGCTTACTTATCCTCACTCATACAAAAGCAAAATGAACTTGGCCATCATCCATAAGCCATGACTTTTAACAATCATTTACTGTTACAAGAGGCTTGAAGAAATTAGAGCATATTAATTGAGGGGAAAAAAACACATAATAAAGATGAAGGTATTGAAGAAGTAGGGTTTTCATTGTTTTCTTTTCTTTTCCAACAAAGGTGACCAGCCTGATAAGGTCCCATATTCCCTGAACCTTCCCTTGTCTTATAACAAGTCAATTTTCCTAAGCCCTAGATATTCCTGAGTTCAAGCACAGCCTTCCTCTTCATGCCTTATGATCTGGTCAAGCCAGATTGTGAATTCAAGTTCTCATCGATGGGATTAGAAACAGTCAGAGAAAAAAAGGTCTCCTTGACTGTACCTGTTCAATAACCCTGCTTGAGTTCTGGCACACACTTCATGCAAAAACAGTATTGCCCTGCTAGACTATTTTCATTTTGCCTACGTATTTCTTCTTTTGACACCAAGATTATTCTATTCTTTGTCATACTTGAGTGCCTAACTTCCCACAGTATGGCAAATAAAGCATTACTTTGGAGATATTGTTGTCTCTGAAAAGAGTATGTGTAAATCAGGACTGAAGGCTTAATGACCTAAAAGCCTCAATAAGCAGAGAATTTCCTGACATGAAACTTGAGGATAGGTAACACCTGTGCGCTGTTAGGAGTTCTGATAGTGCGACTGACATACCAAGTTCCAGTGGTATTTACTACTTTGAGACTTCAGGGGGCCTGACTGGCAGAAGGAATCTGCTAACCCCTCAGTTTCCCTTTCTGCTCTACAAAGCTTCCAAGTCCCCTGCTTCTCTCCACACAACCTCTACTTCCACAGAGAGGCTGCTGCCCTTGAGTTATTCTGACGAAATGACAGTTCTGCTTCTGTAGAATTCCGTCACCTTTCATTTGTTTCCTCCACATTGCCTCCATTAATCCTGATATAACAAGGACCATTTCCAGGTTCTGAAAACCTGGAAAAAAATCTTCTAACTTATCGTATTATAAGAAAAGAGTATTTGTACATTTTAGGAAGAATCTCTTAAGTTTTTGTGAGATGATGGCCAGGTTAAAATGGATAGAAATAACCAGTCACTCCCCGCAAGCTGACCAAAGTCAATCTGACCCATCAACATTCAAGAACCGTAGAGAATCTGCTGGATACAAAGGAATAGTAAGTCTAAGGTACACCATTAACCTTAAGTTGCAATAGACGAAGCTGATGGAATTTTTCTCTTTTATCTGATTTTCTGTTAGGTGGGTACATCATTTCTCACCATACAATGTTCAGTGTAATAACTATCAGCATAAAAAAATGAAAATTATTTTTGTAAATGTGTGTATCCTGTACTTGTAGAAATACTGCATGAGAATAACATCTTAAATCAGCCCCAGATGAGGCCAGGCCAAGTTCCTCTCTTCTCACCTCAGCTCAACTTCCTGAATCAGAGGAACACCAAGAACACCAACGACATAACCCATTTGAGTAGCAATAAAAGAGTAAAATAGAGAAAGAGAAGCACTGGATTTAATTTAGGCCAAGCTTCCATTCTGCGCTCTGCTTGGCTAGCAAATCTTCAACAAAAGTAACTAAATAAAAAGAAAAGAAAAAGAAAGTGGGTGTTTACCACAGGTTAGAAATTGCAGCGGATTCAAATCAACAAACTAGATGTGGGCTGAGGTGGTGAGAGGTGGCAGTTGAAGGCATTGTGACAGCATTGAGGAGCTAGAGCTGACAGCATGACATTGAGGGATTCAGCAACTCCCAAGCAAATGCAGAGATGTACTTCTGTTTTAGCACAAAAAGAGAATGGAGATTCATAATGAGGAGATGACTCACAGAGGAAATGGATGCATTATGCTGTGTCTTCAGTGCAGGGAGGAAAGGAAATGTATTCGAAACCAAAATGTTAAAATGAATCACTGGGAACTGATGGGAGAAACTTGATGTAACTAGAGTATTCGCTGACATAAAAATGTGGCTTCACGATGAAAAGTCTCCTAAGATCTCATTCTGCAACCCTTTGGAACACACACACACACACACACACACACACACACACACACACATATGTATGCAGGCATGCAATCACGCATGCATACACTCATGATATCTAATCTTTCACCAACCTGGCTAGCAATTCTAACCACATTCATCACTGCATGAGTCTTGGAAATAGATCTGCAGGTTGAACATTCACTTCTGTACCTGATTCAATCACTGTAAGCTTTTCTTGTAGACTAAATAAGAGCCTGGCAAAGAAAGTGAGGTCACAGGTAATAAATGAACAGTCATAATTTTGTTTTCGGGACAAGTCTTTTGTAATTGCTTGTAAATCACTTTTTAAAAATGAATATTTATCAAAAATTTTAACACAAAAAGATTAATTTGTGTATATGCGTGTGCGTTTTATGCCACCTGTGTGTGTGTGTGTGTGTGTGTGTGTGTGTGTGTGTGTGTGTGCCTATAGAGGTCATAAGAAGGCATATGATTTCTTGAAGATGTAATTTCATGTAGTTGTAAGGTGACATGGGTTCTGGGAACAAAGCTTGTATCTTCTGATAATGCGTTTAACTGTGGAATTAGGTCTCTGGCCCCAAGACTTTACGTTTTTTTAAAGGTACCTGCTTGTATGTCATACAGTGTAGGGCACAGGGGTCTGTTTCTTTATACACTTAACACATGGAGAAGGTAAAAAGAGATGCAGCAGAAGAATTTAAACACAGCAGAATCTCTAACATGAAACACCCTCAAGTTCTCACCCTGAGCCCTCCTTAGAAAATAGATCCTAACCCATTTCCTTTTTTAAAGTGTTGCATTTTACCACAGTTTGGATACCAGAGAAAGAGCTAGGGAAGGGAGGTGGGGACACAGCCTTGAGAAGCTTTTCACAACAGAACACTGAGAAGGTAAAAAATAAAACAAACTGCTTCACACATGTGTGATTAAAAAAAAAATGAACATGCAGTTTCCAAGGAAGCCCTACCTAGTTCATCTTAGTCTTTCACAATGATTTATCAGTTGATTTAAAGGAAATTTTACTGAGATAGAGCAGAGTGTGGGTCAGTTTCTCCTAGCTTCTTTGTAGCATTTTGATCATATTGAGAGCTGATGATAAGATTAAGAAGCATAGGAAAACTATGTATCTAATATGAAGACCAGTCATAACAGTTTCAGTTCAGAAAGTTGAGTGACAGGCATACCATGCTCTGCACACAGTCAGTAATCATGCAGAAGGGTCTAAGATAAAGAGGTAAATACTGTATAACCCATGCTGGTCATCTTAATATACATAACTACAGAGAGTTTCAAACATGGTCAGGATGATTAAGGGATACACTTTAAATATAATTGTGCGGCACATGATTTAAATTTTTAATAAAGTTGCTGAATGAGATTTTCAATAAACAAACACGAATGATTACAATTTTTAAATTTCAATATCAAGTGAACAGTAAGGCTTAGGTTTCAAAACATATGAACAGTTTTAATATAAAATTCCTAGGAAAGTCTGTGACACTCTTTCTCATATGCAAATAAATGTAAGAAAAATAAAATAGTATCAAGTGCTGTAAGATAGTCCTCCTCTTTCTGACGCTGGAAGACTAAGCTCTATTTTTAAAACACTCAGGCATCACAGCTGACCTTTACATAAGAGCATGACCCATAAGTGGCTTTACAGTAAATCCCTCTTCTTTTCCTATTTATACAAGGACAGTACAGAAAAGAATTAGGGACTAACTGGTCTCATGGAAAACAGTTTAAATACTCATTTTTATGTGTTCAGGTAGGCAGAAAACACGGGAACAATACAGCAAAGAGAACATAAGGACTCATTTCTTCTTCCTAGAAAAAGAGGTGCAAAAACCACATGCTTATTATTATTATTATTATTATTATTATTATTATTAATTTTTGAGAATTTCAGAGGTGAGTGTTGCATTTGCATCGTTTCCATCTTCCCTTTATCACCTTTATCTTACTCAGTATCCTCAAATTCAAGATGTTTTTTTTTTCTTTAATAATAACTGTTATACAAATGTAACGTATGTGACAAATGTTGATGTGGTTGGTTATTTAGTCGCTAATTGGTGGAACTATTTAGAAATTATTAGGTGTGAACAATTAACTCTTTGACTGATGGCTTTGGGTTTTAGAGGAATTTTAATCCAGCAACATGGCTACTCTGGCAAGGAATCACATCCAAAGACCTAGGTCTATGTGGGCCTGCTGGAATACACACATACCCTTAGTATACACATTTAATCTTTCTGGCTGGAATATAGGACACATTTTTAATCCAAAACAGTGAAGTCTAATTGAGGGGCAGACAAAGTGATGAATCAGAGAAGGATTTGACAGAATGAGTCAGAGCTAGGATATGGAACCAACTCTCACAAGAACACACAGGAAAGAGATGAAACTTAAGAGTATCACACACATACCCATACACACACACACACACACAGAGAGAGAGAGAGAGAGAGAGAGAGAGAGAGAGAGAGAGAGAGAGCAGAGTTTGTGGAACAGTAATATATAGTTTGGGAGTACAGTACAGATTGGTGCAGTTTCATTGAATGCAATTGAGTTCATGGGAATTCAGAGGCAGTTTTTCCAAGCCAAGGAAGTCCAGTAAGAAGTCGGGAGAAGCCAGTATGAATCAGTCAGCTTCAAGAAAAGTTTTGAGCCAGAACAGCTGAGTTGAACCAGCTAGCCAGAACTCAGAAAGAGCCAGAAAGGGTAAGCTTATTCAGCAGTAACTCTAGGAGGCTGAAAATATTCTAGGCCTGGGTTAGCAGATGGAGGCTGGAATCTGATGTCTTCAAGATGCAGGCTTGCTGAAGATTAGATTGTAAGGAGGTTAGAAGTTTCCAGGCATAGGCCTAGGTGTAGTGATGCAGAAATGCTCAGTGCTCAGCCCAATCCATGAAATGTAAAGCTTAGGTACAGCTTTTGTCTTATTCCATCATCTGAGAAAATAAAAACAACTTCTAAAATGGATCAAAATGTAAGTTCTTAGCTTCTAACCCAGCGCCATGCCTGCCTGCCTCCTGGAATACTCCCCACTGAGATAATTGTGGTCTCTAGTTATCTGGAACCATGAGCACCAGTAAAATTTTGTCTTTAATACATTGCCTGTGTCATGGTGACTCTCCACAAAATTAGAAAAGTAAATAAGACAATAAAAATAACATTTTTTGTATTTTTATTTTATTAGTAGTAGTATTTATTAAAATTTATTCACTTTGCATGCCACCTGTGGCCCCCTCCCTCACCTCCTCCCAATCCCACAATCCCTCTGTATTCTACCCCTATACTCCTTCCCTCCTCCCCTTCCCTCTAACTGTAGCCTATCAGGTCTCATCAGGACTGGCTGCATTGTCTTCCTCTGAATCCTAGCAAGGCTGCTCCCCTCTTAGGGGAAAGTGATCAGAGAGCCTGCCACTGATTTCATGCCAGAGACAGCCCATGCTCCCCTTGCTAAGGAACCCACTTGGAGACTGAATCTATGGGCTACATCTGAGCAGGGGTTTTAGGTTATATCCATGCAAGGTCCTTGGTTTAGGTATCAGGCTCTGCAGGACCCCTTGAGTCCAGTTTTGTGCCTCTGTTGTTCTCCTTTTGAGCTCCTGACCCATCCGGGTCTTTCTATCTCCCCCTTCTTTCATAAAATTCCATGCATTCTGTCCATAGAAATAATATATTTAATGAAGAAAATATAAAAACTACAATGAATTTATTATGAATAAATGGTGGCTATTGCTAACACAAATGTAAAAATGTACAAGCTCATCAAGTTTATTAAATATATACTTGTAGCATTCTCAGCTATTTTATTAATATTAGATTTGAGATGCATAAAATTACAATAACAATTTCATTATAATTAAAGACTTTTAATACAGAAAGGTGCTGAATATGTAACAGGACATCTTTTTTCTATTTTTTTAATGTATGTTTAATTTATTATAATTTATTCACTTTGTATCCCAGCTGTGGCCCCTCCCTCATCCCTTCTAAATCCTTCCCTCTCTCCCTCTTCCCCTCCCATTCCTCTCCCCGAGTCCAGTGATGGGGAAGGTCCCTTCCACTTCCATCTGACTTAGCCTATGAGTTCTCATCAGGACTGTCTGCATTGTCTTCCTCTTGTTCTGGTAAGGCTGCCCCATAGTAAGAGAATATCTTTAAAAAAAAAACAAATGGGTCTAGAAAGACTGCTCAATTGATAAAGTTATTGCTACACAAGGATGAATACCTGAGTTTGATTCTCTAGAAGCCTTGTGCAAAGCCCAGAGTGAGGACAGTCTCTGGAGAGGTGGAGACAGGAATTAAGCCAGTGTAGCTTAATTAGCTAGCCTTAGGCTAGTGAAATATTCTGTCTCAGTAAATAACATAAAAGTGTTTGAGGAACACACTAGGTCATCTTCTTGTCTTTGAACACATGTGTGTTCTCACACACACACAACAACCTCTCTTCACACATGTGTTTGTGTGTGTTGAGAGGGTCTATGGAAGAAGGAAAGCAAGGCATGCTACCAGGATCTGTGTATACCTCTGGAAATGGGGAACAGAGAAAAAGAAGATTGTCTGCTATAAATCTCGGGATAAGACTAGGCTGTACAGATTGGGGTCCAGGAAGCATAATGAAAACTGACCACCTGTCTCCCTGGCAGAAAGGGACAGCTGCTTTCTAGGGATTACCTGAAGTAGTGAGAGGATGATACGAAGAAATGGTGTTGATGAGGAAGTTTGTAGGAGAAGTTCTGGTCCCACTGAATGGGGACAGAGAGGAAGGATTTCATTGCAAAAGTTTCCATGACCTGGAACACTTTGTGTCTTTCATGATCCTTATGGAAAAAATAGCCATGTGGTTAATGGTAAATTAAATGAGAAAGTTCTATTTTTTCAGGGCGGGGGGGCAATGTAGTGTGATTATATTCCTATTTAGCAAAAAATTACTATTTGATAAGTAGAAAATGCCTCATGAAAAATATATTGCATTTATATGTTTAACATTCATTTTGTAACTAAATGGAAATAGGAAGTTTAGAAAGCTTGATTCTAAAAACAATAGAGATTTTTAATTGTCAAAATCTTGATTTTTTTCATTGAATTTGAATTGTTCACTTTTCGTATTAGAGAATTTTCTTTCACATCATTGAGTAAGCAGTATACAAAAAGTATAGCATTAATTAGCAATAAGAACCGAATTAAAGATTTTTTAAAAATTTAATTATAATGACAATATACTCTTTGTCTTAGTGCCTTAAATTGTTTTTCTACAACTGTTTTTATGTCAGGAGGAAGAGTTGATAATTTTTAAAAATCATTACTTAGAAAATTCTGTAATATCTCTTAGAGCACACAACATAAAATATAATTTAATATTTTGGTTCATTAGTTTCACCCATATTTTATATAAATTATATAATTATTAATAACTGTCCTTTACTGATATTTTTAATTCTTAGTATGCTGTAAACACCCACAGTTACTTACTGGACCAGGATTATCTGATATAGCCATTGAAGAATTAAACCAGGCTTAGGTTGGAGGGGAAAGAGCAAGGCTGACATTGTGACAATTTTATTAAGAGCAATCAGACTTTATTATTATTATGTTATTACTATTATCATCATCATCATTATTATTTACTATTTATTCACTTAGTATCACAGTTGTGGTCCTCTTTCTTGTCTCTTCCCAGTCCCACCCTCTCTCCGTTTTTCCCCTCCCTCATTTCTCTCCCCTATTCCACTGATAGGGGAGGTCCTCCTCCCCTACTCTCTGACCCAAACCTATCAGGTCCCATCAGGACTGTCTACATCCTCTTCCTCTGTGGACTGGCTAGGTTAGACCACCAGAGGAGAAGTTATCAAGGAGTTCATGCCAGAGACTGTTTCTTCTCCCCTTACTAGGGATCACACATGGAGACTGAGCTGTCTATGGGCTACATCTGGGCAGGGGGTCTATGTCCTCTCTATGCATAGTCTTGGGTTGACGTATCAGTCTCTGTAGCACCCGTAAGGTTAGGCCCAGCTTTTTGGCTGAGTCAGTCTCCTGTAGGATTCCTGTCCCCTGCGGTTCCTTCTACCTCTGCCTTCTTCCATAAGATTCCCTGTGCTCTGTCCAAAGTTTGGCTGTGTGTCTCTGTATCTCCTTCAATCCCCTGCTGGGTGGAGTCTTTTAGAGGACATCTATGGTGGGTGCCTGTCATGTTCTCTCTCTTTTACCATTTCTGGTGCCTATCCTATTTGCCCTTCTGAATGAGAATTAACCATTTTCCATAGGGTACTTTTTGTACTTTAGCTTCTTTTGGTCTGTAGATTTTAGTATGTTTATCCTATATTATATGGCTAATATCCACTTATAAGTGAGTATATATCATGTGTGTCTTTTTGCTTCTGTGTTACTTCACTCAGGAGATGATATTTTCTATTTCCCATCATTTTCCTGCAAATTTCCTTATTTTCAATAACTGAGTAGTTCTCCATTGTGTAAATGTACCACAGACCTTAACATAAAACCAGACACACTAAATCTGTTAGAAGAGAAAAATGGGGAAGAACCTGGAACTCAGGTTGGCACAGGATACAATTTCCTGAACAGAACACCAACAGCTCAGGCTCTAAGATCAACAATCAATAAATGAGACCTCATGAAACTGAAAAGCCTCTGTAAAGCAAAGAAAATCTCAACAGAAAACAAACAAACAAACAAGCAACAGCCTACAGACTGGCAAAAGAAGTTCACCAACCCTACATCTGATAGAGGGATAATAAACAGAATATATAAAGAACTCAAGAAATTAAACACCAACAAACCAAATAATCCAATTGAAAATCGGGTACAGAGTTAAACAGAGAATTCTCAACAAAGAAGGACAGAGAAACATTTAAAGAAATGTTCAACATCATTAGTCATCTGCAAAATAAAAAAAAATGTCTAAGGCCAAAAACTCAAGTGACAACACATGCTGGAGAGGATGTGGAGAAAGAGGAACCCTATTCCATTGCTGGTGGGAGTGCAAACTTGTACAACCACTTGGAAATCAGTCTGGTCCTTTCTTGGAAAACTGGGAATAATGCTATTTCAAGACCCAGCGATACCATTCCTGGGTTGTTGGTCTTTGGGGAGGCTCCCCAAAGTTAGGCCATGCACCTTCTACCCAACCACTTCCACAGTCATGTCAGCAGAAGTTGCCCCAACCTTTAAGCCCCAAAGATCCTCTGCCAGGAATGCCTAAAGTGGACATACATCTGAAAGATGCTCAACCATACAACAGGGCTTTTGCTCAACTATGTTCATAGCAGCTCTACTTGTAATAGCCAGAATCTGGAAGCAACCTAGATGTCCCTCAACCAAAGAATGTATTCATAAATTGTGTTGCATTGATGCAATCAGACTTTTATACCGTATCAGAGACAGAATATTGTGGCAATTGTCAGAATACAATAATATTTGCTAGCTATACAAGATTTGCAAAATTAATGTCTAATACCAGTTTTCCTATCAAGCTCCCATACTTCCTGGACTTATAAAGGAACATAGGGAGAAAAAGTGACCTGGGTGCTTCACTGCCAGAGGAGTCACTTAGTTTCTCAAGAACTGAAAGACACATGGTGGCCCAGGAATCATGAACTCCAAACTGAAGAACCTATGATACATGTCTCTCAGGGCAGCTATACCAGCTCAATTCCATGTTTCCCTGCAGTTTACTAGGCAAGGGTAATAATCTCAATGAGTAAAACAGCTGTGTCTTTTCAGTTGCAAACTCTGTAGATACCATGAAAAAATAATCTAGCATGCTAAGATTCTTTCGGAAGCTCAACATAGCTTAGTAGTTTTTACAGCATCTACTCCTTGTAGCTTTAAAAGTGTTCTTGGCCTGCAGTGTGCACACATTTATGACAGTATTTCTTTGTAACTTCCATCTCTTGTAGTAGACCTTCTCATTTATTTTTTCTGTGACCAAACCATTGGCAGAAATCTATTTAAGAAGAAAATAATTTATTATCATTAAGAATTTAAGAAAGCAAACAGTTTGCGGTGGCCAGAAACTATGAAGGTAGCAATGTGAGGTAGGTGATCACAGGGTCCTGATTGCCACTAGAGACAGAGAACAGTGTAGGTACTTACCTCAGTTTTATCACTGTTCTGTCATCATCATCATCATCATCATCATCATCATCATCACTATTTTATTTTTATTATTCCAGAACCACAAACCATGGAGTTATAGCAAACACCATTATGTGGACCTTCTCTCCTCCCATAATTATCTTTGGAAGCCTCCTCACACACACACAATTGTCTTTGTTATTCTATGTCAGTCAAGGTGACACTGAAGAATGATGATCATACTTTTATCTTCCACCAAAATTATTGATTAATTCATACATTCACTCCGCAAATATTTTCTGGGAATATAATATGCTAGATAGTCTTAAAAGTAGAAAAAATAAATTCGTTATAAGTAATTTTTTTTAAAAAAAATGCCAGTCAGGTCATCTTTGTATATTTAGAAAAGAACGTTTGTAGAATCTTCATCTCATAGCCTATTCACTATTCATATTTTTATTTTTAATTATTTTTTTGTTTATTTTGAGGCATGTTATTACTATGTAGCCTGACCTGGCCTGGAATTCTCTTTGTTTACCAGCATGGCCTGGAATATACTATATTGACCAGAATGGCTAAAATTTACTCTGTAGCGTCATCTGGTTGCAGACACACAAAAATCTGTTTGTCTCTGCCTCATGGATGCTGAGATTAAAAATTACCACATCTGGTCTCACAATTTCACCTTACAATTACCCAAGTATGTGACTGTGTGTCTATGTGTTAAGGATGGAAAAAAGCATGGCACAGAATTTTAAGTAAAAAACAAGAAAAACTTCAAAACAATGTCCTACACTTATTTGACAAGTTAATGATAATACATTTATTCTTACAACTGACACGAACATGGTTTGTTCATGCCACATATAATAGACATGTGGGTTCTATACGCTTTTGAGAGCTGTATTTTACTTAATAATGCATTTATTTATTAATAGTGCATCATGTTGTCCATGATAAACACATAATATGTTGTCAATTAAAATAAAATCGCAAAAACAATAGTGGTTAAAAGAAAATAAAAACTTTGGAAGGGATGACTAACGAGCAGGAAAGATTCAGTAAGCCATTTCCCCAGAGGCAGTTCACTGGAAAAGTTAGCACTAATAGTTTAGATTTACTCAGATGGAAGGTCAGGTTAGAATTCCTTCAGTCAACAATACTTCCAACATTTGCTTGTTAGACATAGGCAAACATTTGCAAAATTATAAAGTTATATTTCCTCTTTTGCATTCTGCAAAAAATTGAATTCCACCCTGAGTCTCTGCAAATCACAGCCCATATCTTTATTTTCCAAGAAAAGTCTTAAAGCAGATTCAATGAGGTGCAAGGGTAGAATAGGCTATTTCATTTTGTAAAGTTGATGCCTTTAGATACTCAGTGACAGCACGAATAATTGTCATCTGTGTGTTGACAAATGAAAACAATTGTTAACCAGTCCTATAGAAATGAAAGAATTTGTTTCTATGTGTTCGTACTCAGCCAAGTTCAATGCGTAAAGTGAATGAACTGGATAAACCTGAAAGTTGAACTAAGACTTAAGGCTGTTCCTTGAAAGGATGTTTTTACCTATGGCTTAAGTTTTGTCCAAATTATAAATTACAAATGGTTAGGTAAGCCATTTTTTCATGTAGGTAGGCAGAGAACGATTGGAAACTGTCACCAAAGCACAAAATGTAGTTAATAAGTAGACCTCACAGTGTACATGCAACTGCTGATATATGCAACAAGTCCACTGGGAAAGATAATTCAGTTCTCTGCTTTCACAGTCTCATTATTTAATATGGCCTTAGTGTAGAAGCAAATAAATTGAGGAAAATAGTTATAGCTAGATCCTTGATGTTTGTAACTGAACTTTTACTGTTTCCATGCTTACAAGTGTTGTCTGAACAGCTTCTTCTATGGCCCTATTTGAAAAAATATATTGGTAGGTTTTGAAAGAATAGAGTTAACAAAGGAACACAAATCTTGACCTACATAATCTGCTCATTTTCAATTCTGAAAAGGATACTTGAAGTTTTTCAATTTATTATCATTATCATTAATTACAATTAATTCAATGTTTCCCAGCTGTGTCCTACTCCCTCATCTCATCCCAATCCCACCCTCCTTCCCTCCTATCCCCCTATGCCCCTCCCCTAGTCCACTGATAGGGGAGGTCCTCCTCCCCTTCTATTTGACCCAAGCTTATCAGGTCTCATAAGGACTGGTTGCATTTTCTTCCTCTGTGGCCTGGCAAGACTGCACCCCCTCAAATGGGGAGGTGATTAGAGAGCCTGTAACTGAGTTCATGTCAGAGACAGACCCTGCTCCCCTAATTAGGGTCCCCACTTGGAGACTGAGTCTCTGTGCTACATCTGAGCAGAGTTTTAGGTCCTCTCCATGCATTGTCCTTGGTTGGGTTATCAGTCTCTGCAGGGCTCCCAGGGCTCAGGTTTTTTAGACTCTGTTGGTCTCCTTTTGGAGCTCCTGTCCCCTCTAGGTCTTTCTATCTACCCCTTCTTTCATAAAATTCCATGTCCTCTGCCCAAAATTTGGCTGTAAGTCTCAGCCTCTGCTTTGATTCCTTGATCAAGATCAATAGAATCTTTCAGAAGCCCTCTGTGGTAGGCTCTTGTCCTGTTCTCTATCTTCTCCTGCTTTCAATTTCTATCATGTTTGTCCTTCTGAATGAAGATTGAGCATCTTCACTAGGGTTTTCCTTGTTGTTTATCTTCTTTAGGAGTATAGATTTTATTATGTTTATCCTAAATTATACAGCTAATATACACTTATGAGTGAGTATATATCATGTGTCTCTTTCTGCTTCTTGATTACCTGACTCAATATCTTTTCTAGTTCCCACCATTTGCCTACAAATTTCATGATTTCCTTGCTTTTAAAGCTGAGTAGTATTCCATTGTGTAAATGTACTACTATTTCTTTATCCATTCCTCCTTTGAGGGACAAAACCAAACACACTAAACCTGTCAGAAGAAAAAGTGGTTCTGTTGTTCTCCTTGTGGAGCTCCAGACACTTTCAGGTCTTTCTATCTTCCCCTTCTTTCATAAGAGTTCCTGCACTCTGCCCAAAGTTTGGCTACAAGTCTCAGCAAGTGCTTTAATACCCTGCTGGGTAGAGTCTTTCAGAGACCCTCTATTGTAGGCTCCTGTCTTGTTCCTTATTTTCACCGTATTCTGATGTCTAACCCATTTGCCCTTTTCAATGAAGATTAAGCATCTTCAGATGGAAGGGGAGGAGGTTCTCCACTATCAGTGGACAAGGGGAATGAAGGGAAATGAGAGAGGGAGGGAGGGTGGGAACAAGTGTAGGGCTTCAGCTGGGATACAAATTAAATAAATTGTAATAAATGAAACATTATATAAAAAATAAATAAATTCAAAAGGAAATAAAAAGTTGGAAGAGCCTGGAACTCATTGGCACAGGAGACAACTCCCTGAACAGAACACCAACAATACAGGCTCTAAGAGCAACAATCAATAAATGGAACCTCATGAAACTGAAAAGCTTCTGCAAAGCAAAGGACACTGTCGCCAGAACAAAATGACATCCTACAGATTGAGAAAGGATCTTCACCAACCCTTTATCTGTCAGAGGGCTAGTATCCAGAATATATAAAGAACTGAAGAAGTTAAAAACTAATATACCAACTTATTCAACTAAAAAAATGGGGTACAGAGCTAAACAGAGAATTTTCAGTAGGAAAATATCAAATGACAGAGAAACACTTAAAGAAATGTTCAACATCCTTAGTCATCAGGCAAATACAAATCAAAATGATCCTCAGATTCCACCTTACACCCATCAGAATGGCTAAGATCAAAAACTCAAGTGACAACACATGCTGGAGAGGATGTGGAGAAAGGGGAACCCTCCTCCATTGTTGGTGGGAATGTAAAATTGTACAACCACTTTGGAATAAATCTGGCACTTTCTCAGACAATTAGGAATAGCGCTACCTCAAGATCCAGGTATAACACTCCTACGCATATATCTAAAGTGTGCTCAATATACACCAAGGACATTTGCTCACCCATGTTCATAGCAGCTCTGTTCTGTTCATAATAGCCAGAAGCTGGAAACAACCTAGAGTTCTTCAACTTTTAATTTTTAGGGTAAATCACTAATGTCTTTTAGACAATCATTTAGGGAACCTATCCTTGCTTTATTAGGTTCCCATAAAATAAAAGGTGAAAAGCAACCTCAAGGGCACTCCTAATATGTCATCAGCATACGAGGGAATGGGGTGGTCTTCCCCTATCAGTGGACTAGGAGAGGGGCATAGGAGGAGAAGAGGGAAGGTGGGTGGGACTGGGAGGAGAAAAAGGTGGGAGGAGACGAAGGAGGGGGTTACAGACGAAATACAAAGTGAGTAAATTGTAATAAATAATACATAAATTTTTTAAAAAAAGAAAGAAAGACTTACTCTGAGACCCCACGTGACACTTAGGCCAAGGAAGCTGGTAGCCTAATTGCAAAAACCTCTCCCTACTCTGCTGTAAATTCTGTACTCAAGTCTCACCCGCAATTCTGTAGCAGACCATCTGCTTAGTATCCCTCATCTGCTGTGGATCATGCAGATATTCTCACTCACGCTTCCTCGCTACTTATTTTGATATCTCAGCCTCCAACTCCACAGGCTTTCTCTAGTACTGTGCCAGCCAAGCCTACTATGGTTGCAAGTAGGACAGGGAAACAGAATGTTTAGCTTTGGCACTTCACGCTCCAGCACCTCCTTCGTGTCAACCCCCAGTCTTAGGCATAGCTGTGTAGCTGAATGTGTGTTGTCCGCTATCCTCACACTCTATCCAATTTTTGCAGGACAAAATATATCTTTGGGGAACACCTTGCTTTCCTTCTACTTGCTGACCTTCTCAGTGTCTCTGTCATAACTCATTCCCATTTCCAAATGTAAATCCCAATACCTAGAAACACATTTTATTGGAACTTCAAGTGGACACACCTATCAGGCTAGTCACCAGAAGAAACCCCACCCACAGTATACGAAGTCACCACACTCTCCTAAGACAGCAAAGGGCAAGAGAAACTAAAGAAATACAAAACAAAACAACCACTTAACAAAGACACATTAGATAGCAGCACTTAGAATTACAATCTTCCCAAACCCAGATGCATCGATGCCAGCATAAAAACACAATCAATAACAGGCAGTATAATGTCTATACCAAATGCTAGCAATACTACAACAGTAGTCCCTGAGAAATGCAACATAGCTGAAGCACAAGAGGAAGACCTAAAATAGTCTTTATAAATATGCTAGAGGTCCTTAAAGAGGAAGTGAATAAATCCTTTAAAGAAATTCATGAAGATATGAACAAACTTTATAAGGAAATGAATAAAACAGTTCATGACCTGAATATGAAATTAGAATCAATAAAGAAAATCCAAACTGAGGGAAATCACAAATTAAAAATTTAGGAACTCAAAGAGCAACCACAGAGGCAAGCCTCCACAACAGAATATGATAGATGGAAGTTATTATGATAGAAGAAATAAGTTCCTCTGTCAAATAAATTTTAAATCTATAAAATTGTTTTCTTGTACAAAACAAGAAGTCTTGGAATCTAAGAATTGTTGGAATAGAGGAAAAAAAGAAAAACCAACATCAAAAGCCCAGAAAGTATTTTCAAAAATCATAAAATAAGTTTTTCTACTCCAAAAGAAGGAGGTGCTTGTCAAGGTATGAGAAGCATATAGAACATCAAATAGACTGGACAAGAAAGAAAGTTCCCTTCAGCACATTATAATCAAAAGATCAAACACACGCAAAAAAGAAATAATATTAAAAACTGCAATGGGAAAATTACCAAGTAATAAATAAAGGTAAATCTATTAGAATTACTCCTGAATTCTCAGTGGAGATTCTAAAACCCAGAATGGATGTCTGGGAAACTTTAATTTACCACAGGTGCCAGAACAGAGTGCTATGCCCATTAAATTTTTTAAACACATTAGATGGATGAAATAAGACATTCCATGGTAAAACCATATTTGAGTAATATCTATTTATAAATATAGTTGAATAGGAGGTGTAAAAGAAAACTACAAGCTAAAGAGATTAACCACACTGAGAAAACAAAACAAATAAATAATCTCCAACCAAGAAAAAAAATCAAGGAGAGGAACACATACAGACACACTCACACACACACACACACACACACACACATACACACAACAATAAGAAATAACAGCAATTAACAAATATTATTCATTGATCTGTTAATGTTAATGGTTTCAATTCCCAAATAAAGAGACAGAATGGGTATGAAACAGGACACATCTTTCAGCTGCATCCAAGAAATGCTATTTGACATCAAGAATTGATATCACCTCAGGCTTAAAGTTTGACAAGAGATGTTCCAAGCAAGCTGATATAGCCATTTCTTTATGTAACAAAATAGACTGCATACCAAAACTAATATCAGAAGACATAGGAAGGGCACTAAAGTACTCACTAAAGAAAAGACCCACTAAAAAGAGGATTGCAAATCTTACCATATATTCATCAAACACAAGGACACTGGAGTTCATAAAAGAAATACTACTACAGTTTAAATCACATATTGACCTCCAAATACTGATATTTGGAGATTTCAATACCTGACTCTCATCAATAAACAGGTCATCCAGACAAATCTATAAAAATGCAGGAAGTAACTGACATTACAAAATAAATGGATCTGACATATTTTAACACAACATTTCAGCTGTGACAAAAAAGAATATGCCTTTTTGTCAACATCTCTTAGACCTCTCTCCAAAACTGACTACGTATTAGGATACAAAGCAAGTCTCAACAGATACAAGAAAGTCAAGATAACACTATGCATCAGACTAAAAGCAGATATCAACAACAACAGAAACAAAAGAAAGTTAAAAATTGTGGGAACTGAACAACTCACTACTGAATGAAAAACTGGTCAAGAATGAAATGAAAGAATTTTTTTTTTTAGAATTGAATGAAAATGGATATATAACATACAAACACTTATGGGACACACTGCTGGCAGTTATCTGTAAAGGCAAATCCATAGCACTAAGTGTCTTCAAAATAATAAAGTGGAGCAATCTTTTACTAGTAACTTAACAGTGTGCCTAAAATATCTAAAATAAAAGAAAGAAATCACACCCAGAAGGAATAAACAGCAAGAAATAATCAAATTCTATGCAGAAATCAATAAAATAGAAACAAACAACAGAAATAATCAATGAAACAAAGACTCGGTTCTTTGAGAAAATCAGTATGATTGACAAACCCTTAGGTAAATTAACTAAAAGGCATAGAAACAGTAGCAAAATTAACAAAATTAGAGACGAAAAGGGAAACATGAAAAGACAATGATGAAAACCAGAGAAACCTAAAGATAAGCTTTAAAAAGCTGTTCTCCAACAAAATTATGACATGGTCTCAGTGGCCAGCTCTTTGATCACCTCTCCCTGGCCAGGTAGCTCAACTCAGAGAAAGAGGATCCGGACAGTCCTGATAAGACTTGATAAGCTTGGGTCAGTTAGTAGGGGAGGAGGACCTCCCTATCAGTGAACTAGGAGAGGGACTTGGGGGGCGGGGAGGAAGGGAGGAGAGGGCTACTACCAGGATACAAAATGAATACATTGTAATAAATAATAATAATAATAAATAAATAAAAAATACATTAAAGAGCTGGATGGTTTTTTTATATATACCACTTACCAAAGTTAAATGAAGGACAAATTAGTAATTTAAACAGATCTATAACTGCTAGTTATAGATATATAATAATAATTAAAATTTTCCCAGACAAAAAAGTCCCAGGAAAGAAGTTTTTAGCAAAAAATTCTACCAGACTTTCAAAGAAGAGTTGAAGTCTACAATCCTCAAATCCATAAAAGAGAAAGAGAAGGAATATTTCCCAGTTTATTTTACAAGGCCATAGTTACCTGGATTTTCAAAACACATAAAGACCCAAAAAAGAAAGAGAAATGCAGGTGAATTTCTTTTATGAACATGAATGTGAAAATTCTCAATGAAATTCTTGTAATACAAATTAAAGAACACATCAGGGTCATTCACCATGATCAGGTAGGCCATTTCCCAAAGATTCAGGGATGGTTTAACTTACATAAACCAATAAATGTAATCTATATAAATAAACTAAAAGCCAAAACCACACACGATCGTCTCATTAGATCCAGAAAAGGCCTTTAACAAAATACCACTCTCCTTTATAACAGTTCTAGAGCTGTTAGAAAAACTGATGACATACTTTAGCGTAATTAAGTCAGTTTCTTTTTCTTTTATTAACTTTACATCCTTGTTGTAGCCCCATCCTCCTTCCCTACTTCTACCCCCTCCCCTTTTTCCTCAAAAAAGGAGATCTCCCTTTCCCATCCAGCCCAGCTCATCAGGTTGAGTCAGGAATGAATATGTCTGCATCCCTTGTGGCCTGGCAAGGCTATCCTGCCAGAGAGAATTGATCTAAAAGCTGGCAAGTGAGTCCATGTCTGATGCAATCTTCTCTTCCCTTACTAAAGGAACCACATGAGGCCTAAGCTGTCCATCTGCAATATCTTTTTAGGGGGCCTACGTACAGTCCTTGCATGGTTGATGCTTCAGTCTCAGCAAGACCCTGTGGGCCCTGATTAATTGGCTCTGTTGGCATTTTTCTGGAGCTCCTGCCACCTCCAGGTCCTAGATATCACAACCATTAAAGGACAGGCTCAAAACCATAAATATAAAGGTAGTTTCTAAGGATCCCATAGCTAAAACCAAATTAAATGGACAGAAACTCAAAATAAATCCACTAAAATGAAAAACAAGACATGATTGTCCACCCTCTTTATATCTATTCAAAATAATACTTGAGAAATTTTAGCTAGAACAATAAGGTAACTGAAGAAGATCAAGAGGAAAGGAAGAAGACAACATACCTTTATTTATACACAATGTAAGAGTAGATATGAGTAATTCTAAAAATTCCACCAGAAAATTCTTACAGCTGTTAAACACCTTCATTAAATTAGTGGGATACAAAAGTAATTTTGGGGGGTTTCGTTTTCCCCTTTTGATTGTTTTCTACTGTTTTGATGCATTGTTGGTTTGTTTGTTTTACTTTATTATTTTCATTCGAAACCTGTTAGTTACTAATGATAGACAAAAAGGAGCCATACCTGAATGGGAGCAGTCATGGGTAGGAATTTTTGAAGTAGTAGAGGGAGTAGAAGCTCTATTTAAGTTATAATATGTGATTACAAAATAGCTATTTTCAATAAAAGGAAAGAAAAAGTGAACAGATACTCACTGATAAATAAAGTAGCCAGAGGAACTGGTCTGAGAGGAAAGACAACAGCAAACCTACATAGAAAATACATTCTGTAAAGCAAAGGACACCTTTATCAAAATAAAACGACTGCCTACAGATTGGGAAAGAATCTTCACCAACCCTTTATCTGACATAGGGCTAATATCCAGTATATATAAAGAACTAAAGAAGCTGAAAAGCAGCAAACAAAGTAATCCAATTAAAAAATGGGGAACGGAGCTAAACAGAGAATTCTCAATAGAGGAATATTGAATGGCAGAGAAACACTTAAAGAAATGCTCAACCTCATTAGCCATTAGGAAAATGTAAATCAAAACGACCCTGAGATTTCACCTTACACCCATCAGAATGGCCAAGATGAAAAACTCAAGTAACAACACATGCTGGAGAGGTTGTGGAGAAAGGGGAACCCTCCTCCACTGCTGGTGGGAATGTGAACTGGTACAACCACTTTGGAAGTCAATCTGGCGCTTTCTCAGACAATTAGGAATAGTGCTTCCTCAAGACCCAGCTATACCACTGCTAGGTATATACCCAAAGCTTGCTCAAGTACACAACAAGAACATTTGCTCAACCATGTTTGTAGCAGCTTTATTTGGAATAGCCAGGACCTGGAAACAACCCAGATGTCTATCAATGGAGGAATGGATACAGAAATTGTGGTATTTTTACACAATGGAATACTACTCAGCAATCAAAAACTAGGAAATCATGAAATTTGCAGGCAAATGGTGGGATCTAGAAAAGATCATTCTGAGTGAAGTATCCCAGAAGGAGAAAGACAAACATGGAGTATACTCACTTATATAGACCTACAAGATATCATAAACATAATGAAATCTATACACCTAATGAAAGTAATCAAGAAAGCAGACATGGGGTATGATGATCAATCCTCTTTTAGAAAGACAAATGGGATATGCAGTAGACAGGAGTCTACTGCAGAAGGCCCCTGAAAGACTCTACCTAGCAATGTTTCAAAGTAGATAGTAAGACTCATAACCAAACCTTGGGCAGAGTACAGGGAATCATATGAAAGAAGGGGAGTTTGATGTGGAAAGGATAGGAGCTCCACAAGGACCAAACATATCTGGGCACAGGGTCTTTTCTGAGATGGACACTCAACCAAAGACCATGAGTGGATATAACCTAGAACCTCTGCTTGGATGTGACCTGTGATACCTTAGTAACCAATTGGTTTCCTATTGTAAGAGGAACAAGGACTATTTCTAACAGGAACTCAGTGGCAGGCTATTTGACCTCCCCACCTCCCAAGGGAAGAGCAGTACTGTTAGGCCACAGAGGAGGACTTTGCAGCCAGTACTGAAGATACCTGACAAAACAGAGTCATAAGAAAGGGGAGGAGATCCTCCACTATCAGTGGACTTGGAAAGGAGCAGGGAGGAGATGAGGGAGGAAGGATGGGATTGTGGTGGGGATGAGGGAGCGGGATACATCTGGGATACAGAGTTAACAAATGTAACTAATAAGAAAAATAAAATTAAAAAAGAGAAAATACATAATTATTTTTCCCCTTTTCTGAATTGGATATTTTATTTATGGTGCCCTTTGGCATCTTCACATCATATATTGCTAGTTACCATGTATATTTAACGTAAATAAATTAATTATTCAGATTCCTGGACTTTAAAAAAGGTAAATATAAATTATTAATTTATAGGAAAACTATATGCATTCCTTTTTTTAAGATCGTGGAAATTATAAACCTCATACATAGTAAAAAATAATCAGAATGGACTTTTCGATTGCTGAAAGTTTGGGCATTCGGAAGAAATAAAGTAAATTTGTGTAACATTTAATAACATAATACTATAATTTTGCTTTTATTCAGACCAACTTTCACAAAGCATAGCTTAGGCTCTTTATTGTACAAATGTATCCATAGCCTGTCATTGTGGAAGAAGACTGCTCTGCATATATTCTGGAAGCTGGGTTATCTGGAAATGGAGTCCTTAGCATATTTATTCCCTTCTCTTTTTTCTTTTTTTTTTGCAAGTGCTTCATAAAATTTTTGCATGTATTTTTTTTTCTTGATAATGAAATCCAAGATTTACACCCCCAATACCTCCACTGTGCTCATGGGAGTTATTGAGGTGAATTTGTGTCATGAATTTCTGAGGATGTTGATGTATGTGAGCCAAATGAAGTTGTGTTGTTTCTAAGGCATTATTCTCAGATATTATTACTCAAAGAAAATGTAATCCTAACCCTTCTATGATAGAAACAGCATATGCATAAAAAAGATGATTTCACCTAGAAATAGTAAGGAGACTCTGATAAAACAGGACTGTGGATTAGATAATAATTAGCAATATGTGAGTTAAGGGCCATTGGAAAGGCAAACATCTGATCCAAAAATAGTAAAGAATGTGTTGTGTGGAGAGCTCCAGGAGAAAAGCCATGATCCAAGAATAGGAAAAAAGCAAGAGTGGAAGCCTGAGGAGGGTAGATTTTTGAATAATTGAAATTTTAGAGAGACAAGAATATGTATGTGATGGGAGAGAAGGGAAAAATCATCATGAGAAAAACAGGTATCTATCTAAATATGCTGTGTTACACAATTTTAATTATTAGAGTCAAAGCTGCCAGCGTGTCTGAAGTATAGTGACAGCATAATCTGATGTGAGATCATCACTTTCAGTGTTTCATAGAGAATGAACTTCAGGTGCTTAATAATTGTGACTCCATTAAAGGACATTGTAAAATTTCAGGAAAGAAACAATAGCTTTTTGTGTGTGTGCTTTCATGGTAAAAGTATTAAAACGCTTAAAGAAAATCAGTCAAATCATGCTACGTTGTGACAATTAGAGAGTTTGGTGGCTGGAGAATGATTAAGGACATTTCCTGGAATTCTTTGGGAAGGAGAAAGGAGTATGATGTTGTGGGAGGAGTTGTATCACTGAGGATGGACTTTGAGGTTTTAAAATCCCATGCCAGGTCGAGTCTTACTCTGTCTGCCTCCAACTTGCAGATGATAGCTCTCAGCTATTGTGTTTGGACCATTCCTTTCTGAGTTGCTCCTTAATGGACATACACTCACTCTCTGAAACTGTAAATAAGACCATGATTAGATGATTTGCTTTATAAGTTGCCTTGATACCTGGTGTCTATTTTATCAATAGAAGAGCAACTAAGACATAATCCCACTATTCTATTTTTTTTAAATAGAAAATACACATTTTGGTTCAGTAATTCCAAAATTTTTGATGATACTGTGTGACTCTTAGCAGTGATGTGTAAGTCTTACATTGTTGCTTCCTATTTTTGGCAGCAATACATAGAGTTAGACATGTAAATACCACAGCATAAGTATGTAGGTCAAAGGGCAATCCTTAAGAGTACTTTCTTACCACCTTGGTGTTTGGGGATTGAGTTTTCAGTCTTGTTTGGGAAGCACTTTTTTTTTTTATCAGCAAGCCAATTCCACAAGTCAATACAATTTAAATTTAAAAATAATAAAGTACACAGGTTTTCAACTTAGCAAGTCCAAATCTTTTTGATGAAAGTATTTGGTCACTGACTAGTCTTTTAACATGTATTTGAAATGTGAATCTGCTGATGCTTTTTGTCTTCAATCAAAAAACAGCATTCTCTCCTTGTAAAGGCCTTGGAGGTTCCTTTGCTCTATTTCTTACTCTTACCCAGAGTAAGACTCAATCACATCAAATTCTATTTATATCATTCTCCCGTATTCCTCAAATGCTTTGTTTTGTGAAAGAAATCATAATAAGAAATTCTTATTAATGTGTGAATGCACATGTGTCTACAGGTGAACATGAATTAGCATGTGGAATGCTGACGTTGGTGCAATGTGTCATCCTGTACTGATTTCTTCCTTACACATTGAGGCAGATTGTTGCACTTGAATCCATAGCTCACTGATTTCCCGGTCTAACTAGCCAGGTTACTTGTGAGTTCTCCTGTTGCTGCTGTTTACGTAGTGTGCCACGGGTGGACTGCAGGAAGCTCCATCTTCCTTACCTGTTTTCCTTTGAAGCCACATGCCATGTAGGATCTCTACTCATAACCAGCATCTGTAGAGAACAGAAAACAAAGCAAAACTGAAAAGAACATTGTTAGAGCTGTCTAAATCAATAGCATGTCTCGCTTGTAATTATGAAGGGAAAACTAAATAACATGGACTACACTCTCTGGTGAGGCCTGCCAGATGCAAATGTAATTCACTGTATTTTTTTCAACAACATCCTGAGGCACATTTGCCAGCAGCATCGGCATCCAGAGTGGCCCGTATCCATGGCAAGGGTGACACATGTTCTGCAATATTTTAATAAGGTCTCACTTCTTTTTAACCAACCCTCAAGGCATGAGTTGATTTTATTGGTTTTCAGTTACCAGGGCAAAAGTATAACATTTGGTGCCAACACCCAATGACATTTTTAATTCTTTGTGGACAGCAAGAAACATTGAGCTGTATTTATATGCTTAAATAAAAGTTTCATTGAAAATAGGAAAAAAAATCATGTAATATTTCAATTTCACTGAAAAGCAACAATGCTTAATGCCTTTATGGTCTTATGGGTGAAAAGATATTGGCAGAAGAATATTGTAAAATTAGTAAAGCTGCTGAGAGGTTCAGAATTTCTCAGGGACTTGAAGGTACTTTTCACAGACAATTGACTAACTGGCTTGATAAAACTCATAGATTATTTATAAAATAAAAGTTAGTGAGCCACCATGTGGTTGCTTGGGATTGCAATGGAATATTACTCAGCAATAAAAACAAGGAAATCATGAAATTTGCAGGTATATGGTGTGATCTGGAAAAGATCATCCTGAGTGAGCTATCCCAGAAGCAGAAAGATGCACATGCACACGATATATACTCACCCATATAGACATACAATATAGGATAAACCTACTAAAATCTGTACACCTAAAGAAACTAATCAAGAAGGAGAACTCTAGCTAAAATGCTCAATTCCTATCCAGAAAGGCAATGAGGATGGACATCAGAAGGAGAAAAGAGGGAACAAATCAGGAGCCTGACACAGAGGACCTCTGAAAGGCTCTTCCCTGCAGACTATCAATGCAGATGCTGAGTCTTATGGGCAAACTTTGGGAAGACAGCAGGGAATCTTAGGAAAGAAGTGGGAAACAGTATGATATGGAGAGGACAGAAACTCCAAAAGGAGAGCAACAGAACCAAAAACTCTAAGCACAGGGGTCTTTCCTGAGACTGATACTCTAACCAAGGACCATGCATGGAGATAACCTAGAACCCCTGCACAAATGTAGCCCATGGAAGTTCAGTATCCAAGTGGGTTCCATTTAATAGGAACAGGGACTGTCTCTGACATGAGCTGATTGGCTTGCTCTTTAATTACCTCCCCCTGAGGGGGAAGTAGCATTACCAGGCCACAGAAGAAGACAAGGCAGCCACTCCTGATGAGCCTAATTGACTAGGGTCAGAAGGAAGGAAAAGAAGACCTCTCCTATCAGTGGACTTGGGGAGGGGCATGCATGCAGAGAGTGGAGTAAGGGAGGGATTGGGACTGGAGGAGGGAGGGAACCACAGGGAAGATACAAAGTGAATAAAGTATAATTAATAAAGAATTAAAAAATAAAAACAAAATTAATTAAAAAGTTAGTATTTGTATTGAAAATAATATGAAATATCAGTGGCTGTATTAAAGTGGAAGGAGGGAAAATTTCACAGGTCCCTCTGTTACAAAGTTTCTGTTACTTCAGAAAATTGTTCATTCTTGCAAGAAGGAGAATTAACGTCACCAAGGATAAGCCTCTTTATCTGTTGTCGGATGAGGAATGGTCAGCCCAGGTGAATTATACACACACAAACATTAAAAACTGACTCAACCACGTATATTTGTACATAGATGTGTGTACACATGCGTAAACATATAGAGGTATATTGTGTATAATGATAATACAGAAAAAAGGCTATCTACTTGAAAATGGGAGTCTTTGTGAGGGATAGAAGGACAGTAGCCTGGAAGGTTTTGAACTGAGGAAAAAATTAAATTCTATTTAAATTATAAGCATTAAAAGAAGACTACACAGAAGATCCAGTTTAAAAAGAAAGATAGAATGAGTGGGGAAAGAAAGCTGAGCAGTGCCAGATTCTGAGTCAGCGTATTTTGGGAACAACTGCATCTGACACACACGAGTATCTAGAGATGCAAAATTGCCCTCAGTTTGCTACTTTCCAAGTTGAACCAGTTTCTCTTTAAGCCATTTCTTTATGCAGAACCATATTTGGTGACATTATTAGTTACTGTATTCAACTAGTGTTATTTTTTTTAATTTTAATTTTATTTTTATTAATTACAGTTTATTCACTCTGTATGTCAGCTGTAGCCCCTTCCCCCATCCCCTCCCTCTCCCCCTCTCCCACCCTCCTCTTCTCCTATGCTCCTCCCCTAGTCCAATTATAGGGGAGTCCTCCTCCCCTTCCACCTGACCCTAGTCTATCATATGTCATCAAGACTGGCTTCTTTTGTCTTCCTCTGTGGACTCTTAAGGCTGCACCCTCCTCAGGTTGAGGTGATCAAAGAGCCAGCCACTGAGTTCATGTCAGAAACAGTCCCTGTTCCTATTATTGGGGAACGCTCTTGGACACTGTTTTATATGTACTAGATGAATGCTGTGCCTCCATGCAAAGGTAGGACGGTATGCTCTTTTTGACTTTGTAAAGTATCCAGCCTTGAGTCTCTGCTTAGGGGGCAGCAGTTTCATTTTTCATTGATGAAACTGTAGGAGAAAGTTCACTTGCACACCGAAGAGGTTCATCACTTAATAGAAACTGAATTATCTGCAGATGTACCTTGGTTTCTTCTCCCAAAATAATGGCATCAGGTAAAGAGCCTGAGCTTTGTACAAAGTCACCTTGAATGAGTTTGGAATGCTTCCCAGATCTTAGCCGTTTTTCCCTCCTATATAGTGACATCAGCACTTTGTATTCTAATATTTATTCTAAGAAAAAAGTAATTTTCAATGCTAAATAAACAATGATATCATTAAATTGGCAGCACTGGGGATAACAAAAATCTCTTTCCTTTTAAAATTTGTGAGATAGAGACATAAATTTTAAAAGATGGTTTTATTAATCAAACTTAGTTTATTTCATCCAGTAAAACAATTTTTAAAATGGGGAGTTTTGATCTGGAAAACAAATGCTGTTACTTCTCAAATTTCACTTACTGAATTTCCTAAAAGTGGGCTTCTCTCATATACGAGGACAATACTCTATATTTAAAGTCTAGCATATATACTTTTGAGGGTTTATTCACAGGTGTTCCTAAAGAGTCTGGGAACACCAACACCTCAGTTGCAATTTTCAGGCTGAAAACCCTAAGGATCAGCTTTGTGGGATATTAAAATAGAGACTTGTCTATTTTGTCCAGCTGGTATTTCTTATTAATTATATGGATAAGGTACGATAACATAAGGCTCGCCTATTTGTTTAATCTTCAGTAATTTTAATTTAGTAAATTAAGCAAAAGTGAAAATACTATACACAACATTGAGATTCACAGGCCTGTGTTGGCTGCTATGATATCTATCATTGTAAGATCCATGATATAGATTCTTCATTTAGCAATAATTAATGATGGTGTACAGTAATTAGTAAGTAAATATTGAATGATACCTCATGACAGAGTCATGATTTTCCTACATGAAATATAAAAGTAGGAGCATAGTCCTGAATCAAAATGCTGAATCATACTTAAATCATAATTTCTCATATATTTGCTCTTTTTTGTTGTGAGTGCATGAAGGACATGTTTTTGTTTTGTTTTGTTTTGTTTCACTTTGACTGCCTGAACTACTTAGACATAAAATTATGGACATGCACATAAACCTAATTTGTATACCTATAAACGTGTGTGTGAAAATTTCATTTTTATCACTGCTGTTTTCAGCTCATATGGATTTTTACACTATACTTTTTGTTTGCCCGTCACCCTTCCATCTCACACAGGATGGTACTTTGTTGGATGTTTACTGATCAAACACAACGTAATTGAATTTTACCAGATGTCATTTCTTACTTGTGCTCTGCTCAAAGGCACTGAAAGAGTAAAGCATGACCTTTATGACCTTTCTTCAAAATATGCCCATCTTGAAGGTAAATATCCCAAAGGTATTCTAATATCCTATGGTATAGAGAGAGATAAACCCAGCAGACCTAACAGTGCCAGTTTATACTGTGCTGCTGAGGAGGCTTACCACAGGGGATATAGTGAGAGTGGACAGATAAGACATCTTTTTAAAGATTTAGGGCTCAGACCACATAATCACAATATTAAAACAAGAACAAAAACAGAAACAAGGTGATAAAGCTGGTGGAGAGATTAAAGGAGGATGTATGGAAAACAGGCTTAGGAAAGGAAAACAGGCTCAAAAAGTTACATGCTGGAAACTGGATTCCTTCAAGAAAAACTTCAGTTTCCAAAGGTCTGTCCATGTTCTATGTGAACGAGGGAGGGCAGGACAGATTTTCTATTCTTGGTGTAATTTAAAGAAACTGAGAAACTTAAATGATTTTGATGAGATTATAAAGGATAACCCCTCAAATAATCTGAATATCAATGCTGAAAAAGGCGAGAATTTGTATGATTTCTTAGACTTCATTGTTTAATTCTATAGGCCAGATAAATATGGTTAACAACTTCTTTCCTTGCTAGAAAAGTATTATAAAAGTTAAAAAAAGAAAAAAAAAACATATCCAAAAGCTTTCTAAAAATCTGTTTAAAATTATGAGCCTGTTGCTGATTATGGACTTCAGGTCAAATTGTGGAAATCAGTTACATAACTGTAAATTAGCATGCACAAACCATACCGTGGGCATGGTTGCCATTGAATCTCTTCTACCACATCTGATCATGGCGATCACATGTTCTCTGAGCAGTGAACAAAGTGAAACTTGAACTTAAAATACCAGAAGAGATTCTGATCCATTCCCATTCTAAGAGCTCTGTAAGAAAGAATTTAGTTTATGTTACCTGACAGAATTGCAACAACTAATTTTTCATCCTTTTGTGAATCAATTTGATATCATACTGAAGTATTTGTAAATTCATTGTGCTCAATTGACCAATTTTGTTACTTGCTTTGCCTTGTTTTGTTTTTACAAAAGTAAGAAAATGAAGTGAACTTGTAATACTATTAACACAAGGCTAGAAACAAGGTCTGAATGTGGCAAAGTACTATTCCAAGGTCAAAGCACCATTTGCAACATGTATGCATGCATGTATGTGTGTGTATATATATATATATATGAGCTAATGTTCAGTTTATTGAGCATACAAATGGTCTATATATGCCATGAAAAGACACTTAAAATAATAACATTCTCATTTCAGTTCTGCAAATATATACTGGGCATTTGCAATGTACTAACGACTGTTTTAGATTTAGAAAAGATCAAAAGTGATGATCTTTGTCCTATATTATATAACAAAGAAGATATCTTCAGAATCAGCTTGTGGATCTTTCCTGAGTTACAGCCATAGTTTTTAAGGCATAATCTTTATTTTTCCATAATTTGATTGTCTTCTTTTTCCCTTAGAAAGTCAGTTATCATAACGGGTTCAATAAACTAATGTGGTGATTGCTGTAAAGAAAGTATATCTTGAGAGATTTGTTATAAAAAAGACAACTTAGAAACCTAGGGTTCTAATACTAGTACTTTTATTGGTTTTTCCTTTTTTTAGTTGTTGTTGTTTATATATTCTCTTCTTCTAAACTGAAATTTGAAATACCGTTATTTTAGCAAGAGGACATTGGGGGGGAAATGTTTACTTAAGGGTAATTGATAGGGTGACCTTAGTAAAGATGGACAATTAATAGAGGGAAAATTGGATAAGTTCTATTTTCAATGGAGAAAAAGAGAAAAAAGAGGGAGAACAAATAGCAGAAAAACACCAGAAGTGTGGTGTAGGGAACCATGGCGAAGGCAGTGCAGTTCTCTTTAGAAGTGTTTATTTACTGCGCTGTGTTTTGTCAACTTGAGTCTCAGCCCCACCCCCCAAAAGTCATTGAGTATGATTCTACTGTGTCTTAGTTTGGTAAAATATCCAAAGTATTTAGATCAGAAGCACTGAAAAAACAAGTGAACAGTGCTTGTAAGTTTGTTAAGGTGTCTTTACTGCATCATTCTTATGTAACCCTTATGTTTATTCTACCACAAAACGGTACCTTTAAAGAAGCATGAGCAAAACAAGAAAGCACATTTAGATTTAATACAATATTAGCTTCCTATAGTTGTCAAAATAAAGTGCCTATAAAGAATGGGTTAAGAAAAAAAATTTTTTTTCCAGAATTCTGATGACTAGAAGTCAGAAAGGTACCTATCGCCTGTTTTCTGAAGCTTGTTTTGTTGGTAGGTGTTGTTTTCCTACCCATGCATTTACACATTTGTTTTTGCCAATGAGTGTTTCTGGGTTCTGTCTCTTCATCTTATGGAAGCCATAGATGACTGACCATTCATTTCCCAGACCCAATATCGGGTCTCTCTCTCTCTCATACACACATACACACACAAGTATATATATATATATATCTTAAAAAGGAAGAGTGGTTAAATAAATTTAAGTTTAAATACATTCAATAATATTCAGGAAATATATCAACATAAGTGTTTAATTAAGGAAATCAAATTATATATACAACTGAAAATATGAAACACACACATAAGAAATCTTAGTAATCATTCCTAATTTTAATTTCAATTTAGCAGGAAATGAACTGAAATAAACAACAAGAAGAAAATATACATTTTTCTGGCACAATCAATTGGCAAATGTAAAAACTATGGAATCATAATTCATAGAGTGATGAATAAAAGAAACAGGAACATTATCTTGCTCTACATTTAACTAAAGTGTAGATGGATTCTTATGCTTTAGGAAACTAGATCCAATCCATATATTTAAGCCCTTGGTAAAATTCTCCTCACATGAATACAATGTCTTCAGAATATTAAGTCATTTCTGCATCTTTGACCTCAGTTTTATATTCTAAGAGCCAATTCTGGGAAACAAGAAAATAATACATTACACAACAAAAGCATTATATTATATGCCAGGAAAAAACAATTAGAAATAATTTTAGAATACTGTCAAAAGTAAAAGTAACTGTGGAATACAGTACAGAGCACGTAGAGAGTCTGTAAAAACAAAACTGTCGCAGTACGTGTGTGCTTATTTTTGGGTGACACAGAGAGGGTTGCTATTTCCGAGTTTTGAAGATGATAGTATGTATCAATCCCCTCAAAAGAATGAGGAAATATATCAAAATTATAACAAAATTACCTAATTATTTCTTGTAATTGGTAAAGTTGATTTCTGAATTAGAAAGGAAAATTACATTACTAAAAAGTTCAATTGAATTTTGAAAAGAAAATCTAGTTCATAATTTTAAAAACCATAACAATGAAATGAATTAATAGTATAAATGGAATAAATAACCAGAGTTGAAAAAAAATGATGAGCTCATCAGTGAGAAATAATGCTTAACTGATTTTGGCATAATTGATTAAATGTAGAAAAAAATCCAAGGCATACTGTTCAGATATACATGCATATGAATATAATTTCTGTTCAATGGCAGATTTTCTAAAATTAATTGACCTCTACATATGAAAGAAATAGAATTTGATTTTTTTCTGGAGAAGCCTGATAACATAGATTAAGAACTATATGATTATACATTGCTTAAAATATTCTTCTAAATGGAAGTGGTACCAGTGGTCACCATTGGGCCCAGCTGTCTTCAGGTTGAAAGAACAGAAGATGCAAGCACAGATAGCCAAGCAACAAGGGGTTTTATTCGGAGGAAAAGCACAGAAGACGTGTGTTGTAAGGGATCCGTGGGCTCTGAGCGATATTTGCTCTAGATTCCTCTGTAATTTCTCAGGGCCCACTTTGGAGAGCTCAGGAGAAGGAAGAGGATCTGTTTGCTAGGGATGGTGACAGATTCTGGTCATGTAAACCTTTGTTCACCCTGCACATGTCCTTTCCACAAAGCATCTGATTTTGATTATATGAGTTTACTCATGAGTAGGTATAAGATGGTAAATAGAAGTTCTTCCCTAAGACTTTAATTAGAGGACACAGCTTGCCTTACTTAGCATGTATGAAAACCCCATTAGATTAGACTGGTACGTTGCCTTTAGTTCTAGGATGTGCTTTTCCACACAAATGGGAGTCACTAGGGCCATGAGACAGCTTTGAGTTTGGATAACCACAGTCTTGTTTAGAGAGAGAAGCAATGCAGCTCCAAGAAGAGGAAGTCCAGTCTAGATTCTACGTGATGGGTGGTGTGTGTGTGTGTGTGTGTGTGTGTGTGTGTGTGTGTGTCAAGCTAAACTAAATTCCAAGTTGTTAAGTTCCTCTCATTCATATCTGCTTCACAAGAAGAACATACTGTCTTCAATGATGCGCTATATTCAAATGGAGTTGAATATAATATATCAAACATGCTTTTAATCTCAGCATTGAGGAAGCAGTGGCTGGCAGATCATTGTGATCAAAGCCAGGACGAATGGCATAGTGAGTTACATTCCAGCCAGTACTACATAGTGAACCCTGACACAAATAAAACAAGCAAACAAACCCCCACACAATAGCACAAAACTTATCCATATAATATATAATAAATGAAAATGTAAGCAAAATGTTAAATAAAAAAATATAAGAAACAAATGTTGCATTTCTAAAATTAAGATAGAAATCTTGTAAAATGCTAATTCACAATTACTTTGTCTTCAATAATTTCAATAGTACTGCATATTCACTTAAACATACTTTTTTGAGGGAGTGGTAGGGGAAGAGGGAAGGAGGGCAGGATTGGGAGGGAATGAGGGGGTAGAGCTGGAATACAAAGTGAAAAAACTTTAATAAAAATAAAATTTTTATTAAAAAATATTTTTTTCCTTTCTTCTAAATTTTTTATTAATTATTTATTACAATTTATTCAATTTGTATCTTAGCCCTGGTCACCTCCCTTGTCTCCTCCCAATCCCTCCCTCCTTCCCTCTTCTCCTGTTATACCCCTCCTCTAATCCACTGATAGTTGAGGTCCTCCTTCCATTCTATATGACCCTAGCTTAGCAGGTCTCATCAGGACTGGCTGCATTATCTAACTCTGTGACCTGGCAAGGCTGCCCACCCTCCACCCTCCAGGGGGAGGTGATCAGAAAGCCAGCCACTGAGTTCATACCAGAGACAGCTCCTGCTTCCCTTAATAGGGAACCCACTTAAAGACTGAGTCTATGGGTTACATCTGTGCAGGGGTTCTAGATCCTCTCCATTCAAAAGTGCTTTTTATAGTGCAAGTTCAGTACATTTTTAACAAAGTTATACACTTGATTTGTTGCACTGTGCCATCATTCTTTAGAGCACAATTATTTCAGTGAACACAGTGGAAGCTTACATTTTTGTCATAATATGCTCAAATACAGCCTTCATCCAAAGCCTAAACAAGATACTCAGCCAATGTCGCTCATTATTTTTACATAAAATAATTTTCTTTAGTAAAGCATTCATTATTTATTTGTTTGCTTGTTTGTTTGTTTATGAATAGGAGACTCACTTTGTTGTGCTGCTTTGTCTGGAACCCACAATGTAGACCAGTCCAGGCTCAAAGATGCAGTGATCCTTTGGAAATCACCTCCTGTGGTTGGAAAAAAGAACAGCTACCACTATGCTTGTCAGTGACCAGATCTCTCTCTCTCTCTCTCTCTCTCTCTCTCTCTCTCTCTCTCTCTCTCTCTCTCAGTGTGTGTGTGTTTGATTTGGACACCACATGCAAGTTCTAATCTTCACCTTCTTTCTTGTTTGAGAAGAGGGCTTCTCTTTGTCTGTTACTATATCCTGACTTTGATGAGTTATGGAGCTTTGAATTTAGGTCTTCACACTTTGATGACAAGTAATTTATTTAGAAGCCATCTCCTTACTTCATGCTCAAGTATGTTTTGTGTGAGTTAGTATTTAATGCTTTTCATAATACATAGACCATCACCTTCCTGTATTACCAAAGTGCTTACTTATTTCTCATTATGGGAATATTATTTAGGAACATATATAGTAACATCCTTATTAATATTTTAATTTTGTGTTTTATAACTAAATGAAACATTTTCTTTAATATAAATGCATATGTCAAAGATGAATCATGCATACTATGAAACAGCCTCAAATTCATTGACTATTAATAAGTTATTAAAATGTAAACTTTTCAGTTAAATGCAGAATGGGAATCACCCTCTATGATGAGATCATAGTTTAATAAAATAATGTAACAAGACGAAGTAAATAAAAATTCTGTGTGTTAATAGTTTCACAAAATATAGCAGGAGAGGTATCTTTCTGGGAGGCTGGAGATATGGCTCAGCACTTAAGTGCTTTAGCTGATCCTCCAGAGGATTGGAGCTTTGTGCTCAGCACCCAAATGTTGATTAACAAATATCTGTAACTCCTGTCTCAAGAGATCTGATATCTTTGTCCAGTCTCTGTGAAATGCATGCAGATATACACACAGGCAAAACATGTATGTATATATATACATACATATATACATATATATGTATATATATATATGTGTGTATGTGTGTGTGTTATAAACAAAAAGGATAAACGATACATGCTTTAGAAATGATGAGTAGTAAGGCTGAGCAGAAAGTAATGTTTAATAACCTTTTATATTATTTGATTTGTTGAATTTATATTATTTTATAAAATATAACTCTAATGTCAAATATCTAAGATTATAGTCAAATGACCAATCATAACAAAGCTACAAATTCAAATTCTGTTATTGTAAACAACTCCAAACTTGTCACTGTATTTATTTATTGGCTCTTGTTCTTTTTTTTATTATTTATTTATTTATTTTTTTAATTTTTATTTTTATCAGTTACATTTTATTTATTCTGTATCCCAGCCGTGCCCCGAACCCTCATTCCCTCCCAGTCCCTCCCTCACTCACTCATCACTACTGTGCCCCTTTCCAAGTCCACTGATAGGGGGGGACCTCCCCCCATTCATCTGATCCTGTTTTATCAGGTATCATCATTGAGTTCCTGTTGGCTCTTGTTCTTAAAGTAATATTTATTGTGTATTTGCTCTGAGCAATTCCTATTTCAACAACTGGCTCCCGTAAGCTAGTTTCAAGACCTGGAGTGCAGAACAAAACTTCATTCTACATGACATTTTCAGTGCACTGTTTCAGGCTTTGTCACTTGCATCATTTTCTGTAGTCCTCACCTCATAACAGAGTTGATAGGTTTTTTTTTTTTTTTAATTTTTTTTTACCTCCAGTTGTGGCTGTTAAAAGGGTATATTTTTATGTATTTTCACTGTTACTAAAATAGAAATGATTTAAAAAAACTGAGATGATTTCTATGGAAAACTTGTCTCAGTGTAATGAATGATCTGTTTTGATTGAGATGATAATTTTGTTTAGTAGAACCCTACACATTCCCATAATTTCTGTATTGGTGTTGACTTAGTCTTCACATCTTACCCATCAGAGCTGAGCACAGTACAACCTAGAGCATAAAATTTATTCAGTGTATGAACTATCTTTTAACTATATGAAACAGAAATTACTGATTTGAAAATTGAGATTATTATATTAATAATTATATAGCATAATATAATGAATAATACATTAACTATGTCAAGAGCATTGCATAACATATCATTAGATATTGCTGTTGAAATTTGTATTTACTTGTCTGGTCACAGGGATGATTGAACAATTCTGCTTAACTGAGAAGTCATCATGAGCTTCTGGGATAGCTCACTCACGATGATCTTTTCTAATTCCCACCATTTGCCTGCAAATTTCATGATTTCCTTGTTTTTAATTGCTGAGTAGTATTCCATTGTGTAAATATACCACAATTTCTGTATCCATTCCTCCGTTGAGGGACATCTGGGTTGTTTCCAGGTTCTAGCTATTACGAATAATGCTGCTATGAACATGGTTGAACAAATGTCCTTGTTGTGTACTTGAACATATTTTGTATAAATGCCTAGGAGTGGTATAGCTGAATCTTGAGGAAGCAGTATTCCTGATTGCCTGAAAAAGCACCAGATTGATTTCCAAAGTGCTTGTATATGTTTACATTCCCACCAGCAATGGAGGAAGGTTGCCCTTTCTCCACAACCTCTCCATCTCCTTAGGTGCCAAAAAAGCATTTGACAAAGTCCAACACCCATTAAAGTTTAAAGTCTTGTGGAGATCAGGGACACAAAGCATGTACCTAAACAT
>REGO01000449.1:1139017-1182958 GCA_010120015.1 Rhombomys opimus | reverse complement strand
AAAAAAAAAAAGGAAGCCCTCCTATATACTGAAGACAAAAGGGCCAAGAAATAAATTAGGGAAACAACATCCTTCACAATAGCCACTAATAGCATAAAGTACCTTGGTGTGACAGATTCATAATTTTTAACAATTAAAGTTAGAGCTTTATTTTAAATACATAGAAAACCCTAGTGCTTTGATTAGTTGAAATTTTTCTTTTATTATTATTATCATTTATTACAGTTTATGCAAGTTGTATCTCAGCTGTGGTCCCCTCCCTTGTTTTCTCCCACTCCCTCTTTTCCTCCCATGCCCCTTCCATAGTCCACTTATAGGGGAGGTCCTCCTCCCCTTTCATCTGACCGTAGCCTATCAGGTCTCATCAGGACTGGTTGTATGGTCTTTCTCTGTGGCCTGGCAAGGCTGCTCCCCTTTGGGGGGTAATCAGAGAGTCTGCCACTGAGTTCATGCTAGAGAAAGTCCCTGCACCCCTTAAATTAGAGTATTTAAATAATATTTCTATTTAAATTTTATACATGTAGTAGCAGGACCAAAAGTCATGTTTTTGGGTGTGACAGCCCATGATTCTTTTCTCTCTCTCTTTTTTTTATTAATTACACTTTATTCACTTTGTATCCCCCCATAAGCCCCTCTCTCCTCCCCTCCTAACTCCACCTCCCCTCCCCCTTCTTCATGCATGTGGCAGCCTATGATTTTAACCCTACCATTGGAATGGAGGAAGCAGGGAGATCAATGGTTTAAGGTTATCCTCTGTGATATGGTTAAGTCTGAGATTAGCCTTAACTCTATGAAACTGTCCCTGCAAAACAAAGTAAAACAACAAAGAGTAACTATTGGTGTCTAACTTCATGCTAAGTTTTAGAGTAAAGTGTATTCTTTCCAGAGCATTGACAGAATTCAACACTTTTCAGCTTCTGTTATAAAAAAAATGGTCTCCAAGGCCAGAGTTATGGAGTCATTCTAGGGGATTTTGAAGTTTTTTTTTTTTTTATTATTATTCAACAAGTACTTTATTTGTTTTTGTGTCATGGCATTATTTTGGGTGCTAAGGATCCAAACTCGGCGTTTTCATGTTTGTTTATCAAGCAATTTAGCAACTGAGCCGTTCTGTTAGCCCCTAAATCATTTGTTGACTTCTCTTTACTTTCTGACTTAGCTTTTGCTGTCCTTAGCAACAAAGGGACAGGAAGTTGTTATTTATTAACTAAAGACAATCATATTTTATGAAGTATTGAACATAACGCTGTTATGTTCAAGAGCACCATTAATATAATGAAAAAATCAATGCTCCTCAAGACCATTTCCCAAACATATCAGAAACAAATGAATGAATTTAAAATCAATATGAGTAAAGCATTAGAATTATATATTTATGCTGTAATTTGAACCAAATAGGTGTATAAATATGAATTTTCATCAGCAGAGAATTACAATAGTAATGTCAAACATCTATTCTTAGAGCTATGTGTGAGATCCAAACTAATTCTCTCCTATTGCTTGATTGGCTCATCCACGGATCTGTATTTGTTGTAGATAGATGATGAAAAGACATTATTTTAACCTATTTTGGGTATGTAGTAACCAAAACTATAACTGTCTTGACATCAGATTTTATTAATATTAAATGTTTGAACAAATTTTCTCTATCACATATAAAGAAAACCACATTATTAAAAACCTAAGCTTAAAGGAAAGTCAAGTCTCAGAAATAGTTTTCTAATTTTGGAATTTAATGAAATTATGAAGAAATTAATTTTTAGACAAAACTTATCATTTATGTCTATATGTACACATTGGTGAGCACACACCTGCTCTGCTGGATGCTGTGTGTGCACACCTGTCATGCATACGAACAAATCTGTGGAGTCAGTTCTCTCATTTCATCAGCATGTGGGATTATAGGAATAAAGCCCGGTGTCCAGGCTTGATTATCCATTTTGCAAGCCAGAGATTAATTTTTTGCTGGATTTAGTTTTTGCTACTTATTTTTATACAATCTAGTCGCAGGTATTCTGGTCATCTGGCTCTTATAAGCTTTCCTTGCCTGCTTCCATGATGTTTCTTGTTTCTTAGGTGTGGAGGTTGTTCTGCAGATGTGTCAGTTAGGGCTAAGAAAATAGTCTTCAAACAAAACTAACCAGAAATCATAGCAGATGCTTCATTCCAATTGAAGGTACAACAAACAAGGAAGACAGCACAAACCTAACATATATTAACTAAAGCCTGGTACACCGAGTTTCAACAAAAGCATACTACTAGAAATAACAACATTAATCTTAACCATGAATAGGAGGTGATCATCACATTTTCCAGTAGAAAGAATCTGGACAAAAAAAAGACCAGTTTTCACAGTTTTTATGCTCATTTTCTGACTTCTCACTGTAAATCTGAAATCAGTGGTCAATAATAAGGTAGTACTGCTGTCTTTAAAAATTGGCACTCTTGCTTATAATTTCTAATGATTTTATCTTCTTCTCTCACTTATTCTTTAAAAAGTTGTTATTATTGTTCACATGATAAATTCATATACCACATTGCATCAGAAGGCAACTTCGTAGAGGCACCTTTTTCCACGTTTATGTAGGTTCCAAAAACTGAACAGGTCATCAGGCTTGCATGGCAAGATTTATTGCTGAGCAATCTCAATGGTCTTACTTGTTTTATAATGAAATATTTTTTAAAATATTTACCACGTTTCCTGAATATCAAATCTAAACCTAAGTAATATAGGGACCTCAGATGTACACAACTCAAACAAAAATCATCTTCCAGAGATTAATTTTTATATACATTTCAAAAATCAAACTCCTTCTGTCCACTCTATCATTCTTCTTTCATTTAAAACTTTATTTACATTTGATAATATTTTATATTAGAATTTACTTCTCTGTCTTTATTAGGGTTTCCTTTCTTAGTTTTTAAATTCTACCCGAGGAAGAATCTGTAATTATGTGGCTCATTAATATTTCCTTACATTCTAGAAGAGATGTTTAATATTCATTTTTTATTTAGTACATGAATATTATTATACAATAATACACATAATATACATTACATATATATTACGAATATGTATATTATATGTAACTTATATTACATATACATATACTAAATAATGAATGAATTTGAAACATCTAAGATAAAATCATGATTATTTCAACAAAAGTTTGGGGGTAATTTTTCCATAATTGAAGAGTTATAAAACAAACAAAGAGTATATCTATTCTATACCTAGCTATTCATCTATCAATCTATCTATCTCTTTGTTATACGTGCAAGACTTCAATGTGTTTAACATGGTCATTTAATTCCAAGATGCCACTTTTCTAAAATGTTAGTAAAATACAAAATATTTAAAGACCTAAGAACATACCTCTGCGTATGAAATCAGTGTTGTAGGTAAATACCAATCAGTTAGAAATATTTCAAGAGGTTGTATGATTGAGCCATTATAGATCAACAAATACTTTCCATGGTTTAGGTGTCTGAAACCTGAGCGGAACACCAAGGCCCTAGCAAAAACTGGCATGCACTAAGTAATGTAAAGCCATGAAGAACATATCACCTTTATCTAATTGAAGAATGCTATCATGAAAATCACTAATTCATCACTCAGAGAGCCCAAATGACACTTTGGTTATAAAATAATCCAAGTGGGGCTACTGCCTAGATGGCTTGAAATTTCATCTTGTTTTTACTCTCATTCCTGGAAATGAAACAACTTGGTATTACTTAAATATTTGTTTACATATTAAGAATGGCTAGCCTCTATTTTAATGGTAAACATTGAAAGAGAAAAGGAAACAGATTATGTAGGCAACTAAACAAATAAGTTCTGGTTATGATTTAACATGAACAGAACTTGCCTGCAGGGGTATAATGGTATTATACAGTCTCCCAAAAGAAAGTATGGGGCTGGGAAAGTCCCAGGGTGTAAAGTGCTTGCAACGAAAGTGTGAGGACACAACCTTTAACTCAGTGGAAAGTTTCATGTGATGGCTTACCCTTGTTGGAGAAGCAGAGTAAAGAAAATCCCTTGGGCTTGCTGGCAAGACAGTTTAGCCTGAGTGGTGAGCCCCAGATTTCGTCAAGAGACCCTGTTTACAAAACCAGGTGGGTATTCTTGAGGCAGGGTAAATGAGGCTGACCTTTGTCCTTCATATACATATGCATAGACATGCCATGTAGCTTTGTAAACACTGTGACATACATACAATCAGAATATATCCATTTGGAATATTTTCTGAGATCCTGGTTTTACTCTAGATGTTATATTTACAAAGAAATTTATCTATACCCTCAAAAAGCCAATTTTCTCGTTGGTTAAGTCTTCATTATATAAAGAAAGTACACAACCCTCTCAGAGTACATGTGATAAACAACTATCAATATGCTCTGTAAGACTGTGGAGGAATAATGTGTACACACACACACACACACACACACACACACACACACACAAAGTGTTTCCCAAGTAGAGAATACATCATGCAAAAAGGGTCACAGGAGAATATGATCATGACACTCCAGGAGGTACAAAATCAGCGTGTTGAAAGACAAACTGCCACAGTCTTCACAAAGCTGCACACCAAGTGTTTCATTTGCCATCTGAATGGATTTTTGCTACAAAACACACACATACCCACACGCATATTCATGTACAAGTTTCGTATATCATTAAACATTTTTTTTTTGTTTAAAAAGAAGAATATGATGGTTAAAATGTACTTGCTCAGTTATAAGATAGTTCAAGATTGGATGTAAATTTGAATGATGATATTTGTTAAACAACATAAAACTTGATTTTTAAAATAGATTTTAATTTTTGGAGAGGATTCAGCTGCATAGCAAAATTCAGCAGAAATCGCTGAAATTGCCTTTCCACTCCTAGCCTCCACACAAGGATATTCCCCTCGTCCTCACAGCTCCCCAAACTATGGCATATTTGTTAGAGATGTTCACACAGTGTCATCATCACCCATAAACATTGTTTATTTAGGACTTGCACAAATATATAATGGCCTGTACCTACCGTTATAACATGATGATAATTTCACAGTCCTAAAACATTCTCTACAGAGAATGACAATATATGGGTCAGCATTTAGGATAACTCGTTCTTGCAGAGGTTCCATTCCATCCCTAGTTCCTACACAGAAGCTTACTACCTCACATAACTTCAATTCCAGGAGATCCTCTGCCCTTTTTAACTTCTGAGGCCACCAGGAATTCATTCAGTACGCAGATGTACACATGAACAAAATACTAATACACATAAGTATTAAATATTCAGTCATGCACATAATTATTAAATATTTTATTTGTCATTCATAATTTATTTTTGTTTCTGCTCAAACTTTGACAGTATTTTTACAAACTTACTAGTTTTAACTTTTTCCAGAATAACATGTAATTGAAGTTATGATATAGACTTTATATATTGAATTATTTCCAGTACTAATAAGAGTTAATATATCAATAGGTGCATGAAAATATCCATGAACTACATTTCTATTGAAAGAATTTTTTCTGGTGAAAATTTTGAAAAGATAAAGCAAACTCTCCTGAAGTTGTTATGTGTAAATGGAGGTCAGTAAGAAAATAAAAGTAAAGGGGTGTAAAGGAAGTAAGCATAATCAACTTCCATTCTTTTCACACTCAAATAAGGATGGGAAGAAATCCATACCAGCAATGCAAAACAAAACATCCCCTTTCTCCATGCTTTGCTTTCAAGGATATGACACCATCTTTGCAAAGACAGTCTCTTCGAATTTCTCATTCTCTACAGCAACATATAGCAGAGCTGTGCAAATTCCAGATGATTTAAAAATTACTTTTTCTATCAGAAGGAAGGAAAAGACCTCCCCTATCAGTGAACTTGGGGAGGGGCATGCATGCAGAGGGTGGAGAAAGGGAGGGATTGGTACAGGAGGAGGGAGCGAACCACAGGGGGGATACAAAGTGAATAAAGTGTAATTAATAAAGAATTAAAAAATTAAAATAAAATAAATATTTTAAACAAAACAAAAAAATACTTCTTCTGAGTCAGGAAAGAGCAAGTGGAGATCTAAGAAAAGAAAAGGAAAGGAAAAGAAAAGAAAAGAAAAGAAAAGAAAAGAAAAGAAAGAAAGAAAGAAAGAAAGAAAGAAAGAAAGAAAGAAAGAAAGAAAGAAAGAAAGAAAGTCGTTGTGTGTTGACTATATTGGTGAGAAAATTAACACAGTAGATTCACCAGAAAGCAAAAGAGTGGTAACAGAGATAATCGAATTCTGCACAAATCTCAGACTTCCACTTCATATCTTCATTCACAAAAAATTCTAGTGTAACAGGATCAGTTTGTATTACAAGACATTGTTGAATTCACCAAAGGAAATCCAATAGCAATTAGGGAGACATGGAAGCTGAATATGACCAGCATGAGTCTCTTTAATTACAGCCCTCCAATGGCACTGAAGTATTGAAGGTGCAAGGGAAACAAACTTAACTAAAATAACCCTGCGGTCACTACACAAGCAACACTCACCTACTGGGAGAGCGGGAATTATTGTTCAGAGTGACTATGATACAGTTTTCCCTGATGCTCTGGGAGCCAGGACAGGAGCAGTCGGTTACACTGCGTATTTAGGCAAAGAACAGAGATGAACACTGGTGCTCAGCTCAATTCTCTCCGTCTGTCTGTCTCTCTCTTTCTCTCTCTTTTCCTTTATTGTTCACTTGAGGAGACCAAACCATGGAACGCCAAACAAATTGATCTACAGATTTCCTCGCAGGCATTCTCAGTGGATTATTTCTGTTTTCATTTTAAATTCCATCCATTTGACAATCAAGAATAACAATTATACTTTCTTTTTTTTTAAGGAAACAATTGATAATTTAATAAAAACTTTGTTAACTGAAATGATTTAAATGATTGAGGTTAACATTATCCTCAGAATATTATCTTTATTCAACTCCCTACTCCTGTTACAGTAGAAGGTTTATTATATATAAATAATTGATAGGTTATCTGATTTTGGAGAAATGTCAACTTACTTTTAGAAAAACAATAATGGTAATCTATGATATATTTAATTTACTTAAACAAAAATTAAGATGAAAAGGAAATAAAGTGAAATAGTCCTTATTGGTATAAAAAGTTTAACAGATACCAGGTTGCTTAACATAAAAGTGTTAATGATATTTTGCTTACTCATATATAACTTGCATAAATCAATTTTATACCAGTACAAATATTTATGACATTAAACTTTTATGGTACATTTCATAATTAAACTTAACACTTGAAAATGCTCTAAATCCAGTATAAAGTGAGTGATAACATACAATCCCTGATATCACAGTGAGAGTTTCCCTAATTTTATTCTGTACATATAAATTTTTTAAACCTATTTTTTTTTAACTTTTTGGGAATTTCATAGATGAACTTCAAATTTGCCATTTCTGTTCTTCTTTCTTCTTCCTCCAACTCTGCCCTCTCAACTGCTTTTCAAATCTATTATCTCTAACCTCTTTTGTAATTATTATTGGTACACTCTCACTGTCTCCACTACAGCTATCTAATATTGTTCATACTTATATATTTTTACTGTTGGTAACTGGAACTGGCTAATGTATCAGTGTTGCTTCCCTATAAAAGAGTAACTTCCCCTCTTTCCTAACTGCTAATTGCCTTCAGTTCCTGAGCTAGAGATGGAACTTTTGAGGATTTCTTTATCTGAACTGGAGTATCAACTGGTTTTGTTGTTACACAAGTCTCTTTAATGAAAATATAATTGTCATAGTTAGAAGAGTCTAACACAGACATGCTAGGAATTCTTGCTTCTTGGTCATATGGCATCTACAATCTTTCTGCTCCATTCTTTGAAGGTTTTCCTGAGACTTAGAGGTATGGGTTTCCTCATGGATGTGGCAATTTGTGTTGGACTTCATTGGTCTGTTGTTTTCTGCATGGTTACCAGTTTTAGATTTTGGGGATAATTTCCATTTTCTACAGAAAAAAAAAGTATTTTTTTGATGAGGAGTGAGAACTGTACTTTACATGTACACTCCTCTGTAGACATAAAGCTAAGCATTTAGAATATATTTACAAATTATCCTGATTTAAGAAAATGGATGTAGGAGATATTCATCCCATGTCCATGACCTCACCAGTTGACTAGGTGATGAATAGGCATGAAGAAAGACAATGGCCTGTCTCATGCATATCCATCTTGAAAACCTATAATATCCAATTATAATCAGAGTAAACAATTTAAATCAATGAAAGTGAAATGATATGGAACTTAATTTCATTTCTTCTTGTTCTTCATGTAAAAGCAAAGCCCTTAAAATTACATATTGGAAATTTTCAGTGATTTTTAAAGTATTTCTCTGAAATATAACCAAAACAAATAAGGCAAATTATATTATATCATTTGGTGCAATAAAAACATCACGAATCAATGATGAGAGAACTTGCTTTTCATATTAAAACTACATAATTAAAATGAAGTATCTAATTTTATAACTCTCATATTGGAACATGTTCCTCAATAATTCATTCTAGCTATGTATTGAGATAAGAGGTCTGTACCTGTTTATTATGGCCTTTTAGGAAGTAAAATAAGTAGCTAAATGCTGCAGTGATGGAATAAGAAATGGGAATTTTTTGCTGTTCCAGAACTTTGTAATAGTGTGGGAAAAAAACTGGGACTGACCTTAGACGTTTATTACAAATCATAAGAATACCACTAAAAATAATGTCTGGTTAATAATAATAATAATAAGAAGAAGAAGAACAAGAAGAAAGAGAGAGAGAAGAATAAGAGAAGCATTTTTTCAAACACAGTAACGTACAAAATGAGACTAAAGCACAGAAACAGAATATATACAATAAGAAAGTTACTAATCTAAATTGAGAAAAATGCAATATAAGTATTAAGGATATAGCATATTCTGAGTTTGAGAGTTATACTTAAAAAATAAAACTCGAAATACTACAAAGTCTAATTTAACTTAATCTGAAATCCAGATTAAATTAAAATTAATTTAAAAAAAACAGATATTTACAAGCAGAGATTAAGGATTGAACTTCTAAGTTGACCATGTACTAAAAACAAAAACAAAAACAAACAAACAAACAAACAAAAAAAACCAGATATATGCCCAGGAGTGGTATAGCTCAATCTTGAGGAAGCTTCTGAGAAAGCACCAAATTACTTTCCAAAATGGTTGTACCAGCAATGGAGGAGGGTTCCCATTTCTCCACATCTTCTCCAGCATGTGTTGTCACTTGAATTTTTGATTTTAGCAGTTCTTATGTGCATAAGGTGAAATCTCAGAGTTTTGATTTGAATTTCCCTGATGACTAAGAATGTTGAGCATTTTTTTTTAATTTTTTTTTTTAATTTTTATTTTTATCAGTTACATTTTATTAATTCTGTATCCCAGCCGTGCCCCAAACCCTCGTTCCCTCCCAGTCCCTCCCTCCCTCCCTCATCACCACTGTGCCCCTTTCTAAGTCCACTGATAGGGGGGACCTCCCCCCATTCATCTGATCCTGTTTTATCAGGTATCTTCATTGAGTTCCTGTTAGAAATAGTCCTTGTTCCCCTCACTTTGGGAAACCAATTGGTTACTGAGCTACCACAGGCTACATCTGAGCGGAAGTTCTAGGTTATATCCATACATGGTCCTTGGTTGAATGTCAGTTTCAGAAAAGACCCTGTGCCCAGATATATTTGGTCTTTGTGGAGCTCCTATCCTTTCCCCATCAGACTAACTCCCCTTCTTTCTTATGATTCCCTGTACTCTGCCAAAGGTTTGGTCATGAGTCTTTGCTTTGAAAACACTGCTAGTTAGAGGCTTTCAGATGCGCTCAGTAGACCCCTGTCATGCGTTCAATGCACGTCCCATCTGTCTTTCTAAATGAGGATTGATCCTCTTACCCCATGTCCGCTCTCTTGATTATCTTTTTTAGGTGTATAGATTTCATTATGTTTATCATATCTTATAGGTCTATATAAGTGAGTATATACCGTGTTTGTCTTTCTCCTTCTGGGATATTTCGCTCAGAATGATGTTTTCTAAATCCCACCATTTGCGTACAACCACTCTGGAAAGCTATCTGGCGCTTTCTAAGACAATTAGGAATAGTGCTTCCTCAAGACCCAGCTATACCACTGCTAGGTATATACCCAAAGCTGGCTCAAGAACACAAAAGGGATACTTGTTCAACCATGTTTATAGCAGCTTTATTTGTAATAGCCAGAACCTGGAAACAACCCAGATGTCCATCAACGGAAGAATGGGTACAGAAATTATGGTATTTCTACACAATGTTGAGCATTTCTTTAAGTATTTCTCTGCCATTCAGTATTCCTTTATTGAGAATTCTCTGTTTAGCTCTGTACCCTGAGCCATAGGGGCCCTAAAGAGAATTATAGGACAGTGCATGGAGAGGACCTAAAACACCAGCTCAGATGTAGCCCATAGACTCAGCCTCCTAGTAAGGAAGGGGGGGGAGGGCTTTCTCTGGCATGAATTCAGGGGCATATACACATATGCATACATACATACATACATATTTATATGTTTTTGGAACTAAAAAGGAGTTATTGCAAAACCACAGGACACACTGAGTATTTAAATATAAATTGATTTCTGACAAATAGAAAATTAAATATAATTTGAAATTTAAAACACAAAATGATGATCAGCACAAAATCTATTCATATGGAGGATTGAAACTGCACAATAAGGCATATAAACATAACTAAAATTACTAGTTTAATATTTAAGGTATTTAATAAAATTACCTAAGAAAGTATAAGAAAATTGGGTTTATAACATGTGTATTGATAGAAATAAACTCTCTATTATTCTAACTTGATTTCCAATAAGTTACTTTTTTTGTGTGTGTGGAGTATTTGAAAAACTACTACTAATTTTATTGGCACAAGCAAGTCTATATACAACCAAAAATAATACGGAAGGAGGATAAGGACAAAAAAACACACAACATCAGCAATGTAATTTCAAAACTATTCATTACTGAATAATATAACATAATAAGAATGGCTTGATTTTGGTGAATAGCAGAAATTCCAGCAATTAGCTGGGAACACTGAAAACAAACAAAGTCAGCATAATGGAGAAAGGAGAGTCTTTATTAGCAAATAAATTCATGGTATTTAAATATCCGTATTCTAAAATACATGACCAGACAAACTTCATTGTTTAATAATGTTTGCTTCATAAGGAAATGTGGATCTAGATGTTAAATACAAAATAAGATAATTTATACATAAAAAGAGTTATGTAAATGTGTGTTTGGTAATGAATGTTTAGAAGCAGGAAAATGACAATTTATGAAGAAATGATTAGATGTGAGATTTTATTTAAAATTAAAATGACTTTTTGTCAGAAGACAACAAAATTGATAGAAATTATTCATGATACAAGTCAATGACTATTAAATGTGGTGAAAGAGCTGACTCCCAACGACCCTCAGTTTTTCACCTCAAGGGCTTTTTTGTTCCATCAGATTTTCCATTGTTCTTAGGGGACAATTCTAAACAGTACTTGGTCCTGTGTGCTAAGTCTGGGGAGAGGAGAATTCAGGAGTAAGGTGTGGAGGGAGCGCCTGTCTAATCTGCTTGCCACAGCTTGCTGTTTAGGCCAGCTATGCTGCCTGCTACAAAAAAGAAAGCCTCTAGTGAATTCATTCCTGAGGTTCACAAAAGACCCTTCACTAGAAGAGCCTTTAGCCTGCAGTGTCAATCTGAGTGAAAAATCACTCAGTTCAGAAACATGGAGAAGCTGCAGATTGATGGAACTAGAAAAGATCACCCTGAGTGAGGTAAGCCCAACCCCAAAAGACAAATATGGTATGCGCCCAGTTATAAACAGGTATTAGCCATAGACTACGGGATTACGAGGCTACAATCCAGAGACCCAGAGAAGCTAAGTAACCCAAGGGCAGACACTTGAATCTCACTGAGAAGAAGTAGAATAGACATAGGGATGGGATGGAGGGAGTGAATTGTGTCAGGCAGGGAGTGGAGAGCGGATCAGGAGGGATCAAGTGAAGCAGGCAGAGTTCTGGTACAGAGAACTGGAATCCCGGAGGGGTGGGCATCTCTCGGAAGAGCTTGAAACTCAGGACAAGGAAACTCCCGGGAATCTATGAAATCGTCCCTAGCTAAGACTTCTAGCAAAGAGATACATGGATTCTGAAAGGGTCCTGTCCAGTAACCGGAAACGACTTCCAATGGAGGGATTAGGACACGAACTCCTCCACAAATCGTTAGACCCACAAATTTTCCTTCCTAAAACAGGAGCTGTGATAAAGATGGAGCAGAAATTGAGGGAATGGTCAACCAATGACTGGCCCAACTTGAGACCCCTGCCAGGAGAGAGAGTCCAAAACTGACACTATTAATAATATTCTGCTATACTTGCTGACAGGTGAAAGTATCACTGTCACCTGAGAGGCTTCACCTAGTAAGTGATAGAAACAGACACAGAAACACTGCCAAACATTAGGCAGAGCTTGGGGAATCCTGTGGAAGAGGGGTACAAAGGATTGAAGGAGCCAGAGAGGTCAAGGACATCACACGGACATCTGCAGAATCAACTAATGTGGGCCCAAGGGGCCCACAGAGACTGAGCCACCGGAGAGCATGCATGGGAGGGTACCAGGCCCTCTACACATATGTAAAAGCTGTGCAGCTCAGTCTCTTCATGTGGGTCTTCCAACAGCAAAAGTACGGTTTGTCTCTGACTCTTGTTGCCTGACTTTGCATCCCTAGCCACTAACTGAGATGATTTGTCTAGCCTCAACAGGAGAACATGCTCCTAATTCTACTGGAACTTGATATGGCAAGGTGGGAAGACATTCATGGGGAGGCCTCCTCTTTTCTGAGAGGAAAGCAAGACAGAAGGATGAGGGGAGGGGTACAACAGAGTGACTGGAAGAGAAAGGAGAGGGGAAGCTGTAGTTAGAATGTAAATAAATTAATTAATTAACTTTAAAAATTTGCAGTGAAATTAAAAAAAAACATTAAAAACATGGAGAAGCTAAGTAATATGACTCTCTAACATCTCACAATTGTCACATTTTAAGAGTAGAGTCAGATTCCTTTTGATTTGCATTTCCCTGCTGAATAAGGATGTTGAGCATTTCTTTTTTATAATTTTTATTTTTATATTAATAACAGGTTTTTTAATTTGTATCCTAGCCATAGCTCCCTCCCTTATTCCCTCCCAATCCCACCCTCTCTCCCTCTTCTCCTCCCTGCCCCTTTCCAAGTCCACAGATAGGGGAGATCTCCACCCCTTCCATCTGACCCTAGCTTATCAGGTATCCTCATGACTGGCTGCAATGTTCTCCTCTGTGGCCTGGTAAGGCTGCTCCTCCCTCGGGGAGGGGGAGAGGTCAAAGAGCCTGCCATTGAGTTTATGTCAGAAATAGTCCCTGTTCCCCTTACTAGGGAGCCCACTTGGATACTGATCTACCACGGGCTATATCTGAGCAGAGGTTCTAGGTTATATCCAAACATGGTCCTTGGTGGGAGAAACAGTCTCATAAAAGACTGCTGTGCCCAGATACATTTGGTCCTTGTGGAGCTCCTGTTCTCTCCAGCTCATATTAACTCACCCTTCTTTCTTATGATTCCATGCACTCTGCCGAAACTTGGTTGAGTCTCAGCATCTGCTTTGATACACTGCTAGGTAGAGTCTTTCAGAGGCCCTCTGCAGTCGGCTTCTGTCCTGTTACTTGTTTTCTCCTACTTCCAATGGCCATCCCATTTGTCTTTGTAAGTGAGGATTGATCATTTTACCCTGGGTCCTCTTTCTTGTTTATCTTCTTTAGGTGTACAGATTTTAGTATGTTTAAAATCTGAGCATTTCTTTAAGTATTTCTCTGCCTTTTGATATTCCTCTTTAGAGAATTCTGTTTAACTCTGCACACCATTTTTAATTGTATTACTTGGTTTGTTGGTGTTTAACTTCTTTAGTTCTTTATATATTCTGAATACTAGCCCTCTGTCAGATATAGGGTTGGTGAAGATCCTTTCCCAATCTGTAGGCTGTCATTTTGTTCTGACAATAGTGTCCTTTGCTTTACAGAAGCTTTTCAGTTTCATTAGCTCCCATTTATTAATTGTTGCTCTTAGAGCTTGTGCTGTTGGTGTTCTGTTCAGGAAGTTGTCTCTTGTGCTAATGAGTTCCAGGCTTTTCCCCAATTTTTTTTTCTAACAGATTTAGGGTGTTCGGTTTTATGTTGAGGTCTTTCATCTCCCTGGACTTTAGTTTTTTGCAGGGTGATAAGTATGGATCTATTTGCATTTTTCTGTTAAACCAGCACCATTTGTTGAAGATACTATCTTTTCTCCATTGTATGATTTCGGTTTCTTTGTCAAAAATCAAGTATCTGTTGGTATGTGGGTTTATTTCTGGATCTTCTATTTGATTTCATTGATCCACTAGTCTGTTTCTATGTTTAATCCCATGCTGTGTTTATTACTATTGTTCAATAGTACAGCTTGAGATCAAGGATGGAGATACCTCCTGAAGATCTTTTATTGTTCAAGATTGTTTTAGTTATCCTGGGTTTTTGTTTTTCCATATGAAGTTGAGAATCATTTTTTCAAGTTCTGTAAGGAATTATATTGGTAATTTTATGAGGATTGCATTGAATCTGTAGACTTGCATGGTTAAAGTTATACCAACATACTTTATAGATTTTATGGCTATTGTGAAGGGTATGGTTTCCCTACTTTATTTCTAAGCCCACTTGTCCTTTGAATATAGGAGAGGTACTGATATTTTTGAGTTAATTGTAACCAGCTACATTACTTAAGGTGTTTATCAGCTGTAAGAGTTCCTTGGTAGACTTTTGTTGGTAACTCATGCATATTGTCATATTATAGGTAAAGAGTGATACTTTGACTTTTTTCTTTCCAATTGTAACATCTTGATCTACTTTAGTTCTTTCATTTCTTTGGCTAGGACTTTAAGCATTATGTTGAAGAGATACGGAGAGAGTAGGCAGCCTTGTCTTGTTCTTGATTTCAGTGGAATTGATTTAAGTTTCTATCTGTTTAGTTTGATGTTGGCTACAGGCTTGCTGTCTATTGCCTTCACTATGTTTAGGTCTGTGCCTTTTAACCCTGATCTCTCCAAGACTTTAAACCTGAATGGGTGTTGGATTTTGTCAAACTCATTTTGGAGTCTAAGGAAATGATCAAGTGTATATTTTTTTTCTTTCAGTTTGTTTATATTGTGGATTATATTGATAGATTTTCATATATCGAAGCAACCTTGCATGTATGGGATGATTTCTACTTCATCATCTTGGATGATATTTTTGATGTGTTCTTGGATTTGGTTTGCAGGTATGTTATTGCATATTTTTGCTTCAATATTCATAAGAGAACTTGGTCTGAAACACTTTTTCATTTTTGAGTCTTTGTGTGGTTTAGGTATAAAGATGACTGTGGCTCCATAGAATGAGTTTGGTAATGTTACTTCTGTTTCTATTTTGTGGAATAGTTTGAAGAGTATTGGTCTTAGCACTTCTTTGAAGATCTCATAGAATTGTATGCTGAAATCATTTGGTCCTTGGCTTTCTTTGGTTGGGAGACTTTTCATGAATGTTTCTATTTCCTTAGGGGATAAAGGTCTATGTAATTCGTTTTTTACCTTGATTTTATGTTGGTAGGTAGAATTTATTGAAAAAAATGTCCATTTTATTTAGATCTTAAAATTTCATGGTTTAAATGCTTTTGAAGTAAGACCTTATGTTTCAATGATTATCTAATGATTATCTCAGTGTCTGTCATTATGTCCTCCTTTTCATTTCTGATTTTGTTGATTTAGATAGTGGGTAAGGCTTTCTGTATCTAGTTGCATTTCTAAATGAACCAGCTCTTGGTTTCATTGATTCTTTTAATTGATCTCTTTGTTTCTAATTCATCCCTGATTTTTATTATTTCCAGCCATCTACTATTCTTGGGTGAGTCTGTTTTTTTTTCTCCCACTGGGACTTTCAGGTGTGCAGTTAAGTTGCTTGTATAAAGGCACTTAGTCCTATGAACCTACTTCATAGCATTGCTTTCATTGTGACTCATGAGTTTGGGTATGCTGTGTCTTCATCTTCATTGTATTTTAGAAAGTTTTTAAATTTTCTTCATGTCTTCCCTAATCCTCTTGTCATTGAGTAGAGAGTTGTTCACTTTCAAAGTGTGTAGGGTTTTTGTTACTTCTGTTGGTGTTGAGAACCAGCTTTAGTACATGGTGGTCTGATAGCATACAAGACATTAATTCCATTTTCTTGTAGCTATTGAAGCTGGCTTTGTGACCTACTACATGGTCAGTTATAAAGAAAGTTTTGAGGTGTTGAAAAGAAAGTATATTCTTTTGTAATTAAGTGAAAAGTTCCGTAGGTGTCTACTAGGTCCATTTGATTCATGCCATCTGTTAGTGACATTATTTCTCAGTTTAATTTCTGATTTGATGACTTGTCCTTTGGTGAGAGTGAAGTGTTGAATTCTCTGACTGTTTTTATTTTTTCTTAACATTTTAATTTTTTAAATTAATTACACTTTATTCACTTTGTATCCCCCCATTAGCTCCTCCTTCCTCCCCTCCTGATACCACCCTTCCACCCCCTTCTTCACACATGCCCCTCCCCAAGTCCACGGATAGGGGAGGTCCTCCTCTCCTTCCTTCTGAACTTAGTCTATCACATCTCATCAGGAGTGGCTGCACTGTCATCTTCTGTGGCCTAGTAAGGCTGCTCCCTCCTCAGTGGGAGTGATCAAAGAGCAGGCCAATCAGATTATGTCAGAGGCAGTCCCTCTTCCCATTACTATGTAACCCACTTGGACACTAAACTGCCATGGGCTACATCTGTGCAGGGATTCTAGGATATCTCCATGCATAGTACTTGGTTGGAGTATGAGTCTCTGGGAAGACCCCTGTGTTAAAATTTCTGGTTCTGTTGCTCTCCTTGTGGAGTTCCTGTCCTTTCCATATCTTACTATTTCCCACTTCTTACATAAGGTTCCCTGCACGTTGCCCAACAGTTGGCCATCTGTCTCAGCATCTGCTTTGATAGTCTGCAGGTCAGAGCCTTTCAGAGGCCCTCTGTAGCAGGTTTCTAGTTTGTTTCCTGTTTCCTTCTTCTTCCGATGTCCATCATCTTTGCCTTTCGGGATGGGGATTGAGCGTTTTGAGCGTTTTAGTCAGGGTCCTCTCTCTTGATTAGTTTCTTTAGATGTACAGATTTTAATAGGTTTATCCTATATTACATGTCTATATGAGTGAGTATATACCATGTGTGTGTCATGGGGAACAGAGCTAAACAGAGAATTCTCTGTAGAGGAATATCAAATGGCAGAGAAACACTGAAAGAAATGCTCAATATCATTAGCCATCAGGGAAATGCAAATCAAAACAACCCTGAGATTTCACCTTACACCCATCAGGATGCCAAGAAAAACTTGAGTGACAACACATGGTGGAGAAGCTGTGGATAAAGGAAAACCCTCTTCCACTGCTAGTGGGAATGTAAACTGGGACAACCACTCTGTAAATCAATCTGGCACTTTCTCAGACAACTAGGACAATGTGTTCAAGGATATTCCCCTCTTCCTATTAGGTTTAGTATATCTGTTTGTATGTTGAAGTATTTTATCTAATTGTGCTAGAGTTTTGCCTGGATGATAGATATGGATCTATTTACATTCTTCTATATGCAGATATCCAATTAGAGCAGCACAATTTGTTGAAGATGATTTCTTTATTCCATTGTGTATTTCTAGCTTCTTTTATAAAGGATCAGGTGTCCATAGGTGTGTAAATTTACATGTCAGTCTTCAATTCGATAACATTGATCAATGTGTTTCCTTTATGCCAGTAACATATAGTGGTGTAGTAGAGCTTGATAGTGATACTTCTGAAAGTTTTTTAATTGTACAAGAACAGGCTCCAGTCCTGTTCCCTGTTTCCTCCGTCTTCTGATGTCCATCCTGTTTGACTTTCTCAAAAAGGTTTGAGCATCTTTTTTTTTCTTTTTTAAAAATTTCTTTATTTTTCATAAATTACAGTTTATTCACATTGTATCCCAGCTGTAGCCCCCTCCCTCATCTCTTCCCAGGGTCCTCCTTCTTGCTTAGCTTCTTTAGGTGTACAGATTTTATCATGTTTATCCTATATTATATGTATAATATCCACTTTTAAGTGAGTATATGCCATGTATGTCTTTCTGCTTCTGGGATAGCTCACTTAGGATGATCTTTTCTAGTTCCCACCATTTGCCTGCAAATTTCAAGATTTCTTTCTTTTAAATTGCTGAGTAGTATTCCATTGTGTAAATATACCATAATTTCTGTATCCATTCCTCAACTGAGGGACATCTGGGTTGTTTCCAGGTTCTGGCTATTACGAATAAAACTAATACAAACATGGTTGAGCAAATGTCCTTGTTGTAAACTTGAACATCTTTTGCATATATGCCTAGGAGTGGAATAGCTGGATCTTGAGGAAGTGCTATTTCTGATTGTCTGAGAAAGTGCCAGATAGATTTCCAAAGTGGTTGTTCAAGTTTACATTCCCACCAGCAATGTAGGAGAGTTCCCCTTTCTCCACATCCTCTCCAGCATGTGTTGTCACTTGTTTTTGATCTTAGCCATTCTGATGGGTGTAAGGTGATATCTCAGAGTTGTTTTGATTTGCATCTCCCTGATAGCTAAGGACACTGAGCATTTTTTAAAGTGTTTTTCCTGCCATTCGATATTTCTCTATCGAGAATTCTTTGTTTAGCTCTGTACCCCATTTTTTAGTGGGACTACTTGATTTTTTGCTGTTTTACTTCTTGAATTCTTTATATATTCTGGATATAGTCCTTTGTCTGATATAGGTTTAGCAGTGCTTGATTTGTGGATAGATATTGTTTAAATTTGACTTTATCATGGAATATCTTATTTTATCCAACTATGATGATTGAAAGATTTACTGGGTATTGTAGTCTGCCATCAGTGTTGTTAGAGTCTGCAACATATCTGTCCAGGCTCTTCTGATTTTAGGATCTGCATGTGGGTCTAATTCTAACTGCCTTTATATATTATATATCAGGCCTTTTTGCTCTGAAGCTTTTAATATTCTTTCTTTGTTCTTTGTATTTAGCGTTTTATTTTGTGGCAAGAGGATATTTTTTTCAGGCCCAGTCTATTTGATGTTCTATAAGTATCTTGTCTTTTTATGGGCATCCTCCTTTAGGTTAGCAATTTTTTTCTATGATATGTTAAAAATATTTTCTGGGTTTTTTAGCTGGGAAACTTCTTTTTCCTATTAGTATTTATTTTCATTTTTAGGTTTTTATTTTTCATGCTGTATCAGATTTTTTAGTTGTTTTGTGTCTGGAATTTTTAAAATTTTTAACATTTTGTTTTCTTCTATAATATCTTCAATGCCCAAGATTCTTTCTTCATTCTTTGCATTCTGTTGGTGATAGTTGTGTCTGTAGTTCTTGTTCATTAGCCAAAAATTTTCATTTCCAGATTTCCCTCTGTTTGTTTTATTTCCACTTTTTTCTTTCAACTGTGTTTGTTTTTTCATGGATTTATTGGATTTCCCTAAGAGATTTGTTTATCTCTTTAATTTTTGTTTGTATTTTCTTTGATTGTTTAAAAGGATTTATTCATTTATTATTTTTGTTCTCTATCAATTTTATAAAGTTGGTTTTAAGATCATTCTCTTGTGCTTCAACTGTGTTGGAATATTCTGTTTGCTGTTTTAGGATGAATGAATTCTGGTGGTGACTTATGAGTCTGGCTATGTACACTGGCAACTAGGTATATAGGTTTTGGGTAATTATAGGTCCAGGTGCTAAGTTTTGGGTTTGTCTTTGTTGTATTGGTACCTTGTTCCTTAGTTTCTGTTTTCTCTGTCGTCTTCTGGGTGGAGTCACCTCTGGTTGAGTAGAGGTGCTGAGTTGGGTGCTGGAGCTCTGTCAGCCAGCATGGCTTCTGCTATAGCTGGTGGGGCCTCTGTGGTTCTATGTACTGGTGTGGCCTCAGGTGGTACGGGGGAATTTCTTTGGAGGTATGGGCTGAATAGGGTGATGAAGAGAGGAGTGAATATTGAGGGTAGGCTGGACTGGCTCTTGGGGAGTGTTGGTGGTCCACAGGTGGGATTCCCAGGCTTAACTGGGGATATGAGTGCTGGTGTGTCCTCTGGTGGTGCACCAGGCTTTCACTGGGGGTGTGGGCTAGGATAGGATGGCATGGACTGAGGATTTGGGTGCCAACACAACCTCTGGTGGAGCAGGGACCTTCAGTCTGATTTGTGAGTCAAGATAGCCTGACTTGGGCTGAAAAACTGGGTACTGACATGGCCTCTTATAGAGCACAGAATACAGTCTTGAACTTCTCATCAGCCCTTCCCTTTGCATCATGTCGATAAGGCCAAGAGGAAGAAAGTTTATGAGGCTCTGAATGTCCACCTGTTCAGCAATTGTATGGATAAGTTTTACTGCCAATAATATCAACTAGGTTACAGCATTCTGAAATGCCATCCCTTATGTGGCTCTATATGAAGATACATATACTCAATGAGATATTTCGATTAAATGGATCCTTATGTTTGTTACCTGATTGAATGGATTATTCATGCAAGCTCTATACCTCAAAAAAAGGTATCCTGTGGACACTGGGAGCAGAGTAATCACCAGAATCCACACCCCACACACACACTGGTTCTGCAGTGTCACCTTCCACTATTGTTACAAAACACATTCTTATTATTTAAGTCACAGATGAGAGCTGTGGTTCTGGCTTAATAGAATACTATTTATTTTTCAAAAGAAAAAAATCATGAGTAAGTATTTTAATTTGAGTAGAAATAATTATCTAGAAAATAATTAAATTAATTTATTTTCCCCTAACACATTAATAAGTTCTGTCAGATTGGGAAAAAGTTGAATTTGAGTGAAGAATATAAATTAAATCTGATATAATAAGTATTTATACAAATGGAGCCCAAATTCTTTAACCTTTAATTTTTACCTATTAAACTAGATATTCAGTATGTCAAAAGATCATTAGTATGAAAGTACAAGCAGAGCAATTGGGGATAACATGAAAAGACAGTGAAGAAGATGCATTGGATGTAATTTTTTCTGCATTTTAGTCTGTTTTATTGTGTCTTCAGCCAACCAAATAGGCAGTCTTAATAAGGTTGTTCAGTTTTATGCTGAAACAAGAATTTAATGTTCAGGTTGTATTACTATTTCTAATTCTGAGTGTCCTCATGAGTAGCAACAGGACAATATTTAGCTAAAGCAAAAAGTCAAAGATTCTGTGTCTTGAAATCAAGGCATTCTGAAAATAAAGAGAAGTTGGATATAAGTAACTAAAAAGAATGGGATAGGTCAAAATAAAATTCTAGCCCAATATGACAATAAATAGCTAAGTCTCCAGAACTCAGGAAACTGAGGGAGTGGGGTTATGAATTCCACACCAACTTGTGCTGTGTAGCATGTACACTTTTTAATAAAATGTTAAATTTAAATGGAATTAGTATCAGCCAGGGAGAATAAAGTTCTACAAAGTTCCTAATGTACAGTGGCTTTACCAAAAGAAAAAAATAGTCTTGTTTAAAAGTTAATTTTAGTAAGTGTGTGTTTAAAAGTATTTAGGATGGTTAGAAAATGATTACCTCTGTTTAACAGGGGCATGTGCAGCAAAGGTATACGAAGGAACATTAATTAGACATTTGCCTACAGCTGATGAAATCAGCAAAGAGATACTTGTAGCTCTTTCTCTCATAAGTCATATACTCCACTCTCAATGTCACTGGAGTAGCATTATCAGGGCCCCACCAGCTGTTTGGTGAGAAATAAAGGTGAGCATGGGTATTTTATAAAATGATAGCACATCTTAATTGAAATATACAGGACAACAATTATGATGAGGAATCTATGTAGAGATGAAATAGTAAAGGTTGCAGTCAGAGGGGAAAGAAAAAACAAAAACAAAAGATTTTTACATTATGTAGCTCCATATCCAGATGAACAGATAGATTCAAAGATAAAAAGGGATTATTCTAAGGCTAGAACCCCAAAACCTTTTATAGGCTTTGTTGTATTAGTTGCACTTTGCATTTGAACCAGAAAGATTACTTTCTGGTTCAAGCATTAATAGCTTTACAAATAAAAATGAAATAATGTGACGTTGTAACATTATGGATATTTGAGCTGAAATCAGAAGTTAGAGGTTGTTTCAAGAACTTAAGAAGACATATTAATAGCCCAGATGAAGAAAACTATATAAGCAATAAGAGCAATAGATTTCAAGTATATTTATAGAATTAGAGAAATTGATGTTTTAATATATCAAAAAAAAAACACTGAAGTAATTTAAGCTTATATTTACTTGAGAAAAAAATCCAGGTACTTTGTAAATAAAGCGTTTTAATATATCTTTTTAAACACCTTGGAGAACAGATGCATAGCCAATTTGAAACTATTAAAAGAGGTTGAAAAGGTCAGGAAAGAGAAAACAGGGAACAGGACAGGAGCCGACCACAGAGGGCTTCTGAAAGGCTCTACCCAGCAGGGTACCAAGGCAGATGCTGAGACTCAGAGCCAAACTTTGGGCACAGTGCAGGGAATCATATGAAAGAAGTAGGAGATAGTAAGACCCGCAGAGGACAGGAGCTTCACAAGGAGAGCAAAATTCTGGGCTCAGGAGTCTTTTTTGAGTCTGATACTCCAGCCAAGGACCACTCATGGAGATATTCTGGAACCCCTGCACAGAGGGAGCTCATGGCAGTTCAGTGTCCAGTCTGCTCCATAGTAATGGGGATTGGGACTGTCTCTGACAGGAACTGATTGGTTTGCCCTTTCATCACCTACACCCTAGGGGGGAGCAGCCTTACCAGGCCACAGAGGAAAACAATGCAGCCACTTCTGATGAGACCTGATAGAATAGGATCAGAGGGAAGGGGAGGAGGACCTCCCTTATCAGTGGACTGGGAGAGGGGCACAGGTGGGGAAGAGGGAGGGAGGGTGGGATTGGGAGGGGAGGATGGAGGGAACTTACAGGGAGAATACAAAGTGAATAATTAATAAAAAAATAATTTTTAAAAATATCTTAAAAATAAATAAATAAATATTTGAACTTATAAAAAAAAAGAGAAAAGAAAGAGAAAAGGTTAGGTATCTTGTCAAGTGTCTCATCACCAAAAAAGTTAGACGAGTCAAAATACTGATTTTTCCATGCACAGACATATGTTGTTATCTTCTATGGCAGTTAAAGACTTGGATATTTTGGTTCTTACTATACTCAGTTTTCTATACATGTGTATCATTGAGTAAAGTGCCTGGAAATGGCATAAATTGCAATACAATCAGTTATTTTGGGTCCTAAAAAATAATTTCTGAATGCTAGGAAGCCACTGGTAAGTGATTTGAGATTGAAAGTAGAGAGGCGGGGCTGTCTTCATCATTCCAGGGAAAATGAATCTAGGCTAGTAATTGAATGACAGTTATTCATATAAAGACAACACAGCAGAGCTGAATTGAATACATATAAAGAACTGGGAGCAACAGCCAACATGATGGCAACTATCTCTATAGCAGTTTTGGTAAGTTAGTATTACTTTGTGAAAAATTGCAGTGACAAGTAGAGCTAAGCAGATAAATAGAAAGATGAGTAATGTAATAGCACAACATGAAAAACATTTTGCACAAGAATAAAGTAGATTAAGCATGCAGAGTACTCAAGAGAATTCTTTATAATGGCAGAAATGCTTTCTTGCTAGTGAAATGAACGTACTATATTTTAAATTATAGTTAAAAGTGATGTAGAGACGTAGGAATGGTGGCTACTGTTGTAGGAGAACAGGGCAGAGTGAAGTCAGGGATGTTGCTCTCAAAGTCTTATGAAATTATTATATGAAAAAAAATGAGTTGGCACATTGTTACCCCCAGGTAACTTTAGCTAAAACTGCCTGGCCTTGCTGGCTCAGGTGCACTCCACTGTGTTTTTTATTTTAAAAAGGCTCATAAAAATACTCAGCCTTGGTTGGAGAGAGAAGATGGATGCTGCTGATAATACAGTGCATGAAGTTGTTAATAGAACTGCATATAACATGTGGAGCCTATGCAGTAAAGCTTTCATTTTGCACATGGGTCCTAAACCTTCAAGCCAGAGTGACTGAAATGCTAGTCACTAGTCACTAGTCTGGCTGCTTCCCCTACTAGAGGTGTATCTCTTTAAAAATAAATTGTCTTGATTTGTTTGCCACTAGATATGTCTCTGACTGGTTCTTTGCTTTGAGACACAGGACCTGAAAGCCTAAGGAAGGTAACTCCTGATCCCCAATACCAGTTGGTATTGTACAAAATAGAGTTGGAGTGAAATTTCGGACAGCAACTTTCAAACAAAATCTCAAAGGCCAGAATTATTCTGCCCCTATCCAGAAGATCATTCCATCTTTGGGAAGAAATTCAAATTCGATTACAGACACTCTACACCATGGGTTCTCAACTGCTGGGTCATGACCCCTTTGGGAGTCAAACAGTCTTCTCAAGGGTTCACCTGAGACCATCAGAAAACACAGATATTCATATTATAATTCATAACAGTAGCAAAATTGCAGTTATAAAGTAGCAATGAAAATAATTTTATGGTTGGGAGTCACCACAACACCAGGAACTCTTTTAAAGGGTTGTAGCATTCCGAAGGTTGAAAACTACTGCAATAGACTTCTCTCTCTCTCTCTTAGAACTCAAGTCACAAGCCACCTCTACACTGGCTTTTCTTGAGGAAAGAGCTGATATCTCCTGATATAACAGTTAAAGTACACCGATTTTCAAAACAAAGAAAGATCCTCTTCTCGCCTTTGGAACTGGAAGGTGAATTTAGTCTCTTAGGCAACATCATAGTGTTTTCAGTATAGGTCAGCCCAGACCAAATCAGGCATTATGGAACTTCCTATCACTCTCTAGAAAGCAATAAATTAAGCAATTTCCCCTGTTTCTCAGGAAAATTACGGGCATTTTTCTGCCTCCAGGATCATCATTAGGTTCTTTAGGCTATTTCCCTTATCCCACTTTAAACTATCAGTATTAAGCAAAGTTTTACTTTTAAGGACTCCTCTCGCGAGCTTGTTAGCTCTCTCTCTACATATATATTTATAATGTAAAATATTCTCTGTCTCTGTCTTTGTCTTTATCTCTTTGTCTCTTTGTCTCTCTTTCTTCTCTTTATAGGACCCCATAGCATATGCTTTAGTAATAAGATAGTGCATAACAAAACATTGTCATGATTAAATTCTTGAGTTCTTTGTATATCCTGAATTTTAGCTCTCTATCAGATGTACGGTGATAAAGATCTTCTCCCATTCTGTAGGGTGTCATTTATTCTGTTGACAGTGTCCTTTGCTTTAGTTTCATGTGGTTCCATTTATTGATTGTTGATCTTAGAGCCTATGCTGTTGGCATTCTGTTCAGGAAGTTGTCTCCTGTGCTAATGACTTCAAAGCTCTTCCCCAATTTATCTTCTAACAGATTTAGTATGTCTGGTTTTATGTTGAAGGTTTTGATCCGCTTGGATTTTACTTTTGTGCAGGGTGATAAATATGGACATATTTTCATTTTTCTACATTTAGACACCCAGTTAGACCAATACCATTTGTTGAAGATAACGTCTTTTTTCCATTGTATGGTTTTGGAATCATTGTCAAAAATCAAGTATCTGTAGGTGTGTGGGTTTATTTATGGATCTTTGATTTGATTCAGCTGATCCACCAGTTTGTTTCTATGCCAATGCCATAATGTTTTTATTGCTGTTGCTCTGTAGTATAGATTGAGATCAGGGATGGAATTAACTTCAGAATATCTTTTACTATACATGTTTGCTTTAGTTATTCTGTACTTTTGTTGTTGTTGTTTTTCCATATGAAATTGAGAATTGTTATTTCAAGGTCTGTAAAGAATTGTGTTCTTATTTTGATGAATTGCACTGAATCTGTAGATTGCTTTTGACAGGATGGCCATTTTTACCATGTTAATCCTACTGATTTATGAGCATGGGAGACTTTTCCATTTTCTGATATCTTCTCTTCAATTTCTTTCTTCAGAGACTTGAAGTTTTTGTTGTTGTTGTTGTTGTTTCATACAAGTCTTTCACACGCTTTGTTAGAGTCACACGAAGGTATTTTATATTATTTGGGTCTATTGTGAAGGGTGTAATTTCCCTAATTTCTTTCTCAAGTCTTTTGTCTTTTGTATACAGGAGGGCTTCTGATTTTTTAGGAGGGGGAGTTAATTTTGTATCCAGCCACTTTGCTGAGGGTGTGTATCAGCTGGAGAAGTTCTCTGGTAGAAAATCTGAGGTCACTCAGGTATACTATCATATCATCTATGAATAGAGATACTTGACTTCAAAAAGCTAAACAGAAGAAACACACACATGGTATATACTCACTTATACGTGGATACTAGACCTATGAGATAGGATAAACATACTAAAATCTGAACAACCAAAGAAGATAACCAGGAAGGAAGACCCTAGGTAATCTGACCAATCTCAGTATCCAGGTGGGTTCCCTCTTAATGGGAACAGGGACACTCTCTAACATGAACTCAGTGGCTGGCTCTTTGACCACCCTCCACTGAGGGAGGAGCAGCCTTGCCAGGCCATAGAGCAGCCAGTCCTAAGGAGACCTGATAAGCCAGGATCAGATGGAAAGGGAGGAGGACCTCCCCTATCAGTAGACTTAGAGAGGGACATGGGAGGAGATGAGGGAGGGAAGGTGAGCTTGGGAGGGAATGAAGGAGGGGGCTACCGCTAGGATACAAAGTGAATAAAATGTAATTATGTAAAAAAATAAAAATTTAATTAAAAAAGAAGAAGAAAATAGTCAACAGAAGAATGTCAACTGACAGAGAACACTTAAAAAATGTTCAGTGTCCTTAGTCATCTGGTAAATGCAAATCAAAATGATCCTCAGATTCCACCTGACACCCATTAGAATGGCTAAGATCAAAAACTCAAGTGACAACACCTGCTGGAGAGGTTGTGGATAAAGAGGAAACCTCTCCATTGCTGCTGGTAATGTAAACTTGTACAACCACTTTGGAAAGCAATATGGCACTTTCTCAGAAAATTAATAATAATGCTACTTCAAGACCCAGTTGTACCATTCCTGGGAATATATCTAAAAGATGCTCAACCATACAATGACATTTGTTCAGCCATGTTCGTAGCAGCTTTATTTGTAATAGCCAGAACCTGGAAACCACCTAGATGTCCTTCAACTGAGGAATGGATATAGAAATTGTTACATTTACACAATGGACTACTACTCTGCAATTAAAAAGAAGGCAATCATGAAATTTTCTGGCAAATGGTGGGAACTAGAAAAGATTATTCTGAGTGAGATAACTTAGAAGCAGAAAGACACACATAGTATATACTCATTTTCAAATGGATTTAGCCATGTAATATAGGATAAACATATTAAAATCCATGGTCCTAAAGAAGCTAATCAATAAAGAGGACCCTAGAGAAGATGTTTAATCCTCATTCAGAAGGGCGGACAGGATAAACATTGGAATTTGGAGAAGACAGGGAACAGGACAGGTATCTAGCACAGAGGAGAGCTGAAACATTCTACCCAGGAGGGTATCAAAGCAGGTGCTGTATCTCAAAGCCAAAGTTCGGGCAGAGTTCAGGGCATCTTATGGAAGAAGGGAAATATAAAAAGACCTGGAGGGAACAGAAGTTCCGCTAGGAGACCAACAGAGCTAAAAAAAATCCATGACGACTGAGCCAGTAAGCAATGTTCCCTTTCGCCCCCTACTTCTGCTTTTGCTCCTAGTTTCTCATCTTAAATTCCTGCCATACTTTCCTTTCATAATGGCCTGTAAACTTTAGTCTAAATCCAGCCTTTCCTCCCTCAAGTTGTGATTTGACAGTGTTTTATTACAGTAACAAAGAAGCCAACTAGGAAAGCTAGCATCATATCTTTCTTTTAATTGCTCTCTACTTTTCATTCTGAAGGATAATTTCATCATTTCTACTGACCTCCATTTGGTATAACACACTGAATCTGAGTTGTATGTGTGCTGTTGGGTTGTTGTTTCTCTTCTGTTCTAATAATGGGCTATTTCAGATAAGTCAGTACAAATGCTCCATAGCTTAAAAAATAATTGAAAGCTTGGCTTTGAAGTAAAGTTCTTTCTTTTTTTTTTTTTCCTTTTGATGCATATAGGAATTTAGTATGAGAACACACATACATTGTATGAAACCCAAACTGGTCATTTAGCATCATTGTTATTTTAGTGAAGATTATGTTGGAATTTATTACCTCATGCTTCAAGGAATAAGGGTTTTAAAACAAAGGGCGAAATCATTTAAAACAATATATTGGTAAAACATCTTACATAATAATTTATCTAATAGAACAGTCAAAAATAGTCAATATTTTCATTGTTAGAAAAAGTCAATTGCATTCAGATATTATGATATTGACATAATAAAATTTAGTTATAAAGAGAATACTATCATACAAACCTTTTGATTAGGGAAATAAAAGATTTTAGAGTTTTTTTTAAGATAATAATAAGAGGTTTTTTATTTTTATTTTTATTAATTGCACTTTATTCACTTTGTATCCCCCCATGAGCCCCTCCCTCCTTCCATCCCGACTCCCCCTCCTACCCTCTTCTTCACGAATGCCCCTCCCCAAGTCCACTGATAGGGGAGGTCCTCCTCTCCTTCCTTCTGATCTTAGTCTATCAGATCTCATCAGGAGTGGCTGCATTGTCTTCCTCTGTGGCCTGGTAAGGCTGCTCCCCTCTCAGGGGGAGTAAGAGGTTTTTAAACTTAATGATTTATGTTCTATTCAATTTATCAGATGTGATATAAAATTTAAGTATGTTAGTCCATTTTAGATTGTTTAAGACAATTTCTCAACTAAATATAAATATAAATAATTTTTATTTAAAAAGGAAATTAATAAGACTATGAAAAGGAATTCTTGTTGCGTTTTGGTCTCAAAGTGTAACATCCTCAGAATCATCACTGAACTGAAGTAACATCACATCATTCAATGTGTTCACATAATCTGGAGTCCATTTCTGTTTCACTAAAAATACATTGTGGCTTACAGTTACTAGTAGATGTTACCAAGTTTAATTATACTGTTTCTCCTGCAATTTCCCAATTTGTTGTTATTAAGTTTATTGTTTTGAGATAATTATAAAAGTTGTCTCTGATTCCAACATTGTATTCTAAATGTAATCAGGGCCTCATTAAAGTAATTTGACAGATAGCATATTTGCCTTGACCCAAGTCTTTAGGGCAAATTGTATAGAAACAGCCAACCTTTTTGAAAGTTGCTAACATCTACGATTTCTTTGCACTATGTGTACATAGAAGAACATTTCTGTGTTCTCAATAAATATGTGTAGTAAATAAAACAAAAATTAAAATAATAGGAATAGTTGTTTTCCCAAGCATCTACAGAAACAATTTCCCATTTTTTAACTTTTTGGTTTTTTTTTTTTTTAATACTAAATTTTCATTGATATAGCTCTGACTGGCATTTAAAACATTCAGAGGATACCAAAATAAAAGAAAGTTGCACATAGTTTGTAGGTATCAGCACATGCATGTAACTTCCTCTCCAAGGCTCAGGGAGCATAATGTACTATGAAACAGAAAGGATGTGCGAGCTGGGAGAAGGAAGGAGAACATGGTGGAATGCTGACTTGTGGGCATTCTGTTACATTGGAGCATGTGTTAGCTGTGGTTACCTGCTCATGATCTCCACGAGATTGGGTTATTGATACTCTACCATGGGAGAAGAAACTCCTTATTAGATATCCCTTCTTCTCTGAGCACCTATAGGCAGGTAATGGTCATTGGGTACCATTTCTTCAGTGGTGTAAGCACTTGTCAGATACACATGCTCCTGTGAACAAACAATCCACACAGCACTCCTGTGTACACCCCTAATGAAACCCAGTAGGTCAAAAATCATAACACAAAATCATCATTTAGGCCATCCTCAATTTCATTTACCTGTTTGCTAATTACTAGACGCCTGGGCTGATTCGATAACTTGTGTTATATCTATAGTACCATAGTATAAGTGAATATACCTACCAGTGTCTTTGCTATTTGCATTGTAGATTGTTGTGATTATTATTGTTTTTTTAATTGTGGTTATGTAATGAACATATACAATGACATATGATTACATCCATTCTCAAGTTCTCCTCCACAACTCTTGTTTTATCCCACCAAGAAAACACTCTACCAACTTCACGTCCTTAAAAACAAAACAAAACAAAACAAAACAAAACAAAAACCTCCATCCATTGAGTGCTGCACATATGTGCATTGATGGGGGATCACCTACCAGTGGCCTCACCACAGTAGAAGAACGTGTCTCTCTCTCTCTCTCTCTCTCTCTCTCTCTCTCTCTCTCTCTCTCTCTCTCCAGGAGCTGCTCCATGAGTAAGGGTTGAGGACTTTTACTCTCAAGTTATTCCTCTCTGCTAGAATTTTGGTTGCCTTGATCTTGTTTTGGTAACTATAGATATCGTGAATTCATCAGTGTTTTTGCCATTTCATGTCAAGAAGATACCATTTCACAGCAACCCTCTCCATCCTGCAGGTAATACAGTGTTTGCCCTTTTTTCTTCTTCTGTGTACTCTGAGCCTTGGTAGAAGCTTTGAAAAAAAACGATGCTTTACAAACATTTATAATAAGCCCTTTGAATAATTATATTGATTACTTACCACTGCCATAAGATGTGTCTCTGATTAAGGATGTTAGCAGCACAGGTCTATGGGTACATAGTCATTTAGACAGTAATTTGACATGACAACCAAACAAAACACCCAAAGCATGTTTTATGCTAGAGCCTATTACTTCCCTGTTCATGAGGTTTTGACCATGTTTAGTGTAACTGGCATTAACTCTCCTGTGGTACCACCCTCAACTCCAATGAAAATGACACTGTTTACCTTATAACAGTCTCTGCGCTTTGTAACAGTGAGTAAATCTTGCCTGGCATGTTTCTATTATAGCATGCAGGGTCTCATGCTGGCTGCGACCATTAAGTTCTTTTCTCTTATAGCAGGGTGCATAGCACTTTCTTGGCTCTGTGAAAGCTAGTCAGCAGGAAGGAAGCTTGCTGGTCAGTTTGAGATTGATTATTGTATGCCCTGCAGGAAACTATGTGGTATCTTCAGGAATTGGGTTTTTGTCGTTACAGTTGGTAACCAAAGACAACATTGATAGTCTGTTTTGTTTCTGAGATCTTTGTGTGTTCCCCTATTGAAGAAAAAAGCAAAACAAAACAAAACAAAAAAAATCAAAAAACTTGTAGGAAGTTAATCTAGGTCTCGCACTGAAATTTCCTTATGCCTCCTTTTTCGAGGAGTGGCACTCTCTACAAATATATGACACTCCCATTAAAACTCTATTTTCCTATTTAAATATATTTCTATTTAGCTAATGAACTAGTAATTTTTTTCATCATACTTCCTACTTTTTCTAATATCTTTAGTTTTGGTTAATCTACCTACTTCCTCTACCTTCTCATATTTCATTAATCTCTACTTAATCCTTTCACCTGCAGTATCCCTCCTCTTCTTCCGTATCATGTGTTCTACCATCCCTTTAATTGCATTCTCATTTGTGTTTCCATAAGCTTTTCTTATATACCTTTCCTTTAGGATCAATATTTATATCAATGATTTATGCCATATATTTGTATCCCTTCCCATTTAAGCATTTTCACCTCTCATAATCTCCCTCTCTACATTCATTTTACCTATAGCCTGCTATCCATCCACTCTTAATGCACTTTTGATTAAGTGGCTTTCACTTGTGCTCTGAGTTAAAAAATTAAATATATCTTTTTTTTTTCCTATGGATCAGAAATATTTCATTCCATTTTTTTTCCAGGAGCACCCATTTTAGAAGAGTTTTGATTCAGAATGTAACTGCTCTGGCAAGAAAACATATCGAAAGACCTTCCTGGTCTATGTGATCCTGCTGGGATACAGACATTCCTTTAATCCCAGGAGATAGAGGCAAGCAGATCTCTAAGTTCAAGTACAGCCTGGTAAAGAGCAAGTTTCAGAAAAAGAAAAGTTTAGGTCCAAGCATAGTGGTACACACACGCCTTTAATCCCAAAAAAAGGAAGGTAAAATAGTTTGTAAAGGGGAGCATCTATGTTTGAAGGTGATGTTTACTTGAATGGAAGAAGCAGTGACAAATCAGAGGAAGATCTGACAGAAGAGGATACACCAACTCTCACAAGAAGAAAAAGGAAAGGGAAGCTACTTAATGGGCAATGCAAAGAGATAGAAGGCAGTTTTACCAGGAAAGTAATAGACAGGTTGCAGAAAAAGACAGAACTAAGGTGAAGAGCAAATGATCCAGAGACTGCAAAGGAGTAGGAGGTTGGAGCAGATTGCCTGAGTTAGTTTGAGGCCAAGCAGAGGGATCTAGACTCTGAACAAAAAGCCAGATTGAATAAATCAGCTGGGAGAGGAGTTTGAGCTAGGATAGCTGAGTTGAACCAGCTAGCTATGAGCTCAGTAAGAAAGAGTGAGCTTACTAAGATATAAGTCTAAATAAAACCATTTAATTAATTTCTCTATGGATACCAATTTCTATTCTGTAGATAATTGCATCTAAAAACTGGGATTTAAACTTCAGCTTTCTTAACATTACGTAGGTATAATGCAAAAACAAACAGTCAAGTTTCCCTTCCCCCTTTTTCGGTTCTTATATTACTTTCGATCTAAAACCACAGTTGTTATTGCAAGGCTTTTCATTTTCTTTCTAATTAAGAAATGTATATTATTTTCAATAATTCTAATTACAAAGCAATATACTTTTTATTTAATTAAACTGCTGACTACGGAAGCCAGAAGTTTGATGAATACATTTCTCAGACCTCTACAAAAGATCTTAGCACTACTTAAGGGAAAAAGGAAAAAAAATAGAAAGAAATGAAGTGGAAGGAAGTCAGTTTGGTAAGATGAGAGAAAACATTGACATAGACATTGAGGCATATGAAGTTCAAAATACAAATAGTGGAAAGGAGAGGCAAATTTAAACAAATCTATCCACAGATACAAAATGCTTATTCCTTCAGAGGAAACTAAACACAAAATTTGACCCTAGACATATTAATGTTCATGACAAAAATGTCATAATTTTTTAACTTTGTAAAAAGTGACATGGAATTTTAAAGTATATTCAAATCCTCTGAATCCAAAAGTTGTGGGTAATTAATCTATTATTAAAATCCAGTCTATTCCACCAAACTTTGAAGTTTTCTGTTGCTTCATTTAAACGTAGAGTTGGAGGGGATTAAAGAAGTTAGATTCCAGCTCTCTTCAGTTAATGGAGAAAAACTAGCTAGATCCAAGAGAGTACAGCCTTGGATTCAGACGTGCCAAACCAGATATACTCTGACCTATTTTTCTTGGTGATTTTCTAAAACTGTCTTTTTCACATTCAAATTTACTGTCATTTCCCGGGCTTCACAGATTGAGATAACCAATAGGAAAACATTACAATACATATATCCAATATAAACAAAATTACTTCTTAGGATTCTGCAGTTGCAAATCTAAGATCAAAAGCCAAAAGATCAAAAGAGTTGGTGTCTTCTGAAAGGTCCATCTAGGATCCCAGATATGTTTTGTCACCAGTCATCACAAGTTCAGAGGGATTTCTTCACAATCAACAGTCTCTAATACAAACACCAATCTTACAATGACAGTCATGTAACACTTCCAAAGCCTTACTTCCTAATACCATGACCTTGGGGGACTGAGGATTTCAGTATATGCAGATTAGAATGCACCGGTGTTAATGTCCACAGCAATTTCTCATAATCAGAAGAAGAAGGAAAAGAGAGTCTGATAGATTTTATAGCTGCTACAATTGCACATAACACTAATATCAAGCTACAAATTGTTTCTGCAGGCTCTTCTCTAATCAATGTCCTCTCACCATCTCCTACCATGACAATGGTGTTACAGTTTTATTCATCTGTCTTCTGCCATAGTAAGTTTCTTATTCTTAGATCACTGCATAGATAAAAATTGTCATGTATGTGTATCGGATTTAACAATTATTACATTTTACTACTTACCTGCTACTATAGTATTTTCACTTAATTTTCAGTTATGAATAAGGAAGCTAAGACCACCAATATAAACTTCCACTGTGTAGTTATGCTTTCATTTTAGGAACACATATGTCGATTTTCTGGAGACTGGGCCTCTCTTTATCATAAGAACTTGTAATCATTTGTATGTTACAATAGGTTCCACAAAATTAAGCACTCAAATATACTAGAATTCAGGGGACAAAGTTATGTTTAAATGTTTCTGTAGTTTAGCCTTGAAGTTCTTAGGATATAATTTCTCCCAAAATTCATCTGTTAAATTATTAGCATGAAAAATAGCTCAGTGGAATTGTGAAAATTTGAAATGATGCACAAATGCTAGTAAGCTATCAAAATAAAGTTTAGAGGAGAAAGAAGACAAGAATAAATTGGGTGACTAAAATTTTGACATATTAATAATACAATAAATATGAATGGTGTGTATATACCATTTAAGAGATGTAGGCAATGAATAAAAAAGCCTTCAAGCTATTACTACAAAACTTCAAACACGGTTATGCATCATTTAGCAGAATACCAGTCTAAGAAATAGGTCATTAGGCAATTTCATTATTGCACAAATATCATGGAGTTTGATAATAGAAATCTACTGTTTATAAGGTCCAGCACATCTCTGGACTATCTCACGTATTTGCAGCAATTTAACAGTGAACTTTGTTTGCTTAACAAGCATAATAGATCAAAAAATGTGAGATTCAATCATGTACAAGAGAAAATGAAGTAATCAGTACACATAATGCACACATGTCTGAAATTCACTGAAGATGCAACAGGACACACTGCTTTATATAAATTAATATAACACATACATAGTAAAGTAGTGCTACAATGTAGTACAGGTATAAGAAATGGCTTTTATTGCAACTGTCAAGATTTATATTTTGGATATTCTTATCTTTGCTACATTTTTATGTGACTGCAAAGCTATAGGATTTGTGAGTAAATTCAGGTGCTCACCTGGTATGCATTGCACTATGATTTTAGTCTAGTAACTTTGCAGATGTTCAGATCTGTTATCTTATTAAGGCACTACTGTTGTAATATGAAGTTTGTTGTTGAATGTTAGATACCAGAAGGAAATTAAAGTGAAAACAAGGGACAATACTGACCATATAAACATTATTCTAAAAAAGCAGTAGTTACAGTATTAGTGAGCCAGAGGAAGTGGGCTTTTTCTTGAGCAAGGCACAAACTCTGGGCATAATTCTTCCAAGATCTTGAAAATGTCAATTAGCAACAATGATTTTCACACTTCCCAGGGAAATTCACTTCATATCCTTAAGCTTATGTTCTTTTGATAGTAATCGTTTAAGATAGTGCAGTTGCTTGATGGTTTCTTGATAAACAGAGGAACAAGGTCTAAGAAGCTTGACTTTGACAGAGCCTGTCCTTTGTGAGAAAAACAGCAAATCAATAGAACTGCATATAAGGCTGAATAAATTGAAGGTTAAAAATGGGAATATACATTGGTCCTTCAGTCCTGTATCTATACACTAACATTTCTCCTATTTTTTTCCAAAATAGACAAATTATCTATCCCTTTTTCTGGAATCCAAGAACATGTCTCTTGAACATAGAAGATTTGATGAAGCAGTAATATTTTACAATACTTTTGCAGTTGCTCAAAGTCTCATTCAAAGTATCAACATATCAGTGCCTAGCTCTAGATTCAGATTGTCCTAATTTTATACCTGTTACACAGAAATGTGCACCTTTATTTCGATGCTTTCATGGGAATATTTCACTGTCTGGACTAATGTGAGTTTGCTCTAGTAAAGGTTCCTGCTCTGGGACCACATGCCATGAATTGAATGATTTGGGGATTAACCTAACATCACTAGTACAATCATTAATGAAGAAGCAACAAATACAAGTGCAGATCCGTCAGGTGGGCAATGAACTGATGGAGTCGCACTGATATCATCCTGGAAAATTGACATCTTTATTATATACAGCAGAAGAAGGAGGGTTAGCTAATCTTGGTATGAGTTTTTTTTATTGGGAGCTGTCTCAGGTCCTAGACATTTTAAAAGCCATGGTTGAAACTTTCTTCACAGACTGATTTTAAATGTTAGTCAAGTCCTTTCAGCATCCTCTTCCTTTGTGGGCTGGCTAGGTTACCCCACCAGGGAGAAGTTACCAAGGACCAGGCAATCAAGTTCATGTCAAAAACTGTCTCTTCTCCCCTTGCTTGGGATCCCACATGGAAACTGAGCTGTGTATGGGCTACACCGAGAAAGGGGTCTAAGTCCTCTCTGTGCATGGTCTTTGGTTTATGCATCAGTCTCTGCTGAGCCCCCTGGGCCCAGCTCTTTTGGTTTTGTTGGTCTCCTGTCTCCTCTGGGTCCTCCTATCTTCCCATTCTTCCAAAAGACTTCCTGTGCTCTGTCCAAAGTTTGGCTGTGAGTCTCTCTCTGCATCTGCTTTGATCCCACGCTCGGTGGAGTTGTTTAGAGGACATCTGTGGTAGGCCCCAGTCCTGTTCCCTCTCTTCTACTGCTTCAGGTGTTTATCCTGTTTTCCCTTCTGAATGAGAATTAAGTATCTTCCCTAGGTCCTCCTTGTTGTTTAGCCCCCTATATATGGACTAGGAAAGAGGAATAGAGAAGGAAGAGAGATGGAAAGTGGGATTGAAAGATGAGAGATGGGGGAGCTACAACAGAGATACAAAGTGAACACATTTTAAATAATAATGATAATATTATTAATAATAAATTCCTAAAATAGAAAATTATTTGTCATTACTTTGAAATAAAATGAATCCATGATAATGAAAAAATAAAATAAAATAAATGTTAGTCAGCATTCATACATTAACCTACAGAAAACTTTGTCTAAAACTGAGCCTAACTTGGAGACGGCTTTGCTTACATGAGCATCTAACAGTAAGGTCCTTGATATGGTTTGTGCACATGTCACTATTCCACATTCAACAGGGCTTGGACTGTTCTCAACAACTAATTTTAAGTATATGCAAAGGAAAAAGAAAATTAGCACTTGGTTGAGAGCACAAACAATTTAAGGAAAACAAGGAAGGTAATGCAAGCTATGAAGGAAGACTTCAACAAAGACATAAAAATACAGAGAACCTCTCCAAGATAGCAAAAAGATGGCAAACCAGATAAAGGAGGCACTATGGGGGAGACATTCCCATCATCATATTATGTCAAAAGAGTAGACACAACAAAGAAAGTCTATTGAAAAACAAAAGAAAAAAAAAAACTACTCAAACATATTAAGCCAGAGTTTCCAATAACACAGCAAATTATTCAAATGAAACTTCAAAAGCCAGAAGAGCATGAACACAAGAATTTCATGTTCTGAAAGACAACTACCAACCCAGTTTACTATATCTAGAAAAGCTATCTGTCAAACTTGAGGAAAAAGAAAGAATTTTTTTCCCATGACTAAATGAAAAAGATAAAATAAACAAGCTAAAGGAGCATATGATCACTTAGCCATTTCTATAGAAAAACAAAAACAAAACAAAACAAAACAAAAAAACCCTAATGTTTCAGGATAAAGAAAAAAAATCCAACAGCATAGTCAGAGAATAATAGTTCACCAAGGGGAGAAAAAAAAAGTAAAATTAACAAAATGAGAAAAGTCAATAGATACTATACAATGGTAACTCTTGCCTAGGGTAACAGTCCCAGTGCCTAAATTAAAAGAGACACACTAGTGGACTAAATCAAAAGATAGATAGATAGATAGATAGATAGATAGATAGATAGATAGATAGATAGATAGATAGATACATACATACATACATACATACATACATAGATACATAGATACATAGATATTTCTTCTTCCAAGAATTAAACCTTGCCACAAAATACAGGCACTACGTTAGTGAGAAAGAATTGACAAATGTATTCTAAGAAAATCACAAATAGATAAATAGATAATAAATAGATAGATATAGATAAAATATGCATTCATGCCTTGAAAAATATCTCAGTCTTATTTTGTAAAATTAACAAATAAATTTTAAGAAGAAAATTGTGACAAGCAGAATCAGAAGTATAAAAGAGTAAGACTATGAAGCCAATAAAGTTTATCTTGGTAGGAAAAATCTGAATGGTTAAAACCAGAAAGTTATTGTTTATATAACAAGATATAAGAATTTCATGTAATTTAATAAGTATGTGTTATAAAAGTACTCTTGAAGCAAGACCAAGAAAGATAAAGCTTGATTTGTTCTTAGAATGGCTTTGAAAGAATAATAGAATAGCATTTTCTGAGCAGACATAGTTACTAAATGGTACACTTATATAAATATAATAATTAATAATAATATATGCTCAAATTGTATTTAATATTGTTAATAATATTATCTTCAGGGTTATAAGAACTATAGAAAAGTGATAAATTTAGGTCAACCTTATTGAAAGCTTATTTAATTTCCTCCATAGTAATCCACTGAATCTGTAAATTATCTAAAGGCATAAAACATAACTTCAGTAAAATCAGAATAAACTCTGAGACTACATGAGTATTTGGGGGGGTAGAAAGGGTTTATTTCACTTGTATCTCCAGGGAGCAGTTCATCATCAAAGGCAATCAGGGCAGGAACCTGGAGGCAGGAGCGGATACAGAGGCCTTAGAGGGGTGCTGCTTACTGGCTTGCACATCATGGCTAGCCTGCTTTCTTTTTTTATTTATTATTATTATTATTATTTTTTATACTTTATTCACTTTGTATCCCCCTATAAGCTCCTCCCTCCTCCCCTCCCAGTCTCACCCTCCCTACCCCTTCTTCATGTATGCCCCTCCCCAAGTCCACTGATAGGGGAGGTCCTCCTCTCCTTCCTTCTGATCTTAGTCTATCAGATCACATCAGGAGTGGCTGCATTGTCATTCTCTGTGGCCTGGTAAGACTGCTCTCCCCTCAGGAGGAGGTGATCAAGGAGCAGGCCTATCAGATTATGTCAGAAGCAGTCCAGCTTCCCATTACTATGTAACCCATTTAGACACTAAATTGCCATGGATTACATCTGCACAGGGGTTCTAGGTTATCTCCATGCCTGGTTCTTGGTTGGAGTATGGGTCTCTGGGAAGACCCCTGTGTTCAAATCTTCTAGTTCTGTTGCTCTCCTTGTGGGGTTCCTGTCCTCTCCATAACCTACTATTTCCCACTTCTTACATAAGATTCATGCACTCTGCCCAACAGTTGGTCATAAAGTCTCAGCCTCTTTGATAGTCTACAGGGCAGAGCCTTTCAGAGGCCCTTTGTGGCAGGTTCCTAGGTTGTTTCCTGCTTTCTTATTCTTCTGATGTCCATCCTCTTTTCCTTTCAGGATGGGGAGTGAGAGTTTTAGTCAGAGTCTTCTCTCTTAAAGCACCTAGGGCCAGCAGCCCGGGATTGGCACCACTCACTGTATGCTGGCTGGGCTCCCCAATATCAACAATGCCCTGTAGGCATGTCTACAACCTGATGTTATGAAAACATTTTCTCAGTTGACATTCCCTCCTCTTGGATGATTCTAGCCTGTGTAGGTTGATATAAAACTAATCAGTACAACAGCTAGCAAGAGAAAGATAGCACACATACCCACTGTAAGATTGGATGCACGAACTGAGGGTGGAATGCTTTTCCTCTCCATGGGAGGGAGAGAAACTACTATCCAAGGATGCAGTGGGGCTTCCTGGAGGAATGAAGCTCAAGCAATCCTCATATAGAGTTGGACCAGAGACTCCTGTGTTCCCCCCTCCAGTCTTCATGAGAGACTACCTTGAAGGTCTTCCTGGAATCTGTGTTCTAAGTTTCCATTTCAACTTCTTCCTGTGTGGTAGAAGGAGCCCTGGGGTTATCCTTCCAGAGGCAAGATCCTTTTGTGGATTCTTTGCATGTGGAGAAGAGAGCCTGTGCTTGGGAGGTTCTTCTGGTTAGACTCTAGATCATTCTAGATGATCATTTCTAAATCATTCACCATCTTGTTCTCCCTATGGATCTTGGTGTGTCTCCAATGGTCAATATTTTGCTTGCTCTCATGATCTTGTATACTCATGCTCTTTTATCATTATTATTATTATTTATTTTAATTAATTACAATTTATTTACATTGTATCTCCCCTGTAGCTCCCTCTCTCCTCCTCTCCCAATCCCACCATCCCTACCTCTTCTCTACCCATGCCCCTCCCCCAGTCCACTGATAGGGGACGTCTTCCTCCCCTTTATTCTGATCTTAGTCTATCAGGTCTTATCAGGACTGGCTGCATTGTCTTCCTCTGTGTCCTGGTAAGGCTACGCCCCCATTCAGAAAGGCAAAGAGGATGGACATTAGAAGAAGGAGAAAACAGGGAACAGGGCAGGATGCTGCCACAGAGGGCCTCTGAAAGGCTCTACCCTGCAGGGTATTAAAGCAGATGCTGAGACTTATGGCCAAACTTTGGGTAGAGTTCAGGGAATCTTATGAAAGAAGTGGGAAATAGTAAGACCTGGAGAGGACAGGCACTCCACAAGGACAGCAACAGAACCAACAATTCTGGGCACAAGGGTCTTTTCTGAGATCGATACTCCAACCAAGAACCATTGATGGAGTTAACCTAGAACCCCTGCACAGATGTAGCCCATGGCAGATCAGTGTCCAAGTGGGTACCCTAATAAAGGGAACAGGGACTGTCTCTGACATGAACTGATTGGCCTGCTCTTTGATGGTTTCCATTTTGTAAGTATTATTATTTTTCTTTGGGAATTTCAAATAAAAAATGGAGTGTTGATGGTATTCATCAACACTCCACTTTCTTTTTCTTTTTCGTTCACATAACATTTCACTATATTTTTATTTTTAAAATTTTATTTTATTTTTATATTTATTTCTTACAATTTATACAATTTGTATTCCTAATGCAGCCCCATCACTTGTCTCTTCCTAATCTAACACAGGCTCCCTCTTCTCTCCCTTTGCTTTTCCCCCAGTCCTCTGATAAGGGAGGTCCTCCTCCCCTTCTATCTGACCCTAGCTAATCAGGTCTCATCAGGGCTGGCTACATCATCTTCCTCTGTGGCCTGGTAAGGCTGCACCTTGCAAGGGGAGGTGATCAAAGAACCAGCCACTGAGTTCCTGTCAGAGACAGCCCCTGTACCCCTTACTAGGGAATTCCACTTGAAAACTGAGCAGTCAATGTGCTTCCTTTGAACAGGGGGACTAGGTCCTCTTCATGCAAGATCCTTAGTTGGAGTATCGGTCTCTGTAGGCCCCCCTGGACTAAGGTATTTCGACTCTGTTCTCCTTGTGGAGTTCCTGTCCCCTCCAGGTCTTTCTATCTCCCTCTTCTTTCCATAAGGGTTCCGGAAACTTTGAGCGGAGTGCCAGAATCACTCCATTTTCTAACCCTGTTCTTTCGCACCAAATACTAACCTCAAACAAGATTCACTGAAACTATTAAATCTTCTGGTGTTATCTGTTTGTTTGTTCATCTGTGATGCAATGCGCTTGACCAAGTTTCCCCCATGGTCATAAAGGTGATATATTCACGAGAGGACTGGTGACACACTTATAATTGCATGACTAAAGACAATCCTCTTCCCTTGCAGCTCAGACCTTTGTATTCTTGACCATCTTTGGGCCTGTCCATGTCTGTACTATCAAGTGGTGTAGATTCTCTATCTCTCATCTCTGCACCTGATTTTGAGTTACCTCTGAATAGTCCTTGCCTACAGACACATTTTGGTGTGAGTGTCCCAGAAGTAGTATTTTCATACATAATAGTAAACAACATGCAATAAATTTACAAACTGACAATAGAGGCCATATAATGTCAAGTTGAGGTAAGATTAAAATCCTGAATGTTAAGTATGATCACACAAGCTTACCTTATGTAAAAGTAGTGGTGAAAAGCTGCTTAGGAAATAGATGCGCCTCCTCCACCCCCAAGAAACAAAAATAAAAATTTATATAGGAACATTTTTCAAGTATAGATTCACTAAGTGGTGCCTTTGCTTCTTATGCTACCACAATACTCTAAATAAGGAATACTTAGGGACTATAGAAAAATAATCAATGATAATTAAATAAACAGAGAATATGAATTAACAGGAGAAATATTATCGAGGTAGATTTTTTCTTTTTCTTTTTTAAACTTTGTATATTTTTAAATTAATTACAGTTTATTTACTTTGTATCCCAGATATAGTCCCTTGCCAATTCCACCCTCCATACCCTCTTCTCCTCCCATCCCCCTCTCCAAGTCCAATGATAGGTGAGATCCTCCTCCCTGCTCATCTGACCCTAGCCTATCAGATCTCATCAGGACTGCCTACATTGTCTTCCTCTGTGGCCTGGTAAGGCTGCTCCCCACTCAGGGGGAGGTGATCAAAGAGCCAGCCTCTGAGTTCATATCAGAGACAGGCCCTGTTCCCCTTACTAGGGTTTCCCACTTGGACACTGAACTGCCATGGGTTACATCTGAGCAGAGGTTCTAGGTTATCTCCATATATGGTCCTTGGTTAGGGTTTCAGTCTCATAAAAGAACTCTGCACAGATTTGTGGTTTCTATTGCTGTACTTGTGAAGCTTCTTTCCCCTCCAGGTCTTTCTATCTCCTTCTTTCATAAGATTCCCTGCACTTTGCCCAAAGTTTTTCTATGAACCTCAGCATCTGCTTTGATATCATGCCCTCTGTGGTAGGCTCCTGTACTGTCCACTCTCTTCTACCACTAGTTGGTGTCTATGATATTTTCCCTTTTGAATGAGAATTGAGCATCTTCCATAGCATCTTCTTTGTCCTTTATCTTCTTTAGGTCTGTAGATTTTAATATGCTTATCCTATGGCTAATATCCACTTATAAGTGAGTATATACCATGTGTGTCTTTCTGCTTCTGGGATACCTCACTCAGGATGATGTTTTCTAGTTCCTACCATTTGCCTGATAAATTCATGATTTCCTTGTTTTTAATTGCTGAGTCCATTGTGTAAATGTATCAGTTTCTGTATCCATTTATCATTTGAAGGACATCTAAGCTGTTTCCAATTTATGGCCATTATGAAGAAAGCTGCTACAAACATGGTTGAACAAAGGTCCTTTTGTGTACTTGAGCATATTTTGGATATGTGCCTAGGAGTGGTATAGCTGCATATTGAGGAAGTGCTATTCCTCATTTTCTAAGCCAGATTGATTACCAAGGTGGTTGTACAAGTTTACATTCCCACCAGCAATCCTCTCCAGTATGTATTGTCCCTTGAGTTTTTGATCTTAGCCATTCCGATGGGTGTAAGGTGAAATCTCAGGGTCGTTTTCATGTGCATTTTCCTGATGCGATTCCATATTCCTCTATTGAGAATAATCTGATTAGTTCTCTACCTCATTTTTTAATCAGATTATTTGCTTTGTTGCTTTTTAACTTCTTGAGTTCTTTATGTATTCTGGATATTAGCCCTCTTTCAAACATAGGGTTGGTAAAGATCATTTCCCAGTCTGTAAGTTGTCGTTTTGTTCTGATGATAGTGTCCTTTGCTTTCCAGAAGCTTTTCAGTTTCATGAGTTTTCATTTATTTTTTTTTTATTTTTATCGGTTACATTTTATTAATTCTGTATCCCAGCCGTGCCCCGAACCCTCATTCCCTCCCAGTCCCTCCCTCCCTCACTCATCACCACTGTGCCCCTTTCCAAGTCCACTGATAGGGGGGACCTCCCCCATTCATCTGATCCTGTTTTATCAGGTATCTTCATTGAGTTCCTGTTAGAAATAGTCCTTGTTCCCCTC
>REGO01000449.1:1095357-1136105 GCA_010120015.1 Rhombomys opimus | reverse complement strand
AATTTCTTCTTGCAGGCACTTAGTGCTATAAATTTTCCTCTGAGCACTGCTTTCAATGTGTCCCATAAATTTGGGTATGTTGTGCCTTCATTTTCATTGAATTCTAAGGAATCTTTAATTTCTTTCTTTATTTCTTCCTTAACCTAGCTGTCATTGAGTAGTAAGTTGTTCAGTTTCCATGTTTGTGTCAGGTTTTTGTTGTTTCTGTTGTTGTTGATGTCCAGCTTTAGTCCAAGGTTGTCCCATAGAATACAAGGGATTATCTCAATCTTTTTATATCTGTTGAGGCTTGCTTTATGACCAACTGTATGGTCTATTTTGGGGAAGGTTCTGTGAGGTGCTGAAAAGAAGGTATACTCTTTTGAGTTTGGGTGGAAAGATCTGTAGATGTCTATTAGGTCCATTTGATTTAGGGATTCTGTACGTGCTTTTATTTCCCTATTTGGTTTCTGTCTAGTTGATATGTCCCTTGGTGAGAGTGGGGTATTGAATTAGGGTATTGCAATTAGGGTATTGCAATCAATGTGTGGTTTAAGCTTTAATAATGTTTCATTTATGAATGTGGGTGCTCTTGTATTTGGGGCATAGATGTTTAGAATTGTGATGTCTTCTTGGTGAATTTTTCCTTTGATGAAAATGTAGTGCCCCTTTATGTCTTTTTTGATTAGTTTTGGTTGAAAATCTATTTTATTAGATGTTAGGATAGCCACTCCTGCTTGTTTTTTGGGTCCATTTGTTTAAACTGCTTCCAGCCTTTTACTCTGAGGTAATGTTTATCTTTGTTGCGTAGGTATGTTTCTTGGATGCAGCAGAATGTTGGATCCTGTTTCCGCACCTATTCTATTAGTCTGTGTCTTTTTATTGGAGAGTTGAGTCCATTGATGTTGATAGATAATAATGACCATTGAATGTTATTTCCTATTATTGTGGAGTTTGCGATGTTACTGTGAATCATTGCTTGTTTGCTTTTGATTTTTGTTGGAAATTATCTTTAACCTATGTTTTCTTGAGTGTATTGGTTTTCATTGGATTGGAATTTTCTTCTAGTATCTTCTGTAGGGCTGGATTGCTGTTCAAATATTGCTTAAATTTAGTTTTGTCATGGAATATTTTATTTTCTCCATCTATGTTGATTGAAAGCTTTGCTGGGTAAAGTAGTCTAGGTTGGCATCTGTGGTCCCTTAGGGCCTGCATGATATCTCCCCAGGCCCTTCTGGCTTACATAGTTTCTGATGAGAAGTCCGGTGTGATTCTGATAGGTTTGCCTTTATATGTTACTTGGCCTTTTTCCCTTGCTGCTTTTAGTATCTTTTCTTTGTTCTGTAGATAAAGTGTTTTGACTATGATGTGGCGTGAGGAGTTTCTTCTCTGGTCTAGTCTATTTGGTGTTCTGTAGGCCTCTTGTATGTTTGTGGACATCTCTTTCTTTAGGTTGGGAAAATTTTCTTCTATGGTTTTTTTGAAAATATTTTCTGGATCTTGTAACCTGGACTCCTCTTTTTCTTCAATTCCTATTATTCTTATATTTTGCCTTTTCATGGCGTCCTTGATTTCTTGGATGGTTTGTGTTTGGGATTTTTCTGATTTTATTTTTGCTTTGAGAGAAGTATCAATTTCTGTGAGTGTATCTTCAGCACCTGAGATTCTCCTCTCTTCCATCTCTTGTATTCTATTAGTGATGCTTACCTTTGTGATTCCTTCTCTTTTCTCTAAGTTCTTCAGTTCCAGGTTTTTCTCAGTTTGTGTTTTCTTTATTGATTCTAATTCTGTTTTCATGTCTTGCAACATTTCCTTCATCTGTTTGAGTGTGGATTCCTGTGTCTCCAAGATGGTCTCTATTTTTTTGTTTGTTTCCTCTCTTAGTGTCTCTGCTTCTGCCTCCAATTGTTTGGTTATATTTGCATGTGTTTCTTTAAGAGCTTCTTCGTTCACTTCGTTTTTCTTTGTTTCTATTTGGGAGGCCAAATCTTTAAGGGATTTTTTTGTATTCTCTTTAACTGTTTGAATCTCTATGACTATTTCTCTGAGAGATTTTTTTTTTTGGTTTCCTCTTTATGTGCCTCAAATAACTGGATAATCATAGCTTTAAAATCATTTTCTTTTTCTGTTTCTGCTGAGTTGGAGTGTCCAATAATTTTGGAGGTTGCCGGTGAAGCCATGATATCTTGATTTACGTTGATTGTGTTCTTTCACTGACCTTTGGCCATTTGGTTATCTGTCGTGTTCACTGTCTGTTCCTGGATTCTGCAGGTCAGACTGGTTTTTCTCTGGTATCTGGAGAATTCTTCAGGAAAATGAAGGTCTAGTGAGGTCTAGTGGTTTCAGTGTGTGCGTTGGTTATTCAGCTATACCTGTAGAAGGAAAGTTTGCAGGTGCAGAAGGGCAAATGCGGGGTAGTGTGTGTTTGGGCATGTGCTTGTGGGTGTGTCCTAAGGGACAGGGTGTTGGTGAATGAAGAGGCCTTCAGTGTGTGAGAAGGGTGCTTTACAGGTGCTGAAGTTGTTGCAGGCGCTAAGGAATCGCAAGCTCTGTTGAAGAATGCGCGCGCGCGGGTATTGATTTTACAGGTCTGCTGGTCTTTGGTGTCTGTTCAGCTGGTTTTCTGCCGCTGAGGGGTTGGAAGGCCCATACAATCACTGGCTGGGCAGCCCTGTGTAGTTCGTGCTGCCACTTGCAGGCTTGGGATCTGGGAAGGGTTGTACTGTGGGTCTGAGTCTCTGTGGCTAGCACTGTATTGGGCGTGGGCTCTGGCGGGGTGAAGTTTCGGCAGTGCGTGCACTCCTGCAGAGCCGAGTGGTGGTGGTAGTGGGGAGTGTGTTCCAAGGGTAAAGAGCTGGGCGAGAGGGCCCTAGGTCTGATGTGTTCTCCTCTGAGTGGTGACGTTCAGCAGGTCGTTACTGCTCTCCGCTGTGGCAGCGGGGTCTGGAGCCCTGCCTCCCTGCCTCCACCTGTCTTGGGTACCAGACACTGAGCTTTGTGGATTTGGTATCCAGGAAGAATTGTATTGTGGATCTGAGTCTCTGTGGTCAGTGCTCAGTGGTTGGAGCTCTGTGATTGGGCCTGCGCTCCTCCTGTGAGGAGGTTTCTGGGGTTATTGCACTCTGGCTGCTTGGGATGTGAGTTCGCTGCACTTCCTGCTGCGGTCTAGTTCGGGATTGCTTCAGCAGGATGGGGGAGGGGACGTTTCTCAGGACCTGAGGGCCCTGGGTGGGACGTATGTGCAAGGAGGGGACGGGTGTTCAAAGGGTGGTTACAGCAGACCGCTGCTTGTAAGGGGCCCAGAGCACTGTCTCTGCTGCCTTGATCTCCTGGATGTGAGCTTTGCGCTCAGCTGCTCAGCTGCCTGTGTGTGGGTTTCCCCGAGGGAGGCCCGGACAAGGGAAGCGCCCTATTTCCTTCCTGGAGAAGTCCGCGTCTGATCTAAATCTACAAGCACTCCACGCTTCTGTGGTGGCCCCTCTCCTTTAGAAAGCCCAAAAGTCCAAATTCTAGCTTTGATTGACTCTCCACTCACCAATTAAGGAGATTCATGTCTTTTGCCTCTCCAAAACGGTGTGCTCCGCTTGCCGCCATCTTGGAGTCCCCAAAAAATTATTCTTATCTATAGATGTTACTACTTTTGTAGAATCAATAGAGAAATAAAATAAAGGAATTACATCAATACTTTGTGTATTTTGCTACTGGAAATCGGTATGTATAAAATAAGAAAGACTTATGAAAACAAATATCTTTTCCTATATATGAACCTTAGATTCCAAGCTATTCATATATTTATACTTATATGTAAATATGTATATTCTGAGATACACATATATATGTGTATAATTTTGGTGTGCGTATGTATGTGTGTTTGTCTTTGGGTATGTGTGCTTGTGTGTGTATGTGTGTGTATGTAAGTGTGTGTGTGTGTGTGTGTGTGTAGATAGGTAAATAGGTAGATGGGTAAGTAGGTAAGAAGACTAAAAAGGAGATCACAAGAGAGGAAATATTGCAATGGGATGTGGAGATCACAAAGGTATTGTGAAGGAAAAAGAATAATGAGAACAAAGTAAATTTCACATATGCATGAAGAGCTCACAATCTAAGCTAACCAAAATAAACAGAAGAAGAAAATGAATAAAATTGTAAGGCTTCTTAGCACAGGGTACTGGATTGCTAGCACATAGAAATGTTGCACTGTCTCTGCTGAACTTCAAGGCCAGTGCAGCGTTCAAATGTAATCTTAATTGCAATTATTTGCAAATCAGTTCATAAATGAGTAAAGGTCATTCAGTCACTATTTAATATTAATTAACAAGCACAAATTTTAGCCCAGGAATTTATTTCCAACAGTTCAATTAACTACAAGAAGTGCAATATTTTTCAGCAGAATAATTCTAACTTTATGTGACTGGTTGTGACAATTGACATAGTTAAGTATTTGCTACTCATGTTTCACACAATTTGCTACACAATATTTTTCCACATGAATATAGAATTTCTCACCTTCTGTGAACTATACTGTGTATTGGTGGACAAACTCAGCTAGAAATTTTTCCCTCACATAAGCACAACATCCTGATTGATAACATAACTAATCATTACATGTTACTTTCATATATCCCAGCTCAGTGTAATTTCCTGGATATTTTGTCCTGGAAATGATTTAATACAATAGTGGCTGTTACCATAACTGTTCAGGCATGTCTCCATTTATTTATTGCTATAAACACCACCTCTTGAATTTGTCAGATGTATTCACAATAAGTTAAATACAATTTACCTATAAGATAGTTGAAATAAATTAATTAAATTTATTTTAATTTTAAAATGCTCCTGCTCTGAAAGAGCAGAAATAAGTGGTGATCTGGGTATAAGGTGACTGATTAGACTCAAATTATTACAAGAATCTGACAAAGCTTGAAAAATAAAGAAACTTCTGATAATCTCAAAACTATAATGAAATGGTCAAGGACAATGAGCCTACTAAAACTGGGTATAATTATAAGAGAACAGAAAAGTCTTGATAAAAACAAAAACACCTAATGTGGGGCTGGAGAGATAGCTCAGAGGTTAAAAGCACCAACTGCTCTTCCAAAGATCCTAAGTTCAGTTCCCAGCAACCACATGGCAGCTCACAACAATCTATAATAAGATCTGGGGTCCTCTTTGCACGAAGGGGAACATGCAGGCAGAATACTGTATACATGACAAATCTTTAAATATATATATATAAAAACCCTAATGTTAATACTTCTCAGAATATTTTAGGAATAGTAATTCAGTATCCAAGTCTGTTCCCTAGTAAGGGGAGAAGGGACTGTCTCTGACATGAACTCAGTGCCTGGCTCTTGGACTCTCCTCCCACCCCCTGACCCATGCCCAGGCAGCAGCAGCCTTGCCAGGCCTCAGAAGAGGACAATGCAGCCAGTCCTGTTGAGACCTGATAAGCTAGGGTCAGATGAAAGAGGAGGAGGACCTCCCCTATCAGTGGACTTGAAGAGGGGAATGGGAGGAGATAAGGAAGGTAGGGTGGGATTTCAAGGGAATGAGGGAGAGAGCTGCAGCTGGGATACAAAGTGAATAAACTGTAATTAATATAGAAAATAAAAATTTAGTTAAAAATAGTAAAAAGATGAATGCATTAATGGAAATTTTCCTAATATCGTTAGTGAACTAAATCAGCCATAAAATAAAATAACATCAGAAGTGACACTGAAGAAATATAACTCACCTTAATGCTTTAACAAGTTCCTAGCATCCAGAGGAAACTATGAAACTAAGTTGTCCTCTATTAACATAAAGAATTACATCTTATAGGCAGAATCTATCAGCGTGTGTGTTCTTCTGGCATCTACACAAGAAAGTGCATATTTAGCATTATTGCTTCATTTTGTTGTTTTCATTAGTAAGAATGACATCATATCTACCCCACCCACACTGGCTCTCCTACTTGAGAGGTAGGTTCTAACCTTAATGACTTGTCAGGTTCACCTTTTATTTATGAGTTTCTCAGTCATTTGCTGAAAAAAAAAAAAAACAAATGTTTGTAGAATTTCTGTCTATTTATTTTCATTCTCACCAACTTAATCTTGGCACAAAAGGTTAAAACACAGTAAAGGGTAAAATTCTAGAAAAGAGGATGATCTTTTCTAGATCCCACCATTTACCTGCAAATTTCATGATTTCCTTGTTTTTTTATTGCTGAGTAGTATTCCATTGTGTAGATGTACCACAATTTCCGTAGCCATTCCTCAACTGAGGGGCACCTGGGCTGTTTCCAGCTTCTAGCTATTACGAATACAGCTGCTACAAACATGGTTGAGCAGATGTTCTTGTTGTATACTTGAGTGTCTTTTGCATATATACCTCGGAGTGGTATAGCTGGATCTTGAGGAAGCGCTATTCCTAATTGTCTGAGAAAGCAACTGATGGATTTCCAAAGTGGTTGTACAAGTTTACATTCCCACCAGCAGTGGAGAAGGATCCCCCTTTCTCCACATCCTCTCCAGCGTGTTTTGTCACTTGAATTTTTCATCTTAGTCATTCTGATGGATGTAAGGTGAAATTGATTTGCATTTCCCTGATGACTAAGGACGTTGAAGATTTCTTTATGTGTTTCTCTGCCATTCGATATTCCTCTATTAAGAATACTCTGTTTAGCTCTGTATCCCAAAGATCATCCTGAGTGAGGTATCCCAGAAGCAGAAAGACACATGTAATATAGGATAAATATACTAAAATCTGTACACTTAAGGAAGCTAATCAGGAAGGAGGACTCTGGCTAAGATGTTCAATCCCCATTCAGGAAGGCAAAGAGGATAGACATTGAAGGATGAAGAAAACATGGAACAGGAGAGGCGCCTACCACAAACGCCTCTGAAAGGCTCCATCCAGCAGGGTATCAAGGTAGATGTTGAGACTCATAGCCAAACTTTGGGCAGAGTGCTGGGAATCTTATGAAAAAAAGGGGGAGACAGAAAGACCTGGAGAGGACAGGAGCTCCACAAGGACAGTGACAGATCCTAAAAGTCTGGGCACAGGGTTCTTTTCTGAGACTGATACTCCGGCCAAGGACCACTCATGGAGATGGCCTGGAACCCCTGCACAGAGGTAACCCGTAGCAGTTCGGTCCAAGTGGGTTCATAGTAATGGGAACAGGGACTGTCTCTGACAGGAACTTATTGGCCTGCTTTTTGATCACCTCCCCCTAAAGGGGGAGCAGCCTTACCAGGCCACAGAGGAATAAACTGCGGCCACTCCTGATGAGACCGAATAGACTAGGATCAGAGGGAAGGGGAGAAGGACCTCTCTTATCAGTGGACTGGGAGAGGGACACAGGTGGGGAAGAATGAATGAGGGTGGGATTGGTAGGGGAGGAGGGAAGGATATACAGGGTGGATACAAATTGAATAAACTGTAATTAATAAAAACAATAAAAATAACTTAAAAAAGAAAATGTTAGTATGAATGTGCCTGTGTCTGAATATATGTCTATGTTCATGTTTGCACTTGACATTTCAAATGAAATTTGGCATTTCTGAAATCACAAACTAGTAAAAATTAATATAATAATCTAATTAAGATAGAAATATAATCCATTGTCATTTAAAATATCATTGTGAGGTGGGTGTGATTGCTCACACCTTTGATCCCAGTGCTCTGGGAGGCAGAGGCAGTCAGATTTCTGTGAGTTCAAGGCCAGCCTGGTCTACAAAGTCCAGGACAGCCAAGACTGCATAGAGAAACCCTGTCTTAAGAAGACAAAACAAAGAAAAACAAAAACGAAATAATCTTCCTGGTAAACAAATATTCTCAGGCCAGATAACAACTTAAATGTTATGACATACCACTGGATAAATTAAAATCACACAAAAAAGACTCATTTAATAAGAATGCTCCATTAGATAGCTGAAAGACTGGAGGTTAATGCTTTTAAGTGAAATCAAGTACATACAGAAGAGCAGATGAGCTCATTTATATATGGTTTCCAAATGCTTATTGATTAGAATTTACAAGTAGAGTAGAGATTACTAAGAATCAGGAAGCATGATGACAGGGAATAACTAGAAAATGGTTGGCAAGGTCCTAAGGTGACAAAAATCTCAGGGATACTTACATAATATTGTGACCTATACGCCTTAACAACCTAGAATTAAAACGCATGCTTTCACTTTTAATATCATAAATGTTTTAATTTGGTTTAAATGTTGCACCTTATATGTATCAAGCATTGCAGGCTAGCTTAATGTTCAGAAATGTTATGTGTTTGTACATCATTCAAAAATAAAGATGAGTGTATTTAGTAGAACTATGGTAAAATATTACTTTTCAAAGATAATATTCTATGTATCTATTATATTTCTTATTGATCAGTCTTCTGAGAAAAATCATCAACATTCATGAACAAGCATACAGGAAACTTTTTATAATAGGTACAATAGGCTAAATACTTTTCTGAACCTAGAAAGGGACCTTTCCCAAGACTGATGTTATTGACAACCAATCTTTAATGAATTACTATTGTTTTCATATATAGGTTCTCAGAAGTTCGAATGAAGCAGTGTTTATTTATTTATGATGGATGCCTTTGTTTGCTCCAAACCAGTAATATCATATGGGTTTGTATGTGCGTATCAGACAGTAATATGAATCAACTCACAGTCAAAACATACGCCCACAGACATATCTCCAGGCCAATCTGATACAGGTAATACTTCAAGTGAGCTGACTTCAGTATGTGTCAAGTGGATGGTTAAAGCTAACTGTGTAATCAGGTAACATGATTTTTATTTATTTATTTACTTATTTACTTACTTATTTATTTTTTTTTAATTTTATTTTTCTTTTTAGTTACATTTTGTTAACTCTGTGTCCCTGCTGTATCCCGCTCCCTCATTCCCTCCCCAACCCCACACTCCCTTCCTGGTCTCCTCCCTGCCCCTTTCCAAGTCCACTGATAGGGAAGGACCTCCTCCCCTTTCATTTGACCCTGTTTTATCAGGTATCTTCAGGGCTGGCTGTAGAGTCCTTCTCTGTGACCTAACCGGACTGCTCCTCCCCTGGAGGGGGTGTGGGGCGAGATTCAAGGAGCCTGACCTTGAGAGGTTTAAAAATGTTTCAAAACATTTAACACTGCTACTAAAATGTAGCAGCTGCATAGTTACTTTTTTAAAACGCTATGTCTCAAAGCATTTACAGGAATGAGCAGTGCTTACTTGTATATTTCACAAGAGAGAAGTTATTTGCAAAGATATCCTTGTTTAATATAAGGAATATCAGTAGTATAGACATTTCAGGAAAAGAATGGCTTTGTAGGAAAAACACTAGTGAGGAAACTGGTGTTTGGGGAGTCAGAGAGATGCAGATTAGGCAATGAGAGTAAAGAAAAGCATTGAAGTTAAAAAAAAAAAACAAAAAAAAACTGGCAGAGGATGTTAGATAAGAATGTGTATGGATCGACTTTCATTCCTGTGGAGCTGACATAGGCTTTCACAGTCATGAAGCTGACATTTTAACGTGATTGGTTAGCTGAAACAATAAACTATCAAAACTATGTTACAATAACGTAGTTGGGCTATATTTTAATATGTCAGAGAAAACAAAAAAATTATGAATACACAGGTAGTTGAGTAAATACTGTACAGTTGTTGTCATTACAAAAATCACAATGTTTATGTACAAGGACTCTGAAAATCTACTAGATTTTTCTGAGAATGGCATTGGCAACCGTGCATTAAAAAACTGCATGAAAATGTTCAGTGCCATGTGAAAAAAACAAAGACAGAATTCCTGCCTTCAGTATTTTTGATATTTGGGACAATATTAATAAAACATATAAAGAGATCTTATAAAAGAAATTATTCAATGTTACAAAAACACTCCTAAAAATTTGTATAGCGTACACATACATGTAAAAAGCATGATCACTAAGAATGCTATAAAAATTCTATATTTCTGTATTTCAAATTACTGAATATAAATAAAATTATATAATAAAATGTACCTACACCACTGATAGTTAAAATCTTAATATCTTTGATTATGAAATTCATTGAAACTTTATTAATTATAGAATAATGAAAAAAATATATGTACTTACCACCTACAATATATTTAAGAGAGTGGAACAATTTTCTAAATTGCTCAAAAATTTTGGGAGCTAAAATAATAAAAAAAAAGAAAGAAAGAAAGAAATGAAAAAGAAATGAAAAAAAAACAAACAAACAAGCAAACAAATCCAAACCTCCTAACTATAAATAGTTTTGAAAATTTCAAATAATGGCCTGAGATAGTAGCATACATGTTTACTCCTATCACTTGGGAAAAGTCCAAGCACTGATTCAGTATTCCCAGAAATCCTGGAATAAAGAATGAAATCCTTACTGTCTTTAAGAAAACAGAACAACAACAAAAAACAGTTTACATAACATGAAAATTACATGAGAATTTGGAAGATACAAGATTTTTTTAAAATTTTCCTTTCTAATTTCTGATTTTATTTTATGTATGTGGGTGTTTTTGTCTCCATGTACTACTGACATGCAATTTCCACAAAGGGCAGAAGAAGACATTATATCCCTTGAAATTGGAGTTTCAACTGGGTGTGAGCTCCCATGTAAGTGCTGAGACTTGAACCCTTGTCCTTTGGAAGAGCATCCAGTGCCTTTCTGAGCACTCTCTCCAACTCCTGACATGTATTTTTAATAATTATTATGCAATTGGCATAAAATATCTTCACAAATACATTCAGAATCTTGAAATTTTCCCCAATTTATGACTCAGTGAATGTTACTATATTGTTATTTATTCAATAAATATGGTCTATATGTTACTAGTATTTCATTAGTATGTCCTCAACTAAGAATTGTAAGATATTCTCACAGACTTTAGGTGTTGATTGAGAAGTGTATGGATATTGTATTGTTGAGTGATCGCTTCTTTGTAGAGTGCATAAAGTGCTTCAAAGATTTATGACAAAACATTAGCCCAAGCCTGTTCCTAGCAAGTGCCCAAAACACAGTCACCTTTAATTACTGGGAATTGTTTCATATTTGCAAGATCATATACTAGTTTTCCCAAACAGAATGGAAATATAGTCACATTAAATAATATGTTTCTCAACTACTATCTAATATGTAATCATATATATCAATGTCAAGCTTGGCCACCTTCTACTATTTTGATTCTAGTCTTTTATTCCTTTCTTTCTATTTTTTTAATGGTTTCTCTGTATAGCCTTGGCTGTCCTGGATTGATTTTTGTAGACAAGGTTGGCCTTGAACTCATAAAGATCCCCCTGCCTCTGCTTCCCACAGTGTTGTGATTATAGGTGTATGCCACTGAACCCTGCTCTTCTATTCCATTTTAAAAAATGATTAGCAATGCAAAGAGAGCAACAGAACAAGAAAATTTGAACACAGGGAAATTCCCAGTGACTCATACTCCAACCAAGGACTATTCATGGAGATAACCTAGAACCCCTGCACAGATGTAGCCCATGGCAGTTCAGTGTCTAAGTGGGTTACATAGTAATGGGAAGAGGGACTGCCTCTGACTGGCCTGCTCTTTGGTCACCTCCTCCTGGGGGGGAGCAGCCTTACCAGGCCACAGTAGAGGACAATGCAGCCACTTTTGATATGAACTGATACACTAAGATCAGAAAGGAGAGGAGAACCTCCCCTATCAGTGGACTTGGGGAGTGGCATGTGTGCAGAAAGAGGAGGGAGGGTGGGATTGAGAGGGGAGGAGGGAGGGGCCTATGGGGGGATACAAAATGAATAAAGTGTAATCAATAAAAAATTATTAGCAACCTGGATCAACATGTCGTTTGTAAGCTCTTAAGATAGTAATTCCAATAAGGAAGGCTATAATCAGCTAAGATGTTAATTAAACTGTCGCATCAACCTCTATTAGTAGACTGAGGCAAGAAAAGCTATGTCTGTAAAAATATTTATTATAGTTCCCATTCTCCTGAAAATATAAAGTGACCCTGATGTCCTGACTTTTTCCACGCCGTTTCCTTTGTCACAGTGCAGCATTTCACTTCTTTCTTCCTTTCTCATTTCTCTACAACAATCACATTCTAATTTCAAAGACAGAGCAGAAGCAGTTGCATATGCCATTATAAAGATGGTAATCAACACGAAACTGAGTGAACAAGGAAAAAGAAAAGGGTTACTATTTCAAGAATGTCCATAAGCTCATAAACACAATTTACATATGGTTGCATTATTGTGTATATAGAGAGATGAGAGATGGAGAAGGGAGTCTTATTTCAATTGAAGATATATTTGTTTATATGCTGAAGTATAAAATAGATGCACCAAGAGAACACATTTTATATTGTTTGATTTTCTGGGTAAAATACAAAGGAATCTTGTTCAGAATAAAGATGATATGTTTAGAGTCAGCCAGGGTGTTGGAACATATGTTAGTAAATAGTTTAATTGAAGCACAGCATATGTACTGAAAGGTTAATAAATCAGAATTCCACAGCTCAACAGTGTTTTACAGTTAGAACACATCTGAGGTCTTCTGCTTTTTGCAGATTGTTTCAGACTGTAAGAAAATGTCATTCCTCTTTTAGTAATGACAGAGAACAGATAATCACAAAATAAAACTCTGTGAGTCTATCAGAGCTGAGTCCCCAAATCAATGAGGTGACATAAATTTCAATGAGCAACAGGCCATTTGAATAGATAACAGAAGAATTTTATTAAAAGTTTTTCTGAAGTGAGGGAAATGGACAAACTGCTACAAAAGCCAGTTAAAAGATATTAACTATTCCAGTTCTTGATGAACAAATAAAAGTTATTCTTAGCTCATGACATAGAAAAAGTCTGCTTGAATTTAGGAATGATTAGCATTAGGGCAAGAAGCCAGGAAGATTTTGTTTGTTTGTTTTGTCTTTTTGTTTGTTTGTTTCAAGACAGGGTTTCTCTGTATAGACTTGACTGTCCTGGACTTGCTTTGGAGATCTGTCTGACCTTGAACTCACAGAGATCCACCTGCCTCTGACTCCCAAATGCTAGGATTAAAGGCATGTGCCACCATGTCCAGCAAGGAAGAGATTTTCAACCCTCATTATAAAATGAAACCAATTTGATCTCCTGGACACTTACTTCATACAAAACAAAACCCTACATTAAGAGCAGCAAACTAAGGCTTAAGTAAACACATATGGCTAAAGATTCATAAAAGTAGACCTATTTGTCACTTGCTAAAGAAGACAAAACATATCTCCAACCAAAGCTTTGTATTCATTAATATATATATATATATATATATATATATATATATATATAAACAAAATAAGACAAAATAGTACTTCTGTATACCAAAGACAAAAGGGCTGAGAAAGAAATTAGGGAAATAACACCCTTCACAATAGTCACTAATAACATAAAGTACCTTGGGATGACTCTAACCAAGCAAGTGAAAGACCTGTTTGGGAAAAACTTCAAGTCTCTGAAGAAAGAAATTGAAGAAGATCTCAGAAGATGGAAAGATCTCCCTTGCTCATGGATTGGTAGGATTAACATTGTGAAAATGGACATACTGTCAAAAGCAATCTACAGATTCAATGCAATCCCATCAAAATACCAACTCAATTCTTTTCAGAGCTTGAAAAAAAGGATTATCAGCTTCATATGGAGAAACAAAAAACCTAGAATCTCCAAAACAACCCTGTACAACAACAGATCATCTGGAGGTATCTCCATTCACGATCTCAAGCTGTACTGCAGAGCAATAGTAATAAAAACTGCATGGTATTGGCATAGAAACAGAAAGGAGGATCAATAGAACCAAAGAGAAGACCCAGAAATAAACCCACGTACCTATGAATACTCAATTTTTGACAAAGCAGCCAAAACCATTCAATGGAAAAAGATAGCATCTTCAACAGATGATGCTGGTCTAATTGGATGTCTACATGCAGAAAAATGAAAATAGATTCACATTTATCACCCTGCACAAAACTAAAGTCTAAGTGGTTCAAAGACTTCAACATAAAACCAGATACAGTAAATCTGTTAGAAGAAAAAGTGGGGAACAGCCTAGAACTCATTGGCACAGGATACAACTTCCTGAACACAACTCCAACAGCACAGGCTTTAAGAGCAACAATCAATAAATGGGAGCTAATGAAACTGAAAAGCTTCTGTAAAGCAAAGGACACCGTCATCAAAACAAAATGACTGCCTACATATTGGGAAAGTATCTTCACCAACCCTTTATCTGACAGAGGGCTAATATCCAGTATATATAAAGAACTAAGAAGCTGAAAGGCAGCAAACCAAGTAATCCAATTAAAAAATGGGGAATGGAGCTAAACAGAGAATTCTCTGTAGAGGAATATAGAATGGTAGAGAAACACTTAAAGAAATGCTCAACCTCATTAGCCATTAGGGAAATGCTAATCAAAATGACCCTGAGATTTCACCTTACACCCATCAGAATGGCCAAGATGAAAAACTCAAATGACAGCACATGCTGGAGAGGTTGTGGAGAAAGGGGAATCCTCCTCCATTGCTGGTGGGAATGTAAACTGGTACAACCACTTTGGAAGTCAATTTGGCACTTTCTCAGACAATTAGGAAAAGCGCTTCCTCAAGACCCAGCTGTACCACTGCTAGGCATATATATACCCAAAATTTGCTCAAGTACACAATAAGGACATTTGCTCAACCATGTTTGTAGCAGCTTTATTTGTAATAGCCAGAACCTGGAAACAACCCAGATGTCCATCAACGGAGGAATGGATACATAAATTGTGGTATTTTTACACAATGGAATACTACTCAGCAATCAAAAAGGAGGAAATCATGAAATTTGCAGGCAAATGGTGGGATCTAGAAAAGATCATTCTGAGTGAAGTATCCCAGAAGGAGAAAGACAAACATGGAATATACTCGCTTATATAGACCTAAAAGATAGGATAAACATAATAAAATCCATACACCTAAAGAAGATAATCAAGAAAACAGACACAGGTTTTGATGATCTATCCTCATTTAGAAAGACAAATGGGATATGCATTGAATGTATGACAAGAGTCTACTGCAGAAAGCATCTGAAAGACTCTACCTAGCAGTGCTCCAAAGTAGATACAAAGACTCATAACCAAACCTTCAGCAGAGTGCAGGGAATCATATGAAAGAAGGGGAGTTTGATGTGGAAAGGATAGGAGCTCCACAAGGACCACACATATCTGGGCACAGGGTCGTTTCTGAGATGGATACTCAACCAAAGACCATGAGAGGATAAAACCTAGAACCTCTGCTTGGATGTGACTCGTGATAACTCAGTAATCAATTGGTTTCCCATAGTAAGGGGAACAAGGACTATTTCTAACAGGAACTCAATGACTGGCTCTTTGACCTCCCCACCTTCCAAGGGAGGAGCAGTACTGTTAGGCCACAGAGGAGGACTTTGCAGCCAGTCCTGAAAATACCTGACAAAAGGGAGTCATATGAAAGGGGAGGAAGTCCTCCCCTATCAGTGGACTTGGAAAGGGGCAGGGAGGAGATGAGGGAGAGAGGGTTGGATTGGGGAGGGAATGAGGGATATAGCTGGGATACAGAATCAACAAAATGTAACTAATAAGAAAAATAAAATTAAAAAAAGAATAATTTTTTGTGTGCTCATCATTCCTGTCTGGAATTAGTTACCCCAGTCTCTGTCTTGTGCTGGCCTATAGGTAGAACATGCTCTACTCACATTCCAATTACTTAATGTGGACTGAGTGATATTTCTGGCTATTGAATCAATTTGGCAAGTGATTCCTACACATGTCAATATGTAGAATAATGCAACCAGGAGGCTGCCACTGCATTATTCATGCGATCCCCGACTATGACATGTGTCATTACAAATCCTTGGTGCTTGATTTTGGGAATTTGAAAAGTTGGTCTGAGAACTACATTTCTCCCACAGAGCATTCTCAGTTTATATAAACTCTGGCACCTGTACCACTTATATTACTATGATATGTACCTTTACTAAATTATAAAAATAATGCTTCCATTTTCTGATAGCTTTTATGGTCATCAAATGTACCCTCTGCTATTCATGTGTTTTAGCTACTGACAAACAAAATACAAAATAATATTGTTACTGCTTTTTCCCTTCATTGTCTTTCAGAGACTGAAGGTAAGTCTCTATTACAGAAGACACCACTCATTTAGGTCTTGTGTGAGGGTGCTTCAAGCTGGATCTAACCCTGAAAGCCTCCTTTCTACTATCTAGGTTTCAAGGTACCAGTAAGTATTATGAAAGCTGACAAAAGCTAGAAACAGTCCATAGTCCTACCCAGTTATGATTCATATAAACAACAAGAAGCATGGCAAGATATTCTGAAAGGTACAGTGGTGATACTCATATCATGGCCAAAATGGACAGCTGTGTAATTGGACTTATGGCCCACTCAGCTGGAAGCAAACCTCGCTTGGTGCTGGAAACCTAGTCAACTATCCATGCTTACTGAAGTCATTAATCTTAACAATAGCATATTGCTAGCACTTTATTAGACCAACATACTTTTTTTTTAACTTTATAACTTTTCTTACATTCACAATACATGTAGTTCTTACTCTTAACCAAAGAAATTTCTCTTCATGGCAAATAGAGACCATCACAGAAGAAGACTACTGGAAATAAGGCAAGGATCAATGGACTGTAGTGAGCCTAACCCAAAAGACACATCTTCAACCCAACTACTGCAGCTAAAGCTTAGTCAATATCCAGAAAGATGAGGCAGAAAAATTGTGAGAACCACGGAACTAGGAAATCTACCATAAGACTCTGACTTCTAGAAATGGCTCCATGAACAAGATTTAAACAGTGACAGTATAAATTGTTATGCTAAAGTGAAAGGGGAAAAATTCTAAGAGTCCAGCCCCTACAGAAGAAGAACTAATGACTGCAGGGTCTTTCAGTCCTGAAAACACACACACATACACATGCTCACACCAAGGAAAAACACACACACACAAAGAACTTGGAGTGAACAGATTGTGTGTGTGTGTGTATAATATATGTATATATAATATATGTATATATATATAACAATAATAAAATAAAAAAGGAAGAAGGATGCCATTAATTTTGAGAGGGAGATGGGGCATTGGGGGACATGGAAAGCATTAGAAAGAGGAGAAAGATGTTAGAAATAGTGTTCTTATATTTTTAATTTTAAAGATACTAAATTAAAAAAAATTAAATTTATTGGTAACAAATTCCATATCTGCTAGGATCTAAATCAAATAGAACTAAGCAGAATCATATTAAGTAGTCTCACTCAAAATAGCAGAAATACACTAATTCATATCCTTTGGTATTGATTTTTAGAGATATTGGCTAAAGGAAGCATAGATTAGACACAATATATTCATGTAAATTCACTTTCTAGAAATCATGTGTATCTTCCTCTACTTCAGTTTCCTAGCATAAACCTTATTTTGGTTTGAATGAGAATTGCCACAATTGAATCATATAGTTGAATTTTTAATCATCAGGAATTGGAAAAGTTTGGAAAGGATTACGAGGTGTGACCTAGTTGGAGGAGCCTGTTGCCTCTCTGCTCCCTGCCTCAATGGACTAACCCTCTAAAACTATAAACCCCTAACTACATGCCTTTATTTTATAAAAGTTGACTTGGTAGTTTTTCTCTTCAAGGCAATAGAATAATAACTAAGCAGAAGCTACTAACAAGAACTGGGGTATTTTTGTGACAGGACTGACAATGCGTTGTTTGTTGGGGCATCAACAACTTTGGAAATTTGGACTAGGAAAGTGGTTGAATGCTTTAAATGATGCTTAATGGACCATCCTAGTAGAAGTCTCGAAGACGGTAGTTCTAAGTGGCATGTGGACTATTCAGGCTCAGCTCAAGAGATTTCCTAGGGAAAGATAATAGCAATTGGCTTAGAGACTATCCTTATGCTATTTTGGCAAAGGATGTAGCTGTTTTTTGCCCTTGTACTAAAAGTCTGCCTGGGCCTAAATTTAAGAGTTTTGGACTAATGTCGTTGGCAGAGAAATTTTCATGTCAGCCTAGAATTGACTGTCATGGGGTTACTAATGATCACTCTTATGCAAATCTACAATGAAAAGGAACAAGATTGGCAAAGAGAAATACAAAATGTACAGTTTGAGGAGAATAGGAGTAGCAGGGCTTGTAATGTTGGACTCAGGTCTTATCTTCAAGAAGGTGAGAAATTTAAAGAAAAAAAAATGATGTTAAATGGAAAAAGCCACAGAGCCCAGGTGTATGGCAGCGAGGTCCATGTATGAAGGCATGGAGAGAACACTGTGTTAAGCTGTGAAGATAAAGCCTGGATTGCACTGGAGGCACCAACATGCTGGAGGTGCCAGAACATGGGAAGGCTGCCAAGGAAAGCAGGAAACAAGCCATAGGCTAAGAAGTACGTTACAGTTAACAAAGCTGGAAGGAACGGTAAAAACGAAGAGCCATCTCACTCCTTTTATACTATCTGACACAGAGATACAGAAGTTGGAGTTTGCCCCGATGGCTTTCCATTTTGCCTGGTCTTGTATTTCCTCACTATGCCTTCCTTCCTTCCTTTTGAAATGACAATGCATATTCTGTGCTATTGTATCTTGGAAATATGTAATTTGATTTTGATTTTACAGGGAGTTTACAATTAAGACAGTGTGTTGAATATAAGAAGAAACTTTGGATACTTAAACAGTGTTAAGACTAAAGGACAATGGACATTTTTGAATTTGGACTGAATGTATTTTGCATTATGATATGACTATAAGCCGATGGGAGCCAGGAATAGATCATGGTGGTCTTAAAAATGACGGCACACAGAGGCTCATATATTTTTGCATGCTTAGTCCCCAGTTGATGAATTTCATGAGAGGGATTAGGAGTTGTGAACTTGGTGCTTAGGTGTCACCCCAATGGAGGAGGTGAGTCGCTAGGGCTGGGCTTTGAGGTTTCAAAAACCCGTGCTAGGTCTGGTTTCTCTGTCTTTGCCTGCTTCTTAAGTGTCTGATCAGGATACAAAGCTCTCAGCTACTGTTTCAATACCATGAAAAGTCTTAAGTTAACCATTCTGTGAAACCTTGATGTGATCAGTTTTCCAAATGAACCAGTTATCTTGAGTTTAAGTTCCTGCATAATTAAGCTTTGGAGAAAGAGAAAAGCTGAATCATTGAGCTCTTCTTTACACCTGTCTAACTTAATTATAATTTTTGAGACCTAAAACAACCCCTTGTTCTGCAATTGGGCAGGAGGAGTCTGAGGGCCAGGAGATAGAAGCAATCCACATAAGTGCTGTGCCATCTGTGCAGATGCATTCACATCTCTATGGTTACTTTCCAGACCTTAAATTAAGAGTTTAAATTGGTAAAATCTCAATTGGTAACTATTATGCCTGTTCTGATCTATAGCTGAGGTGTAGAAGAAGAATCAAAAAGTAATTATTGATAACCTCTCTCTTTCACAAATAGTTAATTAAATGTCATCTCTTATTTCTAAAAGAATTAGGTGTTCGGCCACCAGTAATGAGATACCTCTTATTCTTATTTTCTGTTCTGAAGTAGATATGTTGAAAAAGTCTAATACCTTTGGGGGAAAGTATATTTTTATCATGTACTTCACCAATTCGGGGACTTAATTGGAACATGTGGCAGGGAAAAAGAAATACAATTTCATCAAATTATTTTATATTCCTCCTGAGCAAATAGGAAATTGTTTGGTTCAACTCTGTTTTCATGCAAGTCGGCTAATGTGGCTGAATTCTCCCTAACTGTGGACAGAAGCTGCTTAAACAAAGACCCTAATGGGAAGTAGTCACTATAGACTTTTATGTTTTCCTCTTTAGAATGGCTCAGAGTGGAAAACGTAGAATGGAAAGCTGGACTATGAAAAGATTGCAAACCATTGAGTATGCTACCAGGAATGTAACCACTGAAGAAGACTTAACAACCTGGGTTGTTGCATCTCATTTGTGTAAGACTAAAATCTTTATCACACATTACCTGGGAGCTACGGGGAGCTAAGGGTTGTGTGTGTGTGTGTGTGTGTGTGTGTGTGTGTGTGAGAGAGAGAGAGAGAGAGAGAGAGAGAGAGAGGTACATTATCCTGACAAACATGGAGCTTTTCCTTTATTCCTTGCTAGACCTATTCACTTGATGGCTGCCATTTATTTTTCATTTTGCTTGAACTGAAAACAAATGCCTGAAGTTTGCTTGTTTACATCAGAGATGATTTCATCTTGTCACAAAGACATATACACTCCATAGTTAATTAACTCCAATAGAGACTTCATAAAGCTGGGCCTTGTTATGGCTATAAAATGATCTCCCATCATTTATTGGATCTTTTATATATCTTAATGGGAATTCTAGAACAAGGTGATGAACAAATTATACACACACAATCACACTGACATTTGACAACAGTTCAGCTTCTTGCTGCTCGACTATAGATACTCATTTTACTGCCTAGTTGTCAGCTTGACACAAACTAGAGTCATTTGAAAGTAGAGAACTTCAATTGAGAAATCCCTTCTATAAGATCAGGCTGTAGATAAGGCTCTAGGGCATCTAGTCTCAACTACTGAATTGTGACTACATTGGGGTTCTAAAGACCCTTTCAAAAGGGTTGTCTAAGACCATCAGAAAACACATATTTACATTATTATTAATAACAGTGAGAAAAATACAGCTAGCAAGTAGCAGTGAAAATAAGTTTATGGCTGTGAACAGCATTAGGAAAGTTGGGAGCTACTGCTGTAGGTGTTTGTCTTTGCAGACAACCTTTATCTGTAAAGACTGAGCACTAAAGGCAACATGCTAGCCCACTCACTCTTCATGCCGAGATGTCTGCTGTCTATTCCTCTCCCCCAGTTATTTACTATGCTTACTGCTGATATTCCAAACCACCATCATCTTTTACTTCACCTTTCCATCTGAGTTTCTGTTCCACTGGGGTTGGTACACAAGTGTTCCTCTACACTCAGGCCACTGACCATGAGTAAAAGCGCCATGTGGACTGCTTCATGGTCTCATCTGTAATGATTTTGTTGGCTTCTCACTTTCACTAAGCCTTTGCCAAGAAACATGTTCACAATGGACCTTGAAAGCTGATAGTAGAGGGAACATTTTCCTAGTATATGAGAGGCCTAAGTTCAATTCCAAATATTATTTAAAAAACAAACAAACAAACAAACAAAAACTGTGTCTACATGCCATCAACTACACTTAGGTTCTTTTTTTAAATCATTCACACCCTTGCTATCAACGATTATCTCCACAGAGGGATTTTTTCAGTCTAGGGCATCTTCTTAGTTAGTGAGTGATGGAGCAAGGCCCAGCCCACTCTGGATGGTAGTACCCCTTCATTACTGTTCCTGAGTGCTATAAGATTGCACGCTGAGGAAGCCATCATGAGCAAACCTCCTGCATCAATTCTTGCCCCTATGTTCCTGCCCTGGCTTACTTTGATGATTAACACTGATGTGGAAGTATAAACAAACCCTTTTCTCCCCAAGTTGGTCTGCATGCTTGTTTGTTTGTTTCAAGGCAGGGTTTCTCAATGTAGCCTTGTCTGTCCTGGACTTGTTTTGTAGAGCAGGTTGGCCTCAAACTCACAGTGATCCAATTCCCTGTGCTTCCCTGAGTGCTAGGATTACAGGTATGAGACACAATGCTTGGATCCAACTTGGTTTTGAGCATGGTATTTCATCTCAGTAATAGAAACCCTAGCTATGATATTCATTATCCATGCATATGCATGGGTTCTCATTAATGCACCATTAAATTCAAGTTGATTTTGTTTCTATACCATTAGAATGCAATTGTTATTTATAGCTCATTTAATGAGACTCCTATGGTACTTAAAAAGGAATGTATACATATAATTTTATTTTATTTCTTCCTATTTATCAATTAAATTAGACAAAACTGTTAATTCTTTCTAACACATCCAGCTGATGTTGATGGCAAGGCCAATAAGTAAACATCTTGATCCCTTAGATGCAAGAACCATGGTGAGACATTGCCATCACTCATGTATATTCTAGATAATAAAGGTCCAAGGCTTCCTCTCCCCTCCCCATGCCATCAATTCTGCTTCAGTTTTCCTGGTATGATGAAAATCTCCCTGTCTGTTTGCTTCAGTTTCTTCAAGGGGTCAGCTTTAATACCAGAAGCTGTATTTCAGTGTCAGTTGATGTTACTATCATAGAGTAAATGTAGAGGTACATAGCACATTGAAAGCTGTCTGATTCTCAAGGTCCTTACTGCCAGCCTCCAAATGCTGTTACTATTTTCAGGGCCTATAGCTAAATTATGCGGTTTCCAGTATATTGCCAGTACCACATGTTGTACAAAAATACCAATACAATAATTTTAAAGTTGTTGGTGTCTGCCATAATTCTAGGTGTTAGCATTATGTTTTGTTTTCTTTTTCACTTTTTTGGGAATAGATACATTCGGGCTAAGTTGTGAAGGATGCTTATCATCCTGGTGGCCTCTTGGTCATGGTCTGAAAACAAGGTAGGTTTTCAAACCACTTGTTGCATACCGTTTGTTTATCTTTGCATGTACAGCAGATATTACTTTGATCTGTTTACATAAAGAATGGAGTAATTCAAGCATGTAATCTCTACTTTTTTCACTCTCTCATGGTCTATTTTTTCACTCTTTCATTATTTCTTTTTTAAATACTTTATTCCTTTATTTCTTCCTTCATTTATGCATTTTCTGGCCTATTTTTTATTTAGGATATCTAGTGCTGACATGCCAGTTTCACTTTAAGTGTGCTCATGAGCTTCTATCTGAGAAATATCAGAAACATTGCAGTTCTTAGGTGTTATGTGTTCTTTCTTTGAAAAATCAGTCCTCTTTACTGTTAAATAATAAAGCCACAAGAGTTTATATTTCTGTCTCATACCTCACCAGTCCTGTAAATACAGTCTCGTTTATTCATTTCTCCTTGTGCTTTCCCTCTTTACAATTGGTATTTATTATTGTAAGCATTGATTTCCTCCTGTTTACTAAAATAATCCAACAATATACTGACAAGTTTTTCTGCTCACTGGCCTTCATACTTATAAATAAATGTTTCCCATTGATTTTTCAGAGCTATTTTTTTTTCAGAAAAAAAAAATAACGCTCAAACTCTGATATCAGTGGAAATGGTTACACTTACCATTATGTCAAAGGACTTGAGATGATCTCTAGCAAGCCCTATAGAAAATACTGCTTCTGAAGATATGTCCTCTAATCACACTTTGTTCAAATTTTAATACTTCTCAGTATATAAAACAAAATCACAAAATTTGTGTTCAATCTGTATTTATCAAGTTCAGAATAGAGTCAATTAAGGGATAAAGTATTATAGTGATGACTACTGAACTTCTTATGTCTCAATTTCTAATCTTATAATGGTGGCTAATAATAACAGTTACATATTAGCTCTTAGTATGTTGAGCTACAGTTTCCAAAGCTGAACAAGTATATATTTAATGCAGAAGTGAGTTACTTGTGTTATAAAGCAGTCGTATGGGATGTACCCCCTCTGTGACTTGGTGCGGGGAAGCTGTCTCAGGATCAACAAAAACTTTCTCACTTCATCTCCTGTGACATCTCATTTCCTTATGCGGTCTTGCTGAATCTCCTGGCAACTTTTCCATATTCAGAAAAAAATATAAATGTCAAAAAGAAGTGAAAGTGAAGAGACATTTACCTTATATCAGGAAAAATGAATATCCTGGATGTGTTGTGTACTAGTCGGTGCTCTTTGAAGAACAGATATGATAGAAGGAACTATATAATGTAATGGGATTTATTAGAGTGTCATAGAGGCTGTGGTCTGAGAATCCGAACCATAGCTGTCCCTGATGTTAAAAGCCAAGGATCTGATATTGCTTCAGTCCAGGAGGCTAGATAGCTCAGCATTCCCAGTCTGGTGCTTGGGCCCCAGAAAGGCCTTACATAGCTGCCAATTTTCAGTCTCTGTTGAAGTACCAACGAAGATGAAGGATGTTTCAACTCCATGGAAAGAATGTCTCAGGAACAGAATAGATTAACTTACAATGAGGATGAGACAAGCAGATAGAAAGCAAAGGCTTTTCTGACTATGTCCTCTAATGTGGACTGCCACCAAAAGGTATGACCCAGACATAAAATATGTCTTCCACTACATATAATTCAATCCAGCAAAAAATTTCCCCACAGATGTACCCCGCTGCTTGGGTTTTACTTAAGTCTAGATGTAATAAAGCTGATAGCCAAGATTAGGTATCATAACCTTCCAAACTGAGCTTTGATTCCTTCTGTTGAGTAGATTTTAAGCATACGCCTATACTTGTTTGAAAGGAATGGAGGTAAATAATACGTTTGGGCAATGTTGGAAAAACATACCAATTCAGTTTCATTCATAACTTCATTCAACTATGAGCTATAAATAGTCATTTAATCTTCCTATGTACAAATGACAAACATACTGAGAAAGAAATTTTGGAAATAATACCTTTCACAATAATATCAAAACATCTTAGAATACCTCTAACCAAGCAAGTGAGAAACTTTTATAATAAAAACTTCAACATGTTGAAGTAGAATTTGAAGAAGGTACCTGTAGTTGTTTGAAAGAAAATTTCCCCCATAGGTTCATAAAATATATGACCCGATTGGAGGACATGTGGCTTCGTTGGAGGAAGTGTGTCACTGGGGGTTGTGCTTTGAGGTCTACAAGGTTCAGGCCAGGTCTAGTATGGCGTTCACTGCCTGCTGCCTTCAGACCCAGATATAGAACTCTCAACTCCTTCTCCAGCACCATGTCTGCCTACATGGTGCCATGTTTCCTGCCGTGAAAATAATGGACTAAATCTCTGAAACTGTATGACAGCCACAATTAAATGTTTTCCTTTGTAAGGGTTGCTGTGGTCATGATGTCTCTTCACAGTAACAGAAACCCAAATTAAGACCATATAGGAAGACCTCTTTTCATCATGGATCACTAAGATTAATGTTGTGAAAATGGCCATGAAAACACATTGATTGCCATTCACATCTAAATTCTAATACAATTGTTTACAGAAATCGATCAAACAATCCTAAAATTTACATGGAAGCAAGAAAATTCTATGATAAGTAAAATAAATAAATCTGAAATAAATAAATTGTTGGAGATATCGGCATATTAGATTTCAAAGTATATTTCAGAGCCATCTGTAGTAATGAAAACAGAATAGTATTGGCATTAAAAACATATATTTTGATCAATGGAATATAACTGAAGACCTGTACATAACTCCACATATCTACAGACACCTGATTTTTTTAAATTTTAAGTTAATTTTATTTTTAATTACACTTTATTTACTTTGTACCCCCCTCTAGTTCTCTCCCTCTTCTCCTCCCAATCCTTCCCTTCCACCCATTCTCCACGCATGCCCCTCCCCAAGTCCACTGGTAGGGGAAGGTTTTCTTCCTTCTGATCCTAGTCTGTTAGGTCTCATCAGGAGTGGCTGCATTGTCTTCCTCTGTGGCCTGGTAAGGCTGCTCCCCCCTCAGGGGGAGGTGATCAAAGAGCAGACTAATCAGTTCATGTCAGAAGCATTCTCTGTTCCCACTACTATGGAACCCACTTGGACACTGAACTGCCATGGGCTACATCTGTGCAGGGGTTCTAGGTTATCTCCATGCATGGTACTTGGTTGGAGTATGAGTCTCCTGAAAACCCCGGTGTTCCAATTTTTTGGTTCTGTTCCTCTCCTTGTAGAGTTCCTGTCCTCTCCAGATCTTACTATTTCCCACTTTTTTTATAAGATTCCATGCACTCTGTCCAACAGTTGGCCATAAGTCTGCTTTGATAGTCTACAGGGCAGAGACTTTCAGAGGCCCTCTGTTGCAAGTTCCTAACTTGTTTCTTGTTTTCATCTTCTTCTGATGTCCATCCTCTTTGCCTTTCATGATGGGGATTGAGCGTTTAGCCAGAGTCCTCCCTCTAGATTAGTTTCTTTAGGTGCACAGATTGTAGTAGGTTTATCCTATATTACATGTCTATATTAGTGAGTATATTAGTGTATGTCTTTCTGCTTCTGGTACAGCTCACTCAGGATGATCCTTTCCAGACACCTGATTTTTAAACAAAGAATCTAAAAGGTTCATACCAAAGAAAGGAAAAAATGTTGTATAATAAAAGTAAATCCAAACTTATAACGCTAAACAACTTTAACTTCAAATGGGGAAACAACCACAATATAAGAACAGATACCCTGAATCTAATAAAGGAGAATATATGAGATAGGCTAGGACTTGTTAGCATAAGAAAGGACTTTTTGAACTGAATTCTATAATGCAGCCAGTGGTACAAAAATTCTATTTGTTATTCTATTTATTTTTGGTTTACAAATAGAGCCTAAGTCAGTGTGTCACACATTTTTTATATTTCTAACATTGTTTGTGGTAATACATAATTTATAGTTACAAAAAATTTCACTACATACTTGTGGGTCTACCCTTTCCACATGGTACTGTTGGCCACCAGTCCATGAGGGCAAGGGAAACATAGGTGATAGGGAATCAGGATGTGGACAGCCAAAAGTATGATATATTAACATACAGGATCAGCTTCAGTGAGGCAGCTCAACTTTATGTGTGGTGATCAAGGGTTACATAGAATTTTGGAGAGGGGTTAGGGATTTCCAGAGAGGGTATAAGACATTACCTGGAGGCTAAGGTATGTGAGGCCTTCCAGGAATTCCAGGTGCTTGCTGAATGAGCTCTTCTTGAGAGAAAGGGAGATGAATCTGTAATTCCCCTAAGAAATAAGTGACATTCCTCAGGTAGAGAACATGGAGATCTGAGCTCCTCAGGCAGAGAAGAGGAATTCCTGCTAACAAAAGGAGTCCTCCACTTCAGGCAGAGCTCAGGGTTTTCTGGTCATGGACTGCAACCTTACCAGCAGGGTTTCCCAATATATACTTAAGTTTTGATGTAATGTTTTAATTTTTTTTTTCTTCTCAATGCAGCTTATTCAGGAACCTTGAACAATCTTCTGACCCTGGGGAAAGCCAGCCCACAGCTTAAATAGCCTCTGGGTAGCCAACCCCAGCGTGCCTAGTGGGCAATGCAGATAGGTCCACATACACGGAAGCAAGCCAGATCCTCAGCCTTAGCCAAATATGGAGTTGTTTGTGACAGAGAGCACTCACCATCAGGAAGGTGGAAGGCAGAAATCAGCTCCATCTTTAAGGCGCGGCATTACACAGCTCTCTACAGTTCCCCCTTTTTGTTTTAGACGCATCAGGCAAGAGTAGAGGTCTGATCTCTGATATTAGAAATAAATTGGGACTTTGTACCGATGTTCATTTAGGTGTCATCCACCCAAAGAGCATCAGAACCGACTGATACCTTTTTCTCAGAGGCGGGACCTGGGGCATCAACCCGCATGTAATCAGACATGCTCTTCTCTGGGTCGAAAGCGGCTGACCCTGAGTACAGTGCTTAGCCTCGTAAAAATATTTTGTGATTTTACTTACTTAGTTTGAAAAACAGGCTTCTTATTTACATAAGGATCAGCAAACATTTTGCAATTTCAGTTAGGGGAAGTTTTAATTAAATTTTGTTTAAATTTTATGTGAATATTATGGAGTAAATACAAGTAATTTAAAACTTACTTAAAGACATTGTTTTTCCTCAGGATTTTAAGTTTTCCAACATCCATGAAAAGAAAATCAAGTGTACGCTTAGATTTTTCAAACACCTACTTTATTTAAGGTTCTTAAATGTCTCTATTTTCCTTCCAGCTTCCTATCTTTGGTAGGATATTAGTAGGAAAAGGATCTATAGCCCTTTTTTAGCTACTTCTTGCTGATCAGAGGACCTACCAATCTCAGTTGTCAGCATACCAGGCATCCAAACCACAGCAGTAGCAGCAAACAGCAAACAATAGCAAAAGTGGTGGTACCACTCAGCAAAAACAGCAAGTCTCCACCCAATGGACAAGAGTCCACCGAAGCAGTGAATCAGCACAGAAAGTTCTCAGCAGCGAAAACCAGCAAAGAGACCCAAACAGTCATAAAGTGTAGAGATGCAAAAAAGCATGGGGGAATGATATAGATCAAATTTTTAATTAATTATTAGAGATAAGATAATTCTGGCTCCACATTCAGGGAAGCAACAACAATAGTGAAGACTGAGAGACCAAAGAAGTAAAAATTATTTTTTTGGGTTATTGGATTAAAGTTAAAAGCACAAGCCTGAACAAAGTCAGACAGGTAGAGACATGTCCAGCCCATCTGCAGGGAGGAACCAGCCTTACTGCATTCTTTCCTGCCCAGTAGAGATACAGTTGCTAGGAAACTGGCCCAGATCACCTCTCTCCCCTAGTGAAAGACAGACAATGAAGCCAGACCATTAGTGGTTTGGGCACTTTCCCACAGCCAATCAATTTAAAATGCAGCATCCTCTTGTGTTTCATCCAAAAGATGCTTGCCAGGCTGGAATTCCCCTGCTTTTGGCATGCTGAGAGGGAATGGAATCTATGAGTCACCTTTCCACCCTTGGGGCTTTGCTCTCAACAACTATCAGTGAGGGTGTGGGCCCAAACTCAAGCTTATAATAAAAAAGATCCTCATGTGTTTTGAAAAGGGCCCTAACCTTGGAGGACTTTTGGGGGATCTCGTGAATTGAGCATAACAAGACTTAGACAAAGTCATAAAGGTCATAGTAATAGGTGACATTATAGAGAGTAAGCTAGTTGACTACCTAACATCACTTATGTTTTTTTAGGTATTGAATTTTATGGTCATAATTTGTAAATAGATTATTTAGACATTTTTTAGTATAACATTGTCATAATTTGTAAGTTTAGACCTTTTTTAACAAGACAATTGTCATAGACAGAAATTTGTGCTCTATTTTCTCATTTATTTTTTTGTGTCTGTATTGTTCATGTCTCCTATTTTTCTTACTTTCATTGAATTATTCTCTTAAATTGTAAATTTCCATCATTATTTTACATGTATAATATTTTATTATTGTACTAATAGGTATTTACATTTTTATTGTATTATATATTATATTATGTGAACATATATAATATATAGTATATATTTATAACATATAATATATTCACATATAGAATACATATTACATTAAAATATTTATCAAGTGTATTTTATCAACTAGGCTCTAATATTAATTAATATTTTATTATTTAATATGAAAATTATGAGTTCATATAAGAAAATGTTATATGAGGGGCTTATCAGACCCCATTTTTTGTGATAGTGAGATCAATAATGTGGTCAACATATTTTTTGTTTATCATGTAATAATATGCCAACAATACATAAAGTTATGCATATTCAACAGTATATCTCTCATTTGTCTTTACTTAACTTATTTGAAATCCGTTCTATCCTTATGATAATTTTATGTTATTACTTTATTTTTGTATTAAAAAGTTACCTTGCAGTACAAATTTTTATGTTAGTTTAGAAATATATTTTAGTTTTAAAGTTTGTTTGCAAGTATTTTATTTTACTTTGAGCTATATATTTGTATAGGGAAATTTTAATCCAGCAACATGGATGTTTTGACAAAGTATCACATCCAAATAAAATTCTAGGTCCATATGATCAACTCGAATGTAGACACACCTTTAGTACAAACTTTTAATCCCAAACAATAAAAGTAAATTTAATTTATAGAAGGAAGGAGCTACACAGGAAAGTGATGTTTAATTGAGGGGAGGCAAAGTGACAAACAAGAGAAAGATTTGACAGAATGAGTCAGAAACAGGAAATGCCCAATTCTCCTGAGAACAGGAAAGGGAGGTGACTTAAGACTGCAGTGCAAGGAGAGTCAGTTCAGTCAGCGCTGTTAGTGCAGTGCAGTGCCCTGGTAGTGAGTTCATTGGTGAGTGTGTGGCAGTTCATTTGGTGGCAGAGGATTCCATGGACTTCAGAGGCAGTTTTTACCATGATAATGCCACAGAGACAGGTTGCAGAGAGAGAGAACAAGCTAGACACAGAAGATAGAACAAGCCAGAAAGTAGGAAAGATCCAGAAGATAAAAATATATTTCAAAAGTTAGTATGAGGCCAAAGAGAGCAATACAATCAGACACTGAGAGAAGCCATTTTGGATCAATCAGCGTGGAGAGAAGTTTTGAGCCAGAACAGCTAAGTTGAACCAGCCAGCCTAGAGTTCAAAAGAACTAGAAAGAGTGAGGTTATTCAGAGTAACACTCTGAGAAACAATTAAGTCTGGAGAACAAAAGATATTTTTACATGTTTGTATAAAACCTCATGGAACCATGAACTGTGTTTTTACAAAAATTTAGTATGAAAAGGTTACATGGTGAAGTGTCCTGTTATTCCTTAAATTGATTACATTTTTATTCTATTTTCTCTTATTGCAACCATAATCATGCAAAATTTTTATTTTAGTAGATTTTTCTCCTGTGGTCCATCTTGATTTTAAACTAACATAAAATTGTATCCATGAAGAGTCATCATGAAGTTACAGCAGGGTGAAAAAAATGAGTTAAGTCATAACCTTAAGGCTATGATAGTTACTTAAAATGAATACTGAAATTTGTTGCACTGCACAGCAAGTCCCTAAAAGACCATTTCACAGAAACAGTATTAAGTCAATCCTTTTTAAGAGGGACATACTTTCTAATACAAGACACTGGTAAATTGGGGATAAATGAAATAGGATTAGGATTATACTTGAAAGGATCCAGCTATAGTCATTATTAAACTTAGAAGTCACAGTTTAATTTCATACTAGCTCTCGCTGAAGTAGGCTTTACACTGGTATAGAATGTAAGTAGTCTAGTCATAGTACTGCATTTAAATTCTTGTCACCACGACTCTGCCTTGACAGTCATAAAATTTCTCATGATGTTGTTACTGGACTCAAATTTATCAACTAAACAGTATTATTTTTAAAATTATATAGTGTATTTTATCAAAGTAACAATGACTATTATAAAATAATTACTATTTAAATATTTAATATTAATTGATTGTTTACTTTTTTGAAATGGTTACCAAATCTTTACATTAATTAGACTGTCACTTTTGAGTGAAGCTCTCTAGTGATTATGTTTATCATTTTTACTTGTAATATATGTGATGAATCTAGAGACAATACCTTTTGGGCAACCACATAGCTAGAAAATTTAGCGGTGTTTCAGACTGAAGTAATACAGCACGTGAGCCTTTAAATGGTTACATAGACACCATGTTATATCCCGAAGTAATAGGTAAATTTATTAACATAGTATCAGAAAAATAAACCCAAGAGTCAACATCTCCTGAGAAATCTCTTGAACAATGGATAAAGCCATTTTGACAGGCATGCAGATCCATATTTTAAAATGTCTGCATTATGTATAATCACTGCACTATCAACAAAAAAGTAAATGCATCTATAATTTGAAATGATGTAGATATTAAATGGTAAAATGTAAATTAGAGAACAAAGTGTACTTTTTAGAAATAAAAAAATATTACACAATATAGCACTTTTCCTATTTTTAAAAATTATGAGAAAGTTGAAGTAATAATGGTATTATAGCCTAAATGTCCAAAGCATACCTGTGACATACATATGCAAGAGCATTATTTGTGACTAGCATAAAGAGACTAAGTTAGTTGGAAGAGGACAAAAATAATTAATTCTTTTAAGTTGTAAGTGATGTCAATGGACTTGTTATGACTAGAGTAAGATTGCTGAGAATTCTACAATAATCGAGCTGCCCAATGGAATTTCTCATTCATGAATGTCATTTTTTGTCACAGTAGAATGCGTTACATATTTAACTTAGGTCCATTGATTAGATGTCAACCTTTACTGTGTCAATTCATAAATGCCTTCAATGACTTAGATGTCAAGGATTACATGACTTGATCTTAGAAACCAAAACGTCACCTGTAGGATTTTTGAAAGCTTAACTTTTTTCAGAGAAATAAGGTGTAACTATTGCTCAGGACATTTCAGTAATTAAACACCATGGAAAAAAGATACTAAGTAGTCATATAAAATAGTTACTAATGTAGTATGCATATCTGTCTATATATATATATATATATATATAGAGAGAGAGAGAGAGAGAGAGAGAGAGAGAGAGATACATAGAATAGATATTCTCAGATATAAAGAGAATTTTGAGTTTTTGCTACTGATAATTTTACAGTTTGGAATTATATGGAGAGTCCATCATTGATTTTTATTTCTTAGGCCTGTTTGAACAGCATCAAACAATGAAGCCTGGGGTGGTTCTTATTGACAAAATTATTTCTAAGCATCATCTTCAGAAGCCTTCTTTCTTTGGCTTATTCAGAGCACCCTTTAACATTTTTCTTTCCATGAACATCCCTCTAAAGCTCATGGCAACATTTCACTTGTACACACATGCCAGTTGGGCAGCATAGATGGCCTCTGCCAAATAAGGTGAATGGAAAGAAACAAAATGCAGGATTGGTGTTGCTTGTCTTTCCTAATTGAATGAACTCTCACAAGCAGCTGCACTGGTTTACAAAGGTCCTGATGCTTAAGGGTAAGGTTCAAAAACTGTACTATACTGGTTCCAAAATGATTTCTAGAAACAGCCAGCAAGAGATAGTGCAGAGTCAGCATCTGTTCACTGTCAAGTCAAAGAGGAGCAAAATCACAATATATAAATGATGCAGCTCACAGCACATTCTAAACCTAGGCCTAGCCAATGTGTAAGTGCAGCATACTCCTTGGGTGATGATTCCTTCTGCCCCACAATGTTGCAATGAGTGCTGTATGACTCCTAGTTAGGATTTACTCTGTCCCTAAACATAGCAAGTGTGCTTAGTTATGGCCAGACATCTTAATCTAGTATGCAGTGGGAAAAAAATGATGGCAATTAAGTTTTATTTTACTTTTTGAGGCAATTTTGTTTTGTCTTTATACAGCCTTTAAGTCTGGGTAATTTAAAGAAAACATTACTAAAAATTTATAGTTCAAAGATAAAATTTTGTAATGGTGTAATGAACAGAAGATCAAACTATTACAAACAAAGTTATTTCTGGCTTTATTTTGTGAATTTAATTTATCATTCTATGCAACGTTCTGTTTTCAGTTAATTACTATTTCACTGAGTATGTGCTGGAGAAGTTCTAGCTGAGAAAATGCAATGTTTTTTTATCATTCAGATTAGTCATTTGTTCATTTATCACTTTCATTTTCATAGTAGATTGATTTTTAAATCTTCAAATTGTCATAATTTTAGAAAGAGAGCTATTCTTCATTATATCCATTGATTACTCAGTGCTAACTGTAGCTTCTCAAAGGAGAAAGACACATTTATCATTAATTGTTTTGGTGCATACATAATTAATGAATTTTATTGTTGTAATATATAGCAATTGGTTTGTGTGAAACATGAAGACAGTGAAAGTATTTTATTTTCAATCCTCTCATTCCTGCCTGTAGCAGCACGGGGTCCCCTTCAGTGACCTGTAAGTAAGAAAGAAATATGGTGTCAGTGAAGATTTGTTCCTAATTATAAATCATTATTTGACACTTTTTCTATTCTTGGGATACCTATCTTAAAACAAATTTCCTCAATCGCAATCAGAAAGACTCAGGAGGGTTTTAAAATTCAAGTTCGGTTGAAGAATTTAGCATTTGTTTTTCAGCATTAATGATGGGAAAGGTATTTCTCTTTTAAGATTTATTTTTATATGTTTGATGAGTGTGTGTGTGTATGTGTGTGTGTGTAAATGTGCTCTCATAAAAGAATCATAGGATCCCATGGAGCTGGCTCTGCACCATCATACATAGGTCCTTGGAACCAAATTCAGATTTTCTGGAAAAACATTTTAAGCTTTTAAACACTGAGTCATCTTTTCAGCCTTTGAAATTTTTTCAGCAGAGTGGAAGAAGCATTATCAGCCCAGTTTCCCTGAGGATGTAGATTCTTACCCCTAGCAAATTTTAAGCTGATTGAAGTTATAAGCTGAGATTATAAAATAATGTTTTTTTGTACTTTTTGATTCCCTATTATAGACAATAATTTTTGAATATTTGTTCAGGACACCAACAGACATATTACTTCTAGCAGAAATTACTTCCCCATTTCTGACTTATAATAGATAATAGAAATGTTTTTCTCCTTCACACAGGTCTGCCTGCTTCTGCCTCTCCAAGTGCTGGGATTCCTAATAATTTTTTTTAAACCAAAGTCAGGATGTATTTATTTAAATATGTGTGCATACACACACTTACAATGATGAAGAATATAACAGATGTGTGTCTTCTCTCAGATCCCCTTTGAGGACTAATATGTAATTGTCACATCCTTCTCTCTATTGCCATGTTAATAACGAAAATTCAAGGGAAAGGCTATAAATAGTATTTATAGGAACATTTATTTTTATGTACTATACTGACTGAAAGATACAAACACAAATAATTTAATCTGAGTATGAATAGAATAATAGACAAATAAGTGTGCGTACAAATCAATCAAACATACTTTTGTATCATTCGTATCATATCATAAAAACACAGCCTATTTTTAGTGCCTAATACTTTCAATAAATCATCATATGTTAATTATTTTGAGGATATTTTGTCATACCTGTGACATAATGTGTATGTATTAAAATAACACAAACTACACACCAGTCAGTTAACCGTAATAAAATGAAACATTCAAATAGATTTTTATATAATGATTATAACTACAGCATAATGGTTTCCACATTTAAACTGAAAAAAAAAAAAGTCAATTTAAAATGAGTCTCTCCCAGAAGCAGAAAGACACACATGGTCTATACTCGCTTATAAGTGGATACTAGACCTGTAAGATAGGATAAACATACTAAAATCTGTATACCTAAAGAAGCTAAACAAGAAGGAGGTCCCGGGGTAAGATGATCAACCCTCACTTAGAAAGACACATGGGATGGACATTGTAAGTAGGAGAAAACAAGTAACAGGACAGGAGCTTACCACAGAGGGCCCCTGAAAGACTCTACCTAGCAGTGCATCAAAGCAGATGCTGAGACTCATAACCAAACCTTGGGCAGAGTGTAGGGAATCATATGAAAGAAGGCAGAGTTAGTAAAACCTGGAGAGGACAGGAGCTACATGAGGACCAACTATATCTGGGCACAGGGGTCTTTTCTGAGACTGATTCTCCAAACAAAGACCATGCATGGATATAACCTAGAACCCCTGCTCAGAATTAGCCCATGGCAGCTTAGTATCCAAGTGTTTTCCCTAGTAAGGGCAACAGGGACTGTATCTGACATGAATTCAGTGGCTGGCTCTTTGGCTTTCCCCCCTTCCCTCCTCCCCCCTTCCCTGACCTGATAAAGTAGGGTCAGATGAAAGGGGAGGAGGACCTCCCATATCAGTGGACTTAGAGAGGGTCAGGGAGGAGATGAGGGAGGGAGGGTGGGATTGGGAGGGAATAAAGGAGGGGGCTACAGCTGGGATACAAAGTAAATCAACTGTAATTAACATCTTCTGGCTCTTGTATTCTCACATCCATGTCCTTTTGGTTTCCTGGACCTTGGCCTTAGGTAAAGACATTCCATTTATAGCTGAGCACTCAGTGTCTTTCTCTCAGCACTTTGACTAGCTCTGCAATTCTCCACTGATTGCAGTGGAGAAAAGAGACTCTTTGATCATAGCTGAATTCAGTATGGACTATAGGTATAAACAACCATATTTAGAAGACATTTGTATAATAAGACCATCTACAAAATAAGAATGATGATATCTTCTAACCAACTTATTTTAATTGAAACAGACAAACAGAAATGTTAAAAATGAACACAAAGCCTCAAATCCTGACAACTTGGCAAGAAACAAATTGAATTCAAAGCTTCCTATCTCCCTGCTTTCCACAAGGAGAGCAACAGTACCAAAAAAATCTGGGCACAGGTCTGTTTTCTGCGACTGATACTCCAACCAAGGGCCATGCATGGAGATAACCTCGAACCCCTGCACAGATGTAGCCCATGGCAGCTCAGTCTCTAAGTGGGTTCCCTAGTAAGGGAAAGAGGTGCTGTCTCTGACATGAACTCAGTGGCTGGCTCTTTGATCACCTCCCCCTAATGGGGGAACAGCTTCACTTACCGAGCCACAGAGGAAGACAATGCTGCCAGTCCTGATGAGACCTGATAGGCTAGGGTCAGATGGAAGTGGAGGAGGACCTCCCCTATCAGGGGAGTGGGCATGGAACTAGAAGAGGGAGGGAGGATGGAATTGGGAGGGGCCAAAGGAGGGAGCTACAGCTGGTATACAAAGTGAATAAATTAAAAAAAATAAAAAAATAAAATATTAATTCAATGTAATGAAACATTAACACACTAAATTTTTATCTCCCATAAATCAACGATTACTTAATTTAATGCCACGAGTATGAATAGATATTTTATTAATTTATTTATTTATTTATTTTAGTTGATAAAAGATTTTTGACTTAGGGAGGACTATATTACATCAGAATAGTATGATTCTTCCCAAGAAAATCTGGGATATTTTGAACTGTACTTTTTTTTTTTTTTTTTTTTTTTTTTTTTTTTTTTTTTTTACCAGAAGCAGAGTTCTTCAAGCAGTATGAATAGATGTGGTTTATTTAGGGACGACAATGCCTTCTAGTTATATCATGGCTCTTCTCACACACAGCATCTGGTTTGTTCTGAGCATGAGTTGGGATCAGGATTAGCCCCAGCACACACCTCTATTGGAGAAAATAAACCAGCAGTGTTCCGGTACCCATTCAGCACGAGTGCAACAGATAGCAAGCAAGAAGGGCCCCGGACACAACACTGACGTTTATTACAGGACATCTGCTGGTATCTATGAAGTTGCTGGGTACTGGGAGTCTGGCCAGGAAATCACTAGAGAATGTCTCGAAGTCTCACCAAGACATTGCATTTTGAGTAAGCACAGGGAACAGTTCTTCCACAGGGAATTTGTCCGGTTTTGAAAACAAAAGGTGTTGAAGTATGGACAGATGAGCTTAAAATCTTCACATAATGGAATTGGCATAGCCACTGTAAGAGACACGTATGTAAAAAGATTCATATTTTGATGCTAGTGTGTTCATATTTGAGTACTATAGAATAAAATTTGAAACATTAGAAGGAAACAGGACAAAAACCAACAAGACTTTATTTTAAAATGAGTGATTTTATTTTTGCTTGTTTTGTCTCATTAAAATCACTCATTGAGGCTCTGGAGAAGTGGATTCATGTTTAAGAGTCCCACAAGGAGAGGAACAGAACCATCATCTCTGGACACAAGGGTCTTTCCTGAGACTAATACTCCAACGAAGGACCATGCATAGAGATAACCTAGAACCCCTGCACAGATGTAGCTCATGGCAGTTCAGTTTCCAAGTGGGTTTTCTAGTAAGGGTAACAGTGGCTGTCTCTGACATGAATTCAGTGGCTGGCTGAATTATTTTAAAATAATTTTTTAAATATTTATTAAAACAAATTTACTATGGAAAATCATTTAATGATATCATTGAATACAGAAGGCACAATAATTTAGGGATTTTTTTCCTATGATGATGAGATTGATAATATTCCTAGCTGTTAAATGAATATGAGAAATATGAAAACAAACTTTTTTTTTCTAAAATGTGATTATGCTAAAACAGTATTTTATATTCTCCTGTAGCCAGGCAAGGGCCCAGGGGAAGTTAAAGAAAAACCAGTAACTATTTGAGATGAGGAGTCACATATTCTATATACAATTGTGTCATCTGAGCCTCAGATACACCTGACTGTGAATATCGCTGTACAGCTATTAATGATTAGCAAAAGCCATCAACAGGGATACTTTGTAGTTTCAATGAAAGTAATCATCACTACCATTTATTGAGCCTTCATTCCATGCCAGGCAATCTGCTTAGAATTTCACTTACATTATGTTATTTAAGCCTCACAGCAACTCAATGTTCTCATTACAAAATGAGAAAAAATGACTCAAAATGGATAAGTAACTCTATTAAATCAGAATCTTGGATTTGTGGCTAATTTCCTTTGGGTCTAAAGATTGCAGTTAATTTCTATAGGCAAAAAAATCTGTAATTTCTTTAGAGACCACAAATCTTGCTGAACTTAGTTGTGGCCATGGTGACAAGAGGAACTGGTCACTAGCTAACTTTAAGTGTTCTGGAAATACAGACACCTCTTCTTTACACCATATGAATTAGCAGGACCACCCTCTCATACTCTCTCTCCTTTTTATTGTTCCCTCTCTCCTTTATGCCCCTGTTTCTCGCTCTATCTCTGTGTACAACATATGTGTCTAGAGAGGAGGCCTACATTTTTCAAATGGAACATTAAGAGTATTAAGACTAATAATTTCTTTGCAGAAACACTAAATTAATAGTCTCTTCATTCCTGTATGACATCTTCTATAGATAATATTTAAGTTGAAGAAGTTAAAAATAATTTTATGAATATATATGTTTGTGTATATATATGTGTGTGTGTGTGTGTGTGTGTGTACAATTAACATCCTCTAAATTTCTTGTCCATACAAACACTTCAAAAGTGTCTATAATTGAAAATCAAGAACATAATTTCTATAGTATCATGTCAGGGAAAAAGTGAGAGAGTACAAGATGATTGTGCTATACTGTCTGGAAGATTATTATTCTTCGATAATAATCTAAAAGACAACGGTGAAAATAAAATTGTAGTAAAAACAGCCTTTGTATAGATCTGCTGTTGGGTGAAGCTTCTTAGAGGACAGCTTTGCTGGGTTCCCATCTCCCATAGCAGAATTTCATTAATAGTGTCAGGGTTGGCTCTCTCCCATGGGGTTGGTATCAGGTTTGGCCAGGCATTGGTTGGACATTCTTTCAACCTCTGCTCGATCTTTATCCTTGCACATCTAAGTAGACAGGATAAATTTGGGGTCTAAATTTTTGGAGTGGGTTGGTGTTCCCTTCTGTCCATAGATGCTGAGACACACATCCAAACATTGGGCAAAAAGTAGATAGTCTTGTGGAAAAATAAGACCCAAAGGAGGCAGAAACGCCACAAGAATACCATCTAACCAGGGTCCAGAGAATCTTGTGGAGACTGAAGCACCAACCAAAGAGCAGATATGGACTGTACCCATGGCTCCCACACAGATGTAGCCTAGAGCCTCCGAGTCACAGGCTTTTGATACAGATTACAGTACCACCACCAAATTCTCTCCTTTATGGTAGATATCAAGTCCAATCAGAACACAGTCCTTTTACCACTGCTTCAGTAGTGGCATCTTACCTAGCAGTTCAGTTTTGTTACATGCAAAGTCTAGTATTGGTCAAGATTGTTGATATGATTTCTCCCTGAGCAGGCTTTCTGGCATCTTCTGGAAGCTAGCCATTATAAAAGAAATGTCTTGGTACCTATGGATAGCATTAACAAGACTTAGTGGATTATTAGAAAACAAATATCAAAAGCAAAGACAAAACAAACATGAAGTTAGGAGTAGAGAATGTTGGTGAAAACTTGGAAAGATTTGGATGGAAGTATATGAAGCAGATATAATTATATTTCATTGTATGAAATTTTCAAATGTAAGAAAATGTTTATGAGTACAAAGACTATAATATTACAAACATTATTTGTATTAAAAAAACTAACGTTTCATTATGAATTACCAGATTCATATATTTCAGATATTTACTTTTATGTAGATACTACATGAAGTTAAGTTGTTGGGTTTCCGTTTTGCTTGTTTGTTTTTTTTTAAAGCTCTATGTGAACTCTATACATTAATCTGTGTTAAGAAAAGAAGGAAATGGATATTGTCAAAATAAGTGAAGGGATAGTTTTTCACTGGTTTATTAGAAAATAGTGAGAAGATCAATAAAACAAATGACATCTCATGCTGGCAAAAATGTGGCATTAAGTAGACACTCATCCATTGCTGATGTAATGGCAAACTTGTACAGACACTATGGAAATCAGTGTGGTGGTTCCTCGGAAAGATGGGAAATAGACCCAATTATACCACATTGGGGCATATACACAAAAGATGTTACATCCTGCTATAGAGCTGCTTGTTCACCTGTTCATAGATGTTTTATTCATAATAGCTATAACTGCTCAATTTAGCTAGTCACAGACTAGATAAAAGAAATGTGGTACATTTGCAAAATGGAATATTACCTTTAAAAATAAAATTTGAAATCCACAGATAAATGAATGGGGCTGGGAAATATTATTCTGAGGTAACCCAGACCCAAGAATAAAAATATCATATATGCTGACTTATATAGGAATGTTAACTGTTAATTATTTGAGCTAGAGAGAATGGAAGATACCAAAAACCCAAGGTCTTCTAACTATAGCATGGCAAAATTCATATGATGAACTCACAGATACTGTGGCAGCATGGACAGGTTCTGTACAGGTGTGGGCCTGATAGGGATCCAGTGATGAAAGTTGACAATATCTAAGGCTCTAAGATATACAATTTAAAAATGGGACCTCATGAAGCTGAAAAGCTTCTGTAAAGCAAAGGGCACTGTCAACAGAACAGATGACAGCCTACAGACTGTAAAAAGATCTTCACCAACCCTATATCTGATAAACAGGTAATATCCAAAATATATAAAGAACTCAAGAATTAGACACCAACAAGCCAAACAATCCAATTATACAGAGGGCCTCTGAAAGCCAGAAGAAGAAAACAGGAAACGACCTAGGAACCTGCCACAGAGAGCCTCTGAAAGCCTCTGCCATGCAGACTGTGAAAGCA
>REGO01000449.1:1062888-1087081 GCA_010120015.1 Rhombomys opimus | reverse complement strand
TAAAACAGGATCAGATGAATGGGGGGAGGTCCCCCCCATCAGTGGACTTGGAAAGGGGCACAGTAGTGATGAGGGAGGGAGGGACTGGGAGGGAATGAGGGTTCGGGGCATGGCTGGGATACAGAATTAATAAAATGTAACTGATAAAAATAAAAATTAAAAAAAAAGAAAAAAAAAGAATACTACGATGACAAAAAAGACATGCATGCTCCTCCAGGTACTAGGCTCTGATATGGCAGAAATAGAAAAAAGGCAGGTTAAAATGGTACTGTCTGGCAGTTTCCAACTGAGAGTATAAGTTGATTGTAAGTCAAACATCATCTTTTGGGATCCAAAAATATGGAAAGCCATGAGAATAACTAGACAACTGGGAAGAAGAGAATGGACAAGAAGTAGTAGGAAGTACTCTTCAGTACCACCAGAGAAGGAAAATCAGAGGAGGTTAGAACCTTAAATAGGGGCTCATGTTAGCTTCTGCAAGAGGAGAGGGGGAGAAGATTACATCCCCAATAGGAACTCTACAAAGCTAAATGATCAAAATGATCAAAATGATGACTGTGGAACAATAAAGTGTTGCATGCCAAATCCAGATTTTCTTGAGCTACTTTACAACACTTTAAGAGCCTTTCATTGGCAATCTCTCTGTCCTATCTAGCAATATTATAACTATCAACCTAGTTTAAATTACTTTTTGTAAGGTGTTAGCTTTTAAAAATTTAAATGCTAAGAATGTCATCAAATATGACGTGAGGTCTAAAATGTATGCTTTGCTGTAAGATTTCTATCATATAATTTCACCACTGTATCTTTTTTATTTTATTTTATTTTTTGCTCTTTTTTATTTTTATTATTAGTCACATTTTATTAACTCTGTCTCCCAGCTGTATCCTGCTCTCTCATTCCCTCCCAATCCCATCCTCCCTCCCTCATCTCCTCCCTGCCCCTTTCCAAGTCCACTCATAGGGGACTATCTCCTCCCCTTTCATCTGACCTCATTTTATCAGGTATCTTCAGGACTGATTCCACTGTATGTTTTTACAGTTCACAGTCTCAGGGATCACAATGGGATCAAAGATCCTGCAACATATTTGAGTACCAAAATCTTCTTGGGCCATACTCATACTTGTCCCCCAAATAAATATTTATTCTGTAGTAGAAGCTGTGGTTTTGCTTCCAACGGAGCTAGTAGGAACACTTGGTTACTTCTCACTAAAGTTCTTGAAGATGCCAGAGAAAGGGCATTCATTACTAAAGGAATTAGGTATGCAAGGAATTATCTGATTTCCATTTAACTGAGCCAAGAACTGTGCTCACAAGAGAGTTAAGAAAAGCTACTTTAGGGAACTTTTGAATTGATATGGGGTTTTATTGGATGTTATTTATAATACGTGTTATATACTCATATTTACACATGCAGTAGGATTTCTCTATAATCTATGATCACATCGACGGGCATTTATGGTGGTTTATAGTAACAGGCCCGAGTTTCTTCCTATGGACGAGGTTTCTCATCTACTCACACAGTAGTTGCTAATCCCTGTATCATTCATTCCAGTATTCCACCGCTATGCACATCTTTCCTAGTCAGTAGGTATTACAGGATTCAGTATTCTCTACTGATACCACTGACAACTATATCTATGGATTGAATAGTGACTTCCAGAGCTATCAAAGCTATCCATCTGGATGGACGTTAACAGGACATTTCCAGCTTAATTTTTTTCATTGTCCTGAAACCAACCTGTGCTGTGTCTTCAGAAACGTGGTCTGACCTTTTATTTATGGTGGTCATCTAATGATCATAGACTGTGCAGTGGTCGCTCTTACAAATAGTTCATAGAGACTTAGCTGAATCCAACACTGAGATTTCATCTAACAACTTATGACTTTTAGAGGAAGCATAGTCCAAACATTTAGGGTAGCTGTGCTCAAGCTCCCTTTAAAGAAATACACATTTAATTTAGGTAACGAAGTTGTGAGTTTCCATAGTGGATTTTTTATATATGCATATATTTGATAACAGGAAATTGCCATACCCACACTTGCTTAAGTTGCTTATCTTTTCTATAGTCTGATAAAGAAAAATGGTATGTGGGATGTAGATAAAAAGTAATTAACAGGCTTTTTCATTAGCCTAAAGTGCTATTAGGGCATGCTGAAAAGCTATGTGTACCAATATTCCAGTGTTCATATGTGTAAGAAATCACTAGCATATGAGAAGGAACATTATATGGGGCCATGGCCAAAACAACCAGTGCTAACACTTCCAGTGAGTTTGGGAATCCAGAAAAGTGACAAAGGTCAGTGTAGAGCACTCAAACCAGAACTATTAGCTATCCATAAAGGAATGAAAGAGGTGGAATTATTCACTTGTTTCTCCTCAGTAACCATGGCAGCAGTTTATCCGGTAAGGAGTTGAAAGGTTTTGGTCAAGCTTCTTTGTTCACTGATACAGAATAAAACTCTACAAAGGTGGCAGATGCATTTATAACAATGTCAAGTTGTGTCTACAAGCCTGTCAGCAGGCTATCCTGGACCAGTGTCCTTTTAAAACACTGATTATTTGAACCAACTTTCATGTTACACAAAATGCGTGAAAGGGCATCAGCCAGAACAATAGATGCCTGGTACAGAGATGGCAAAAAGCCAGGCTACCAAATAGGAGTAATGAATTGGAGACATAAAAATGAACACTGACACCATGTGCATGGAGAGGAGAAAGCACAGCCAGTGGACTGAGTTAAGAGCAACGTGGAAAGAAGTAATTCATAGGACTTGCTGGGGCAATCACACTAACAGTGGGCTGGTATTCAGAAGTCTGACTTTACCTATTCCACAGTAAGGGGAAAAATGGAACAAAACGCTGGCAGGTCTAGTGCAGCCACCATTGGGGCATTAGCCATTGTGGGAAAGACGATATGGGGAAAATAGCTATAGAAGAATATCACAAAAATCAGAAGTCTTAATAGTTTTCCATATGGCATTCCATAACCTAATGAGAACTAGAAATCAAGAAACAGATGTACTTTCCAAAATATGGGATATGTGCCCTTTGGTTCACCAATGGCTTTTGTACTGCCACCTTGATGAGTCCTTTGCCTCAAGTTTTGTTCATCAGAGTCTTTGGGGATTTACAGGTGGATGTCCATACTCTCTCTTAATGAAAACAGTTCATCATGCTGCTTACCATTATATGTTTAATTTTATAATTTTTTGTTATTGTAGTGGTTTAAGATTTGAGAAAGATGGTGACTAGAAATAGAAACACTATTTTCCAAAACACTTAATAATAACGAAAAAATATAATACCCCAGTTTTTTTAAAGTTTAGGTAAATATGTTTATAAAACATGGATTTATTGGTTCGATTAGTATTAAACAGTTAATTTTTATGACATTTTAAAAGTTTTTTTCTGACTATTTTTCTCTGTTTCCATTTTTCAGCCATTTTATTTTTACTTGTCTTTTCCTCACATTACTTTTTTCATCTTATTTCATGTAGTAAGTAAAATTGTTGCCTTCTGCTTCTAATGTGGGTTTACAAAAAGCTGTAACCCTCTGCTGCTAAAGCAGAAGTTAAAAAACAAACAAACAAACAAAAAACAGTAACACTTGCTACAGAAAAAAAAAAAAAAAAACTTTTCTCTTACACCTCTGGCTAAACAGGAACCCCACCCTTTGACTCAGTTCTATGAGTTTCATTATTCCCTGCCCAGAGACCAACGTTCCTGGGGCACATGGAACATTTGACTCCGCGCTTCACCCTTTTCAGCCAAGAAGCTTAGACTTCCACCAGAGAAACACAAACTTCTGGCACTGCCTGTGGGAGAAACAGAACCAGGTTAGATGGAGGAAAGGACAAAAAAAAAATGGTGGACATTTGTCTTACATACTCAGAAACACAGTATAAAACGATATATTAAAATGTGGAACATTATAGGAACTATTGATGAAAGGACAAGTGATGTTCCACATCCCCTGCCATAGATGCCAGGCTGAACACCACACTGGAAGCTGGTTTCTCCGTAAGGACGGTTCAGAGGCTGTCGGCTTCCCAGCAGGAAGAGATGAACCTCGAGACCAAGTGTTCCATTTCTCCCAGGAACGACTAGAGTGCTCAGAGCTAGGCAAGGTCTCCATCTCACCTGGGGAGGTGGGTGGGGGGGTTAGAAATGAGTTTTCAAGTGAGATTGCAGGTATCAGATGGCAGTGGAAACTTGGGAATTCCACAAACATGGTGACAGTTGGACAGGCTCCAGTGGTGACCAAGGCAGCAATGGTTGGTCTGGCCAGTAGCACAAGCCTAGAAGTTCAGCATTAGTATTTCGTTTCTCAGAATAAAAGGGGGTCACGGTGCAGCACCTTTATTTTGTGTGAAATCAGGGCCTTATAAACATTGGGTGGTGGGAGGAATTTTGAAGATGAACATGTTTGATTTGCTGGAACTACAGGTGTCAGGGATGCTTGTTTTACATACAGTACCACAGTCCTATCTTAAGAGGGGGAAGGTAGCACTTAATTATCTTATGGGTCCAGCAACAACTCCAGGTATCATTAAAGGTCATTGGTTGAAAGCCAAGAAACCAAGACATTTCAATAGCATAGGTAGGTGTTTCCAGAAATCCCCAAGTGCTCGCTGAACAGATGTCTTACCAGGAAAGGGTTGAATTTGCAATCTTCCAGAGGTCTATGTGACACTCCTTTGAAGATCTGGGATTTCCCAGATTAGGTGAAGAGGGAATTCAACTGAGAAAGGGAGTCCATCATAATATACAAAGCTCTGATGCTATCCAGAAATGCCAGACTTCAACCTTAATAGCCAGGTTCCTCAAAAAAAGATTATGTACATGTTGTGCCATTAAAACCATGTAGAAAACTAAATATAGTAAACACAGCAATACAAAATGTGCATTCAGGTGAAATACTGCACATGAAGAGTATACAGAAGATGTATTATAAAAGATATGATGGATGAGATAAAATTCCTCCAGGGTATGAATAAGTTGATCATACATTGTTGTACCAAAACAATATATTTTTCAAGAGCTATATGGCTACAAAAGTTGAAAACTATGAATGAAAATACACAACAATACACATTTAAGCAACTTTCTTCATAAATAAAATGTGTACTTGCAAGAAAAGTTATTTTAAGAGGAAATAAAATATTTAAATCAAGTATTGTTTCAAATTCTGATGTGGATGGCAGTCATTTTGATAGCAGCTTTGGACTACCTTTTAGAGTAAAAGTTATGTTCCTAATAATATGATGATAAATAAGGAATATATTCTTTTGATTATTTGGGATAAATTTCCAACTACGATTTCCTAATGCTACCTTGTAACTGAAAAGATCAGTATAAGGACTTACCTTTCCATGGCTACTATGTCCCACGTGCAAGAAAATTGCATTTTGCTAGACTATCTATCTACGAGGACTGACCTTCAGATTGTAGGCTATTTGCAATTTAATTTGATGATATACATTTGCTTCATTACTTAAGAAAAAAGGATAAAAATCTTTGGACCTCAGTTTTCTTAAATGGAAATGTCTTGTCTCAAGACATAAACTTTCTAGCGTCCTATGGTATATCATATCATGTGTGGTACATGGTTTTCATTACAACCATAAAATCATGCTGGGTTTGAAAATTGTCCATTAGTTTAAGGAATCATCAACTTCAAAAATAAGGAAAAATAGAAGTCTAAGTTGCCATCAAAATTAATACTATCAATAAACAGAACAGAAAACAATACGTTAAGTCCTTTGTTTTTTTTTTTTTCTCCTTGTTGCAACTTTCCCTCAAAATATACTTTTTTTCCCTCATGAACAAAGTTCTGTAAAAGTCATTTATTTTCATTCACAGTTTTTAAATTTTGTAGTCATACAGCCAGTTATACTTGCTGTAGAATATGGAATGAAAATACTATATAATGTTACACATTGATTTATTTGTTTCTAAAATAAGATAACAAGGAGAGACAATGATATTGTGTAGTTTACTTAACTAAAGATCTTTATTACAGTAATATAAATTCTAAGTGGATAGTAATTAATAGTCACTTTACTCATAGATTAGTGCCTTCTCCAGTTATCATCAGATAGGCTTTCTCTAGCAGAAGATGGAAGGGGGTACAAAGACCCACAGCCAAACATTAAAGAGAGAGAGACAGAGAGACAGAGAGAGACAGAGACAGAGAGAGTAAATTGGTGGTGGCACTAAGGTCCCTCCTCCCAGAGATTAGGGAACCCAGGGAAACAGATGGGGAAAAGACTGTAGGAGTCACAGGGACTGCAGGACATCAGGAAAACATGGCCCACTACTCAACTAAGCAGAGCTAACAGAGAACGAAACAGCAAACACAGATTCTGCATGGCTCTACCCCAGGACCTCTGTGTATATCTTATCATTCTTTGAGTTCTTGTGAGATTTCTAGTAGTGGAATCTGACTCTGCCTGCTCTTGGGTCTGTATGCCTCCTCTTGGGTTGCCTTGTCCATCCTTAACATGAGGGTTTTTGTCTTGTAGTTGTGCATCTTCTTTGGTCCTGTCTGGATGCTGTCCCTTTAGACCTGCTCTTTTCTGAAATGTAAACTCAAGAGGAGTCTTCCTCAGGAAGAGAGGTGGTGTGAGGAAGCTAGGAGAAGAGCAGAAGAAGAAGAATCAATTTTCAATTTTAAATGTTCATAAAAAAGAGTAAGAGTAGAAAGAAGAGAAATCATGCCTACTAATCTAATGTTTGTTCCCTAGTATGTCATATATATATATATATATATATATATATATATATAAAACACAAAATTTAAATGAATTATGATATATTTCATTTTCTTGCTGTTGTTAATGGAAGAGTATTAAACAAACTGGAATGTGCAAATATGTTTTTAGGGGTGAAGGGTACCTACCATATCATTTGTATGAAAGTTAGAGGAGAACTTGTGTGGGCTAATTCTCTTATTCTAGCACATGGAGTTGAAGAGCTGAACTCAGAAAGTCAAGCTTGATAGCAGGTACACAAGTGAATCTTCTCACTAGCCTTACTTTTATAAATGTTAAGAAACTAAACATGGGTTGCTATAGTGTTTGTGCCAGTTTATACTCCCACCAACTGTGAATATAAATTACTTTCTACAGTTATACGAATCACAAGTACATAGGAAAATTAATATAATTCATCTCTGCACTGTGGAGTTCAGAAATGTGATTTTATTTAGAATGATTAGAAATTCAAGTAATGATAAACTAAAAGAAAAATGTATTATGATTTTATGTACTATTTAATCTATATAATGTGTCTTTAATTGTATTTGTACAATGTTGATAAATAGCTAATATGATTGATAAAGAAAAACAATAACACTAAGTCAAGCTAAACCCACAAAGAAGTATATAATATCATAGCAATGATATGTGTTTTAAAATACTCAATATTCATTTGTCTCTGAAATATAAAGAAGAAAAAAATTCATGTTAAATGGATCTGGATAACTAGAATACATCATTCCAATAGTTATTTCAGTAACTTAATCCTTTAGAAAGTAAAAGTTCACAATGTTCCCAAACAATGCCAGAGTTAATTGACAAGCTTGTGCTCATGCTAAGTATTAGAACATACCTACTGGGTTGTCAATCTTTTGGCTTTTGCTTTGGGTTAAAGCAACAAAAGATTATACCAGTAATTCCTATTCTTTCTGCATCTTTTCTGATTTTTGCTCCAAAAAAACCATTTAAGCTTGTTGTCAACATTAATCCTCTTACAGGTTCGTTATTTTCCACCATGCATTTATTTCTCATATATATGCCACATAAATATATATCCATATATAATTACCTATCATCTAAATATTTTATGATGTTTAAATGATAATTTGTATGTTTCCTTCTGTATACATTCCATTCTATAAAATAATCTTTTTATATTATGGGCATCAAAATCAAAAGCTCCTATTTGGATTATGTTTCCATTAAAAGAAAATTGTGATGATTACTGTTATTTGTCAGGTTGACACAATCTAGAATCACCCAATGGAAGGTATGTGGGCCCGTCTGTGGGAAATTATTTTATTATGGTAATTAAGCACGGAAGATCTATGCAGAATGGGTAACAGCACTTTGGCATCAAGGGATGTTGGACTGTACACATGTAGAAGATGATTTGAGTACAAGCATGCATGTGTTCATATACTGGTTCTCTTTCTTGACTATGGAAATAGTGTAAACAGCTATTTCAGATTCCTGCTGCTTTGACATCCTTAAGATAACGAACTGTAACTTCTTCCTTATATTGCCTTCACTAATCTATATTATTACAATAGTAGTAAAGAAAATTAGGACTGAAAGTCTGTCTTGTCTATCAATTGTATATATAATCTCAATCTTATGATTTCAGACATTTCTTCAAGGGCTGTCTAAAATCACAGATAGGCACACAGCCTTGTAGTGATAAACACATAGAAGTGTCATGACGTTACATTACAGGCACATGACACAACCTCTTCACAAGTTTATATATTCCTTTATCATCACCTTTTAAGAGTATGGATGAAATGAAGGCTCCTAAAATAAAGATAATGAACATTTATGGCAGCAAAATGGCCGTGGTAATATCTTCTATGGAACCCCCACTTTCTACATAATATGATATTTACAGAAGTACTTTCTATGTATTGTTTTAAAGTTTTGGGTCCTTCTTGCTCCCACTCCTCTCATCTCCCACCCCTGTTCTCCCCATATCTGATTCCCACACGTCTATCCCTCCCCATTCCATCTCCTTCCCAGTTCCCTCTCTTCATCAACTTCTGCTTGCCTATTTTATTTCCCCTTATAAGAGACACTCAGATACCCTCTCTTGGGCTCTCCTTGTTACTTAGCTTCTTTGGATCTACAGATTATAGTATGGTTATCCTCTACTATAGGTCTAATATTCACACTATGCATGTCTTTCTGGGTCTGGGTTACCTCACTCAGGATGATCTTTTCTAGATCCCACCATTTGCCTGCAAATTTCATGATTTTTTTTGTTTTTAATAGCTGAGTAGTATTCCATTGGGTAAATGTACACAATTTCTGTATCCATTCTTTATTTGAAGGAAGTCTACTTTGTTTGCAGTTTCTGGCTATTATGAATAAAAGCGCTTTGAACATAGAAGAGAAACTGGGGAGAACATCTCTTGGTCAAACTGGAGGCCTGCTACAAGGTAGGCTCCTGGGAAGATACGGATGTTATTCTAGCTGAGACTCCTAAAGGGAGGGGGACATGAAAACTGAAGGGACGACCTTCTAGCCAGACAGGACAAGTGGAAGGAGGGTGTCAAAAACCTACCAACCAAACTTGTGAACCAAATATTACCCTGCCTACACGAAGTAGAGGAATAACAAGGGAACAAAGGTAGAGGGAAAGTCCAAACAGTAACGGGCCCAGTTCTGAGACCCACCCCACAATAGAGAGCCAGCCCGTCACACTAATAATGATGCTCTGCTAGGCTTGCAGACAGGAGCCTAACTTGACTGTCCTCTGTCAAGCTCTCGCCAACAGCAGATCGATACAGATGCTGGGACTTGCAGCCAGGCATGGAGCAGAACTCTGGAAATGCTGTGAAGGGTTGGGGGAAACATTGAAGGCCTGGAGCGAACAGGAACCTCACAAAAGACCAACAATGACACTAACCCGGTCCCATGGGGCTTTCAGAAACTGAGACATCAACCAAGTAGCATGCATGATCTGGACGTAGGCACCCTACATGCATGTGGCTGGTGGGCGCCTTGGTCTTCGTATGAGGCGCCTGGCAAGTGGAGGGGGACTGTTTCTAACATTGACTCTATTGATCCTGCTTTTGGATCACTTCGGTCTTGCAGCGCTGCCTTGCCTGGCCGCAGGGGATGAAGATGTGCCGAGTCCTGATATTACTGGGTGTGCTGGGAAAGGTTAATGCAGGAGGATAGGGGCAGGGACCTTCCCTTTTCTGGGGAGAAAGGAAAAGGGGAAGGAGGATAGAGGGAAAGTGGGAGACACTGGGAGTAAGGGAAGGTGGGGAAACTCTTGGAAGGTAAAGTAAATAAACTAATATAAAATTAAAAAAAATAAATTTGGGGGTCACAAATCTCAAATATGCTTCCCAGGCAGGTTGTGAAATTCCTTTCACAGCTACTTTCTTTATCGGTGTCTGTTACTACTGGGTTACAGTCAGCCCACATCCACCGTTTAGAAGCCCCAATGTATAAAAACGATTTCCTTTTGAGAATTTAAAATTACATACCTGAGAATTATTCTGATTAAATGACTGAACTCACTAAAAATATAGAATATATATGGAGTGTGTAATTTAACATATAATTCTCTGTGATATTGTCAAAGTATTGATGAAATGGGTGTAAATAATTAAGACTTTTAAGCCTTCAATGTCTCTATAACATGAAAGAAAATTCAAGCAATACAATTTTTTTATGATTCTTACACACATAAAATTTATTGGCTTTTACTTCAAGAGCTTTATGCTATTTTGTAGCTACCCTGGATTTGTTTTACTACAAGATTATTTTATTAAGACAAACATTATAATTATTTTACACATTATATAAAGAATTTGATATCAATACTTCTGAATTAGCTTAAAAAAAAGAGTCAGTTCATGCACAACGGATGTTTATTTTATACTTCTCCAGTCCAGAAACATTCTATGTTCTATCACAATTTTCTGGGAATGTATTGAATTAAATATATTTAATTTCTGTATTTGTAATATTTTAAATTGCTGTATTCAATGTCTAACTTTTTATTTAAAAAGTGTTAACTTTATTTACGAGGGTTGTGGATGATGCTAAATCTGAGATCAAGGCTACAGAAAGTTTGACCCTGACATCCAGTTTAACTTCTCACTCTCACTCATATAATATGAAGGAGATAGTTATGTGTGCACAGAAATATGGAACATTCCTCTAATTCCATCAAGACACATTCTCATGACTGCATCAAAACATAGTTTTCTCCCAAAAACTTTACTTCCAAATGTTGTTGCACAGGGATTTTACCTTTAACATATGCATGTAGTAGAACATAACACAATTTTCAGATGTGAATCTTGACTTGAGTGATGATTCTGTCAGAAAGTATAAGACTGTACAGCTGTTTAGTAATTATAAAAGTTTGACCTTGATCGACCCCTTCCCAGACCTCAGAAAAATTAGCACTCTTCTTTCTGCTGCTTTTTGGGTCTTGTTTATTTGTTTGTTTTGCTTTGTTTAATGTTCTAACATGGATTACATGGTTTCCAACTCAAGACACCAATGCAATTGTATTTAACGAAATTCCTGTCCCCCCTCTAGGTCTTTCTATGCTTCCCCCACTCTTCTTTTCTACCAATATCACTTGAAACCATGAAGTGAGAAGTATCTCCTCACCATAGTCCTCTGCCATGATCTGCTACCTATATCCAAGCATTACACTAAAACATGTTTTTGCTTTACAGCATGGTTTTCTTGGGTATTTGTTATTATGATGGAAATCTAATAGGAGAGATATATAGGAAAACATATACTATATTCTCTCAACTGATTATACACCCTTTTGTAAGTTTAATAAGAGAATGGGCCATGTTCTAAATAGGGAGCAGGTGCTTCATTAAATATGTAATCATAGAGTACCTGACCCACCAAAGCCCAATTACACTCAGAGGAGAAGAAGGAGAAATTTCTAGAAAACAAAAAACAAAAAACAAAAAACAAAACAAAACAAAAAAAACAAGGTTGGATGAAAATTAACCCAGAGAAATGGTACTATGTAGAGCAACAACAAAGCTGACAGCAGGAGAAATAAAATTAGCAAACATTTAACAATTTTTACAGTGGATATGGTATATTCATAAGAGACATAGGTTGCAAGTCTGTGAGTTCTAGGTTACGGGGTAAATATTTTTGAAGAATTAGAGAATTATTGAACTTATCTGATTTGTATTCATCCTGGAATTTGACATAGGATGATTTTGATATAATATATGGGAGGAAAAAAAACAATAATATTTGTGGACTTTTCAATCACATTAAATTCAATGGTAAAGCAGACAAGTACAATGGCTAAATAAATATATTAGCCTGATGTGAAGGTCTGAGCTTATGATATGCTTTTAGTATGTATTATTCTATTTGTACTATTAGGGTGATCTGTAAACTCACACTGGAAAATGCTTAGAATGTCAATGTACCACAATAATGAGATTTCAGGAAAAGCAACATCATAGTATGTTGTCTCATCATAAACTAGTAAATCTTATTGAACAATTTACTTAAACTTTCAGGTGACTGTTAAACTTCTTTTTTTGCCCTTTCAAGAGCTGATAAACTTCTCTTCTGGGCATTACATTTTAATAAATGTTCATATACTTTATTATTTATTATTTATGACACCTTAGCATCTATCTATCTGTCTATCTATCTATCTATCTATCTATCTATCTATCCATCCATTTACCTCAAATTCAATTACTTAAATTTTGCTTTTGTTTTTAAGTTAATTAATTAATTTATTCACTTTATATCCTGGTATTAGCCCCATTCATTCTCACCTCCCAGTACCAACCTCCCGCCCTCCCCTTCATCACTCTCCCCTATTCCTCAGCAAAAGGGAGCTTCCTTTCACATCCACTCCAGCTCATCAATTCATAGCAGAGATAAATGTGCTCTCTTACCCTGTGGCCCAGCAAGGCAGTCCCTCCAGGGGGAAGTAATTGAAAAGATGGCAATAGAGACCATGTCAGAGACAATCCTCTCCCTTTATTAGGGGACCCACATGAGATCTGAGCTACCCATCAGCTACATCTTTATAGGGGGCCTGTGTCCAGTACATGCAAGTTCTTTGGTTGGTGCTTCAGTCTCAGCAGGTCCTTCTTAGCCCTAGTAACTTAGCTCTGTTGCTCTTCTTCAACTTAGGTCCTTCCACTTGTATGACAAGGACCTCAAGTCTCTAAAAAAAATTAGAGAAGATATCAAAAGATGGAAATGTGTTCCATCCTCTTGGATCAGTAAGATTAACGTAGTAAAAATGTACATCTTACTAAAAGCATTCAACAGATTCAATGCAATCCCCATCAAAATACCAACACAATTCTTTTCAGACCTTGAAAGAACAATTCTAAACTTCATGAGGGGGAAAAAACAGAATTGCTAAAACAATTTTAAAAAAGAACTTCTGGAGTTACCTCCATCTATGACTTCAAGCTATACTACAGAGTGATAGCAATTAAAACTGTATGGTACAGGCATAGAAATAGACTGGTTGATTGATGGAATTGAATTGAAGATCTAGACATAAACTGACACACCTATGGACACTTTATTTTTTATAAAGGAACTAAAACCAAAGAACAATAATAATAAAAAAAAACTGACAGCAACTTCAACTAATGGTCTTAGTCTAATTGGATGTCTACATGTAGAAAAACCCATAGATTTGTCCTCATTGCAGAAAACTCAAGTCTAAGTGGGTTAAAAACCTCAACGTAACACTAGCTGCACTAAACCTATTAGAAGAGGAAGTGAGAAAGTGCATTAAGCTCATTGGCACAGGAAGACAACTTCCTGAACACAACACTTAGAGCTTAGACTCTAAGTTTAACAATTACGAAATGGAATTTCTTGAAATTGAAATGCTTTTGTAAGGCCAAGGTCAATAGTATGTAGATTGGTAGTATGTAGAATAGCATGAAACAATAGTATGTAGATTGGAAAAAGATCTTCACCAATCCTACATCTGGCAAAAGTCTAATATCCAAAATGATCTCAGAAATTAAACACCAACAAACAAAATAACCCAATTTAAAATTGGGCACAGAGCTAAACAGAGAACTCTCAACAGAGAAATATCAAATGTCCAAGAAGCACTTAAAGAAATGCCCAACTTCGTTAGCCATTGGGGAAATGCAAATCAAAATTTTTCTGAGATTCCATCTTAAAACTGTCAAAATGTCTAAAATCAATAACAGAAGTGACAGTACATGCTGGTAAAGATGTGGAGAAGGTACTTAAAATTTGTTAATAAATTTTATCATCATTTCATGCAATCTCATTAGCCTACACTTTTCCCCTTCTTATTTCTCTCCCATTCTTGTCATCTCTTATTCCTTACAAATATCTGACCATATTCAGTAGTTTTCATTTTTCTTTAGCTTTCTAGAGACAACTGTGATCATCTGTGCCACAGTTTGAGACTAACCATCAAAGCCTTGCTGGTTTACTCGTAAGTATACAATTGGATGATATCTCCACGTTCTCCCAGGATCTCATTACCAATAGATCAACGATCTGTGGCAGAGTCCTGTGAGCCCCCCCAATAGTTGGTTGTTTTGGGGAACAGATTCTGTAGGCTTAATATATGTAGGCCCAGATAATTGAGAGTTCAGGATTACCATGGACACACCATGTTTAGAAGATATTTCAATGATCTTTCTTTAACTCCAACTCTTATTTCCTTTGTACACTCTGTACAATATTCCTTGAGCTTTAAGGGGTGGATCAATTGTCTTGTTTGGGGCTGATCCCTAAACTACTCTTATTCTTAGCATCTATGTACACCCGTATGTCTTTGTATTCATATCATTCATTGCAGGAGCATGCCTGTTTAATTATGAGAATAGCTTTTATCTGTGGATACATCTAAAGATGTATTTAGAAGGTGGCTTGGTCTCCATCATTTCAGCTAAGAAGCTCTCTTAGATTGTCCTTTAGAGCCCAAGATCTCTTCAGTTATGGATTTTGAATCATTTACAGTACTAGGTATTATCCATCCTTGCAGATTAAGCCTCAAATATAATGGAATATATGTTGTTAATCCCCATAACCATCATGCTGTGATGATACAATGGGAGCACCTTTCTAGAAGACTGTTATAGTGCATAGAGTTAAGTGCTGGGAAAGACTGTTAATACCTTTTCAACTTTCACTCCTCCAACCACCTGTTGAGTACCACCACTTCATGCTTGCTAGCCAGCATTATGGAAACATGAAGTTTTTAAGTCCTACTTGATTTTTCTATATATTGCATGCAAAGTGAGTGGTGCATTAGCAAATAAATCTTAGAAATTGGTTCTGTTAGGTAGTCAAAAAGAATGTCAAGAGGTCATATTGTTTGGGAGCCTCTGGACTCAATACGGATTGCAATCCATACGGAGGTATATTGTGCTCAGGAATGGGGTTTTTGTTTGAGAACACCCTGTTGTTCCAGCTTTGCATAGCCTTGCATGTTATCTGTCTTCAGTCTCTCTTCTCTGCTTTTTAATTGGATTACTAGATAGTAGGTTTACACCTGGTTTATCCACATTCTTGTCGTTTTGTCTAACTCTTCATTGCATTCTCTCTTTTTCATCTTCCCATCAACTTCCTGTTTGGAATGAAAATAGAAAAATTACAACGCCCCCACATATATATCAGAATAAAATATTATTTATATTTGATAAGAATGGCTTATTGTCATATCTAAACCATATTTAACTCTTGTGTATTACATCTCTTCATTTCTTATACTTTATAGCTCTGTTCTCTGTAAAAGAATCTATTTCCTAGTCCAGTCACCAGAAGAATTCAAGTGATTCTTCATAACAAGGAGCAATCAGAGAAAAAAAAGAAAACAGTCACAATTATAAAAAGATGAGCTGGTGACATAGAAGAAAGGATTGCTAAAATTAAAGCCATTGACCAATAATATTGGTGCGTCAGATGATTTCATTTACCGAAATGAGTCTCTGATTAAGGATATTAGAAATGAGTAAATGAAGTGGCTCTAGTGCTGTTATTTTGATAGCAAGGACAAAGAGTAGAAACTCTGAGGTCACTGACACAGGCAATAAAAATCTTTATAAATATGTCAGCATTTAATAGACTTATTCAAGCATGTAGAAGTTGAAAGTAACAGAAGTAGGAACATTTAATAAATAAAGTTTCAAACATATATACGACACAACCCTGGCAGGGCTCAGGAATCATTGTGGAATAAAAAGAGTATAATACCTAGAAGCAGAAACAACAAACAAAAATAAACAGGACTGCTGCACACATGAGGTCACACTCATACAAAACACAGCGCAATAGACACAGAATCTATGCATGCAAGCCCAAGCATCATCAAATGCTAGCATGGACAGAAAAACTGGACACACATACCTTCCCCTAACCATCTAGCTAAAAGCAATTGTTAGCTACTTGTAGAAGGAGAGAGAGTTTTCTGTAAGATTGAAGCCCTTGAAAAGTCAACCATACTTTATTTGAAGACCACATGTTCATGAAGGTTTGGGGAGCATAAATTTGTCTTGAAGGAATAAACAATAAAAGAACAGAAAGTTGGGTGGGAAGAGCATATTGTGTCTGGGAAGGGTTGAGGGAGAGAGGTGAATATGGTCAAAATATGTTATATGAAACTCTCAAAGAAGTGACAAAACTAAAGGTTTTAATTTTGCTTATGTGCCTTTGAATTGAGAAGATTTGTTTATTTATTCTGTTAGGTTTAATACATGAGATGATATTTGAATATGTTTGCAATGTAGAGTTGCTGAAGGTTAACAATAGGTACTTTTTTTTTCTGGTCAATTTTGTAACTTCCTTAGGCTGATTTTAGTTGTTGATGTATCCAGGAATCTTATGTTTTCAAACACACATCAATATTAATTGTCTTCCCTCTAAAGCAATCACAGTTCTGTGAAAAAGAATTGCTGAAATTCCTTTGAGGAGGGGTTTCCTAGACACTCTACATAATTGCATCTAGTTTCAAAGTGCATGCATAACATATGAGTATGAGCAAAGTTTGAATGCTAATATGCATCTGTATGTAATACACACTTGTAAATCAGACCAGAATTTTCAATATAAGGGTTTCAAAAATGTTTACAACTGGAAAAAAATGATCATTAGTCAATTTGAATGCTGATTTAAGCATTATCAGATTAGGAAGGTTTTATAAATACAAGTTCTGACAGATTTGCTGTAACTGAATAGCAGTTTGTCTACTTATTAAACATTGTCCTCTTTTTATAGAACATGTTAAAATGTAGTAAATTAAAATGATCTTGATTCTTTAGAAGTTATCTACTGATTAGAGCTCATGTTCAAATCCCGAGAGTTGATCATTATTGCATTACTTGATGAACACAGATTTGAAATGCAAAGTGAGTTTATATGATATGATGAAATGAGACAGACACTTGTATTCATATTGACTAATATGGCTCTGAATATTATGCAATAAACTACCTAATGAATTTTGCAATTTTGGCACTCTGTCAGGCACATTTTGAGTGTTTTATATGGCTACTAATATTCTAGGAACTGGTACAATTAATTTTGTGAATTTTCGTAAATCTGCTCATCCTTATAGTGAAAATCTGTTACAATTATGTTTGAAAAGATCCATGCAATTTCTACTTATGGTTTCAAACAATTTAGTATTCATGAACAGTCAATAAACACTGACAGAGACCTGGGAATAATCAAAGGAAATAGCATACGCTTCCTGCTGTAGAAATATTTGGATTATTAGAAGAGACAGATCTGTGAGCCAGTAATTGCTGCTCAACATTGTTGTGAACAAAGTGCTCTGAAATCCCAAACAAGTAGAAAATGCTGCCTGCATCAGAGAATGGGAAGAATTTATATGAAAAAAAGATTTATAAGTGGTGAATATTTAAAAAGGATGCATACAAATGAATAATAAATATCTTTAGCTTGTTGGAGAGAATATTATACATGTACAGGTAAATACTGATGCTTGTAAAAATAAATAAAAACAGAAATCAACTTTAGAGAATGTTTGATAAGCATTATTTTTCATTCTATTTACAAAAGTGTTATACACAAATATGGATAGCATTGCTTAATCTACATAAACACTTCATATCTTCCACAGCAAGAACCATAACTTTGGCTCTTTAACAGACTGAAGATTTTTTTATGAGCTTTAAAAACATCTTATGCATTATTACACTAACCATTAGAGATTATCTTAATTCTAATTCTGATGGTTAAGGAATAAAGCCATGTTACTTCCGACTTTTAAGATGACATTCTGAACCATTATGAAGGTATGTTAATAACAGTCTCCATACAAAAAAAAAGTTATATAGTTATCAAAATACATACAAATATTAAGTGTAGTAATAAGCAATCCCTTAAGTAAACATTAAGTCATTATTAATAGAGGTTGTCTTCTTAATAGGCACAATCACCTATTTTTAAAAAGTCTTGTACGTAACTTTGTGCCATGATATGTAACACACGAAGAATATATTTTAAAAATGAGATTTCCGTGCAAGTATTATGCCATTCAGTCAAAACAATAAAATTGGTACACACAGAGTTTATTTTTTATTGCATTTTATTGTGTGTGTTTCATTTTCATGTCCATCTATGCACCACATACATTCTTCGCCCACAAATGCCACAGAGTTGGTAGAACTCCTAGGAACAAGAGATGAAGGTGGTTGTTAGCTGTCATGTGAGTGCTGACGATAAACCCTAGGTCCTCTGGATGAGCAGTCAGTGATCTTAACCTCTGAGCTACCATCTATTCAACTTCATAAAACACATATTTTAAAACTATTATTTTCACAAAGTGATTTTAAATCCATGTTCTAGATGTTGAAAACAAAGTGCATTCATTTTATGTAAATATTAAATAAGAACACTTTTATCAACTTCAGAAATAAAATGTACAATGTGACATTGGACACATTACACATGTCTCTTCTCTAGGAGAAAGATTATAAATCACAAACACCTCTATTTTTCTTTGCAGCATTTCATTCTCTAGACTAGAAATATCTTGTATTGTTCACATATCAAAAGAAATAATTTAAAATTTAAATAAAGTATTTATACTGAAGTGAATTAGATGAATGAGCGATTGAATTCCTTGTCAGAGTAAGGCTTTGCTTTAAAGTTATAATATTAAAACAAAATGCAAGTTTTGCCAAATGCTGATTGTAAGATTATGCCTTCAAAATCTTAGTGTTATGATGCATAATCATCATGATCAAAGAAACAAAATATGACTTACATGGCTTTAAAAAAATGAAATAACAAATTTTATAGCATGACTCCATGATAGAATCATCAGCCTAAACTTAAATATATATATATTCACCTTACATCCCTGTTGAAACTCCCCAGCACTCCTGGTCTCCTTCTTCCACACTCTTCTCCCTTTTCCTTTCCCCTTCTCCTCAGAAAAGGGAAGTCTTCCCTCTACCAACCTTGCCCAACACATTAAGGCTTATCAGAGCTAAAGACATCCTTTACCCCTGAGGCCAGAGAAGGCAGCCCAACTAGGGTAAAGTGATCCAAAAGGCCGCAATATTGACCAGGTCAGAGACAGCACCCTTCTAATTGGTAGGAGACAGTCATGAAGATTGAGTTGCTCATCAGCTTCACATGCTTAGAGGACTGAAGTCCTGCACATGAAAGCTCTTTGTTTGGTGGTTCAGTCTCTATGAGCCCCGTGGGCCTAGGTTAGTTGACTCTGTTGGTCTTCTTGTGGAGACCTTGTCTCCTCTGGGTCTCTCTAGTCTTCCAAAACTCTTCTGCAAGACTACCTAAGGTCTGCCTAACGTTTGGCTGTAGGTCTCTGCATCCATTTCAATCCACTGATGGGTGGAGCTTCTAAAGAACAGTTATGCTACTCTCCTGTCTCTAAGCATAGCAGAGTATCCTTAATATTTTCAGGGGTTGAATATCTCATGAAATGGGTCTCAAGTTGGGCTAGTCATTGCTCGGCCCTTCCCTCAATCTCTGCTCCATCCTTATTCCTGAACACCTTGTAGGCAGAGTAAATTTTGGGTGGGTCAATGTCTCCTTTCCTCCACTGGAAGTCTTCCTTAAAGTAAATAGTAAAATGGACACTGAACATCTACGCGCCAAGTCTCTATAGAGTCTACATTTCAATGATGATTCAATGATAATCTATCATTATTTTAAAGTAAATTCCATCTGAGTATATATATATATATATTCAATATATATATATATTGAAAAAATATTTTTGTAAAATAAGAGTGTCCAACTACTCTAAGATTTTAAATATGATTTTATGATTTTTTTGGTGTCTACACATTAATCTTTTAATGTCAATTTTAAATGTTAGTGATATTTTATCAGATATACTTTTGGAAACCTGTTATAGATTTAACAGCATGATCTGGTGCTTTCTATTTGCTTGTTAATTCTTTTGTTCCCCAAGCTCCTCTTGTTGTCTCTTATGAGTACCCTCTCAAGCAACCCAAATTTTGCTTTGTAACAATGGTCCTACTGTGAATGTATGCTGTTCAACGTGTGACTTAAGCTTTTATGTTTCTATTAAGAATGTGAGTGCTCTTGCATTTGGGACATAATTGTTCAGAATTGAGAATCACTTTGGTGGATTTTTCCTTTGATGAGTATGAAGTTTCTTTCCCCATCCCTTTTGACCAATTTTGGTTGAAAGTCTATTTTATTAGATATTGAGATGGCTATTCCAGTTTGTCCATTTGCTTGGAAAACCCTTTTCCATCCCTTTTCTCTGAGGTAATGATTACTTTAGGGGTAAAGTTGGTGTGGTGTGTTTCTTGTACACAGTAGAATTATGGATCCAGTTTTCTCATTCATTCTGTTAGCTTGTGTCTTTTTATTGGGGAGTTGAGTCCATTGATAGTAAGAGATATTAATGACCAATGATTGTTAATTTCTGTTATTTTGATGTTGGTAGTGTTAGTTTGTGTTTGTGTGTGCTTTCCTTCTTTTGTTCAGCTGGAATGAAATTATTTATTTCCTGTGTTTTCTTGGATGTAGTTAACCTCCTTGGGCTGGAGTTTTCCTTCTAGTATTTTCTGTAGGGCTGGATTTGTGGATAGATGCTGTGTAAATTTGGTTTTGTCTTGGAATATCTTGTTCTCTGTCTATGTTGATTTAGAGATTTGTTGGTTAGAGCATTCTAGGGTGGCATCTATGGACTCTTAGATATTGCAAGAAATCGGTACAGGCCATTCTGGCTTTTAGAGTCTCTGTTGAGAAGTTGGGTATAACTATAATAGGTCTACATTTGTAAGCTACTTGGCCTTTTTCCTTTTCAGCTTTAATGGTCTTTCTTTGTTCTGTAGATTTGGTGTTTTGATTATTATGAGGTAGGATGATTGTCTTTTCTCATCCTATTTTATTGATGTTCTGTAACCTTTGTGTATGTTTATTGTCGTTTTTTCCTTTAGGTTAGGAAAATTTTCTTCTATTATTATTATTATTTTTTTTAAATATTTTCTGGTCCTTGGAGGTGAGAGACTTCTTCTATTTTTTTTTCTTCTCAATGCAGTTTATTCATGAACCTTGAACAATCTTTTGACCCTGGGGAAAGCCAGCCCACAGCTTAAATAGCCTCTGGGGAGCCAAACCTAGCGGGCCACATGGGCAATGCAAATAGGTCCACATCCAGGGAAGCAAGCCAGATCCTCAGCCTTAGCCAAATATGGAGTTGTTTGTGACAGAGAGCACTCACCATCGGGAAGGTGGAAGGCAGAAACCAGCTCCATCTTTAAGGCGCGGCATTACGCAGCTCTCTACAGTTTCCCCTTTTTGTTTTAGATGCATCAGGCAAGAGTAGAGGTCTGATCTCTGATATTAGAAATAAATTGGGACTTTGTACCAATGTTCATTTAGGTGTCATCCACCCAAAGAGCATCATCCACCCAAAGAGCATCAGACCCGTCCGATACCTTTTTCTCAGAGGCGGGACCTGGGGCATCAACCCGCATGCAATCAGACATGCTCTTCTCTGGGTCGAAAGCGGCTGACCCTGAGTGCAGTGCTTAGCTTCGCATCCTGAGCATAACTCCCAAGCATGGTTAGCTACCATAAAAAGCTAAAATGTCACGCTCAGGACTTCTTCAATTTTTATTATTCTTACGTTTGGTCATTTCATAGTATCCCAAGTTTCTGGGATGTTTTGTGTTATAATTTTTTTTTTTTTTTTAGATTTAACATTTTCTTGGATTAACGTATCAATTTCTTCCATCATATCTTATCCCCATGAGATTTTCGCATTCATCTCATGTATTTTGTTGATGATTCTGTGTCTCTCGTTCTTATTCTCTTCCCGAGGTTTTCAATCGCCAGATTCTTTCAATTTGTGTTTTCTTTATTGCTTCTACCTCCAATTTCATGTCATGAACAGTTTTATTAATTTCCTTCATTTTTAATTGTCTTTTCCTGTATTTCTTTAAGAGATGTTTGCTTCCTCTTTAAATGTGTCTACTTGTTTGACTGTATTTCTCTGCATGTCTTTAAGGTATTTATTCATTTCCTTTTCAAAGGCCTCTATCATCTTTATAAGACTGGATTTATTTTCTTGTGGTTGGTTGTGTTAGGATAGGCTGAACTTGGGTAACTGTGTTCTGAAGCTGCCTTGTTGTCTGGTGCTGCAATGTCCTGTAGCCATCTCGTTGTTTAGGATGTCCCTCGTGCAGCAGGTATTGGAAAGGTGGCCAGACATGGATTTTCCTGGTTCAGTGTGTCTTTAGTGGATAATCTTGAACTGGATGTTCTTGGTGGCACATACCTGGCATAGTGGCCTGATAATGGAGCTGGGTGTTCCTGGGTCTCGGCCTGTCTCCTCAGGAATGTGGGCTCAGTGGCTCAGAACACATAGCAGAGCTCATCTTTGCTGGTTATGGCACTTGTGGACCTGGCAGGGAGGGAGCTGGTGGCACAGAGTGAGGGTGTCTGTCATGGCAGTACCTGGGACCTTCTAAGGCTCCCACAGAATGTGGTCTATGAGGCTCAGAGAACAGCATGCAGTTTTCCTGCCAACTCTGCTGGGAAAGGAACTGGCATGGTGAGGTGCAGGTGTCTAACCTATATGTTCCTGGAGCCTGCCAGGCCTGGATGTATGTGAAACCTTGCAGGCCACTTTGGGAATGAAGATTATGAGCAAAACTTCAATTTTAATATGAGCATTATCCAAGTTAGAAAAAAAAACTTAAATATCAAAATGAATTGTACAAACATTTTATATATTAATAATGTGTTTTTTATTAAACCTTTTTCTTTCCATTCTTTCAGGAGAAATTCAGCTCATGTTAAGTTCCAAAAATTGAGTCATTCTGCATCCAAAGTCTGTGTTATATTTCCATGGCCTCATTAATATGCAACAAAACATGTTGAATTCTTCAGCTGTTGCTTCAAAATCCCATTTTGTCATTATTTAAAAATTATTCTTTGTAGAATTACATATAGGTAATAATAGAATAATAGAATAGAATAGAATAGAATAGAATAGAATAGAATAATACATATAGGTAATTTAAAATTTACATTTAATTTTCAGTATTTGCTGATATGCATGCACACAAACACGTATACACATAGTATTAGAGAGAAAAACTGAAATATAACTAATTAAACTGAAATGAAATAGTCACCTATCAGTAAACTCAGCTATTTTCATCAAATATAGAAAACCATTTATGTGATGTTGATGATACAGTCAAAATCAAGGTCTCGGAGGTGGGGCAAGATGGCGGCGCCAGGAGGACTCTCATTCTGAACAGCAGCACAGCGACCAGCAAGCAGAACTCGCTGCCATAAAACACAAGTGATTGTGTTTCTCAGGTGAGAGGATACCCCACGGTGGGGGATTCAATCAGCTTTAAGTCACCCGGCTAAACCGCGGAAGAGATCCTGATTCCGCCAGGCGCTTGGTCGCCAGCCCAGAGCTACACACCAGCGTGATCTGGTCACTGTCCCAGACTGAACTGTGGGCCCACAACATCACAGACTGGATTTTCCAGTTGAGAGATAACCCCACGGAGCAGGAAACGATTGGGACCGACCTTAGGTCACCCAGACATCCCCTGGAAAAGACTCAGGTTCCGCGGGCACCCCAGGAGCCAGCCCGGAGCCAGAGCTGGGGACCCAGGCGGCTGCACAGAGCTCTGCCTGCCTGCGCGCCTGTGCGCCTGATTCGCCACCACAGAAAGAACTGTGGGCCCCAGGGCCCCAGAGACTCAGTTTCACCGTTGGGTGCAAACCCGCAGGGAGGGAAACGGCTGGTCTGATCTCAGAGCACTCAGCTGATACAACCACCCCGAAAAGGTCTCGGGAAAATCACCCAGTTTAGGGAGACACCCAGGATCCCAACGGCCAGAAAGGCAGAGGCACAGGACACACAGCTTCCGGTATAGACTGAGGCACCCAGCCT
>REGO01000449.1:1041442-1056173 GCA_010120015.1 Rhombomys opimus | reverse complement strand
CCCTCCCTCCCTCATCTCCACCGTGCCCCTTTCCAAGTCCACTGATAGGGGGGGACCTCCTCCCCATTCATTTGATCCTGTTTTATCAGGTATCTTCAGGACTATAAAGATCCGCCATGACTACAGCCACTCTTATAAAGAAAAAAAAAAAAAAACATTTAATTGGGGCTGCTTTACTGTTCAATGTTTATTATCATTACGGCGGGAAACATGGCAGAGTGCAGGCAGATGTGGTTCTGAAGAAGGAGCTGAGAGTTCTTCCTTTTGATCTTCAGGCAGGAGGAGAGACAGTCAACTACCAGACTGGCTTGAGCTTCTGAGACACCACAGCCTGCCTCTAGTGGCACACTTCCTTCAACAACACGCCTCCTCTAACAAGGCTATCCTTACAGATAGAGTCACTTCCCATGAGCCGATGGGGGCCATTTTCTTGCAAACCACCGCATATGATGCATTCTTTTCCAAAGTCAATGAATAATATTATTTTCCTTAATAACGGCCTACAAGACACACATGTATAAAGAAGGAGCAGACTAAGGAAATGTCCAACCAATGAATAGCCCAGTTTCAGACCCACCCCATAGGAGAGAGCCAACCCTTGACGAGGTTAATATACTCTACTAAGCCTACAGACAGATTCCTAGTATAACTGTCCTCTGAATCAATGAATCAGAACAGATGCTGAGACCCATACCCAAACATTGGGCTGAGCTCCGTGAACAGTGAGGAGAATAGAAGATCCAAGAGGGGCAAGAAATCCACAAGACCAACATAGTCAACCAACCTAGGCCCATAGGAGCATACAGAGACTGAAGCATCAACAAAAGGGCAAGCATTGTCTGGACCTATATGCACAACACATACTTAATTAATGATAATCTTGGTCTTCATGTAAGTCCCTTAGCAAGTGATGTGGAGGCTGTTTCTGACATAGACTCTGTTGCCTACTTTTGAATCATTTTTCCCTAACTGGGCTGCCTTGTTTGACCTCAGTGGAAGAGTATGTGCTTAGTCCTGATGCAACTTGATGTGCTGCTGTAAGGTTTTTTGTTTTTGTTTTTATTTGGAGGGGGGGGGCTCCTCTTTTCTGAGGAGAAGGGAAAAGGGGGCAAGGAAAGAGGATGGGAAGGTGGGACAGATGCAAAAGGAGAAGGGAGCCGTGATCTGTGATTGGGCTGTAAAATGACTAAATAAATTTTAAATAGGTAAACATGAAGTTTACTAAGTTTAACAAATGACTCCACTATTGGCAAACAAATATTTATGTCTCCAAGATGCTTCACATTCTTTATGAATCTTTCTTATTTTAATATTAGTATCCACTAAGTTGCAGTTGCCTTCTTCAATAAGGACGTCTTAGAGAATAAGAGAATTTCTTCAAGGAAGCAAGGCTAAGACTGAACCCTGATGGTGACCAAAATAGCCATAGTATGGCTACTAGAGTGTCCACGAGCACCAGTATCTCAATGAACCTCAAAAGGATTGACTAGAGTAGATTAAGGCAACAATGTTACGGAATTAAGTGCTCAAAGCTGCTGCTGCTGCCAGCCTTACTACAGCAGTAGCCTCTAGAGATGTTTTTTTTTTTTCCTAACTAACTTGTACTTTCATTGATCCAGCTTTAGCACATTCCTAATTCTTCTTCCACATTCCTTTATGTCTCATCTATTAAACAACTGAAATATCATTTACAATTCTAAATCAAACTGCATAATACCCATGTTTTGAAACAAATCATGACACAAAACCCAATTTCCCCCTATGACTATCAAAACTGCAAACCATTCACATGTAAGTTGTATCTCCAATAATAACCCTTTCTGTTTTTTGTTGTTTTTTTTTCCTTTGGTCTTATCCAGGTCCCCTAAAATGACTGTCATTTTTGGCTCAGGATGTTTTCCATGTGCTGTGTTAGGAAGAACCTGCCCAGTCATTTCTTTGTCATCCTTACCCTATCTTCCTTGTCCTCAGGTTGGATTCTTCTTAAAGATCAATCTGAGAGACCTTCTTAGGCCATGTTCATTCACAATCTGCCCACTTTTCTACTTTAATTTCTACTTTAATCTCTCCCAGGCACTCGTTATATTTTATTTTCTCCTTTGCACATATACAAATACAGCTATATAAATAGATTTTAATATATATTGACTTATGTCCCATCTCCACCCTTTAGTGTTTGTGTCATTGCAGTAAGAACTTATGAATATGGAGTGCTCATATGTATAAATAAATAAATCTTTAAAAATAAGAACTTATGAATAGTTCTATATATAAGCAAACACTAAAACATTAAATTAATATCACCTTATGCACATCATGTAGGGTTTTTTTTTTCAAAAGTTTGAAATTTATTTAAATTGATAAAGTAAAAACTACAGGTTAACCCTATAAAATGCTTTCACTGGGATATTAAAATGCCAGTGGTGGAATTTTGAAATCATACAGTAATTTAAGTATAATTCTAAAAGACATTTGAGGGCACATTTTTTAAAATGTAATTATATATTATATGTCATGCCATTTTACATTTAGGTTTTTATCCAGAAGGACAAAACTATGAAATTGCAACAAAAATCTGAACATAAGCATTCATTGTGCTTTTATTTATAATAATCAAAACTGAAACATGACAGATTTTCTTAACAAATGAGTGGGTGAGTAAGTTAGTCTCCACATGTAAAATAGGATCCTTTCACTTAACAACTGTGAGGAATTTTCATGGTGTGTAATTATTATAATGAGAATATATACATGAAAATTAAGGCATGATATATAAATCATACAAACCAGTCCATAATGACAGAAAAAAAAAATCAAGCAGGGGTTGGTTGCCTAGGAACAGAATGAGGGGGCAACAAGAATCGTTATACTTTGAATGTGCTCGAAATGTATTTTGATTGTGTGCTGTTTCCATACGCATGTGCATGCACAGTAAGCATCTATTTGAACACAAATTAACCTTCAGACATGTACGTCTTAGAAAATAATTTCTGGTTCCTGAGCATTTCGTTGATGATCTTTCCCATCCAAAACAAATAAGCAAACAGAACTTCAGGAGAAAATTCAGTATGACTAAGATACATTTACAGCTAGAATACATTAATAAGCATTTACAATATGATGGAACTGTAAGTGTGTGTTTGAGTCCTTAGATACTTATTCCTACATTTATATGCTGCCACACCTTATTTCACTGCCAAGTGTCTTGGTTAGATAAGAGAAAATAGTAATAGTTTCTTCGGTGAAGAAGAAAAATATATTTTCTACATTTACTTGGCAGCTTTTTTTTAGCCTGCCATCATCAATTCTAAAGAGGAATTACTTAGATATGAAATTTCAAAGTATATAATTATTTTTAAGTGCAAGGATTTAAACAATTCAGTGAATCTGGGCATATGAAATACTCAGCTCTTTCCATCAAAATATGTGCTTAATGCATGCAGTTCTAATACAATTCTTCATGCATAATTATGTTCAATAATTAAAAACATTTAGCAGTACATGGTAGACCAAACAAAGAGCACCACGCAGGAAAATGGAAATGTAACATTGCTATGACAGAAACTTGCTTTTTGAAAATTGCAAGCAACTTTATAAAGCCAGTATTACTGATGACAGTAATAAGTGTTGAAAAGTATCTGTAGAGAAAAAGGAATTTAAAGTATTCCAGGAAGCTACGGAAAGATTTTTAAAGGCTGAAGGCAGTACACATGGGCCATGGGGATGGCTGCATATAAGGCAGAGTCTAAAGGAGACCTCGAGACTTGTAAGGATAGCCAGGTAGATGTGAATCTCAGGCTAGGTATGGTGGGCTGCAGATAAGACTAGGATGTGGAGGAGAGACTAACAAGGCAGGATCTCAAAGATGAAGATAATAGGTCTGGCTCAGTGCAGAGGTTGGGTGCAGGGCCAATTACAAATTTTTAATCTGCATTTTCACATCTTTCATGACTTTTTGCTTAGAGAATACCAGGAGCTGTTGCTCTTCCACGATCATGTTGGCTACAGACACGTGCTTCTTATTTGCATTGTCTAACAACTAGTGTGGAAATGCTCACAGGTGTCATCTTCTCTAGAAATTATGAAACAATATAGAAAGCTGAACAACAGAATTATTCCCTACAGAGTAACTAATAAATGATAGAGATTACTGCTATATATGTCTCACAGAGCTATGTGGTTTTGGCTACACTAAATGAGATGCACCAGGGATGAAACTACTGGATAAAAAGCTTACACAGAGCTTCAAGCAATAAGAACTTGCAGGTTCTTTGCGGTGATGCATAAGGTGATCCAAACTGTGAACCCAAACAGAAATTTACATAGATTTCTTAGGTGAGCTGTGTCAGTCTGAAGGAGCAAGCGACTCTACTCTGCTTACCTCCCTGCTGCCCGGAAGCAAAAACTGATCCTTGTGCTGGATGTCCACTCAGTCACGAAGTCACAGGAAGGTCAATCCAGCCACTCTGATAACTCTTAAGGTATATATAACAGGACACACCATGTTTCCTAAAACCATGTTTCCTTAACATTTGTTATTTTTTTATTATCATATGTTCCATATAATATTTGCTATATGTCTTCATCATGAAGGCACCTTGAAGATTTTCAATGCAGTTTTTTTGTTTTTTTTTTTTTTGCATTATCAACTAGTGTTTGACTTATGAAGTAAACATTTACATTTAATGTCATATTATAAATATAGAAAATCTATTATGAGAGAAATTTGCCTTATTTTTAATGAGTCACAGTGCAAAATAAAATGGGATGCTTCTGGGCAGAGGCTAATGATTTTAATGATGTCTGAAATTAGGCTTCACATAACAAGGTTCACTAGCTCATACCTGTATTGAGGGTAGGAGAGCGAGCAAAGGCAAGAGCATCACTATGAGCTCAATGCTAACACATACATAAAATAAATACACCAAAAAATAAATTAAGAAATAACTTGTAAAAAACATTCTCTACAGCAGTATTTACAGCATTTTCTTAATTGATGGTTCCTACTTTCAGATAACCCTGGATTATGACAAGTTGACATAAATTTAGTCAACACATACATCACAGAGGGTAATTATAGAAATAGAGAAACAAGAAAACGCAGAAAGGTTCTGGACAGTGCAATGCAATAGAAATGATTTATGACACATCTCTAATGAGAAGATGCTATTGCTTGTATGTAACCCACTTCTAATTTTGTCTCAGGAATTTTATTGATAGGGAAGCATTTTTTAATTTTAATTTTAATATTAAATACAGTTTATTCACTTTGTATTCCAGTTGTAGCCCCCTCCCTTATTTCCTTAATCTCACCCTTCCTTCCTCATCGCATCCCATTTCCCTCTCCAAGTCCACTGATAGGGGAGGTCTTCCTCCCCTTCCATCAGACCCAAACTTATTGGGTTTCAAGACTGGTTGCATTGTCTTCCTCTGTGGCCTGGTATGGCTGCTCCCTCATCACGGGGAGGTGAACAAAGATCCAGCTACTGAGTTCATGTCAGAGAGTCCTTGTTCCCTTTATTAGGGTATTTACTTGGATACCAAATTGCCATGGGCTACATTTGTACAGGGGTTCTAGGTTATCTCCATGCATGGTCCTTGGTTGGAGTATCAGTCTCAGAAAAGACCCTCGTACCCATATCTCTTAGTTCTATTGCCCTCCTTGTGGAGCTCCTGTCACCTCCAGGACTCTCTACCTCCCCTTTATTTCATAAATTCTCTGCACTCTGCCCAAAGTTTGGTTATTAGTCTTAGCATCTGCTTTGATACACTGCTAAGTACAGTTTTTCAGAGACCCTCTATGGTAGGCTCCTGTCCTGTTTCTTATTTTCTCCTTCTTCCAGTGTCCATCCCATTTGTCTTTCTCAGTGAGAATTGATCATCTTACCCAAGGTCATCCTTGTTTAGCTTCTTTAGTATGTTTATCCTATCATATAGGTCTAGTGTCCACTTATAAGTGAGTATATACCATGTGTGTCTTTCTGCTTCTGGGATACTTCACTCAGGATGACCTTTTCTAGATCCCACTATTTGTGTGCAAATTTCATGATTTCCTTGTTTTTAATTGTTGAGTAGTAATCCATTATGTAAAAGTACCACAGTTTCTGCAACCATTTCTCTGTAGAAGGGCATCTGGGTTGTTTCCAGGTTCTGTCTATTACAAATAAAGCTGTAACAAACATGGTTGAGCAAATGTCCATGTTGTGTACTTGAGCATGTTTTGGATATATATATATATATATATATATATATATATATATATATATATATATATATATCCAGGAGTAGTAGAGTTGGATCTTGAGGAATCGCTATTCCTCACTGTCTGAGAAAGTGTCAGATTGATTTCCAAAGTGGTTGTACCAGTTTACATTACCACCAGCAATGGAGGAGGGTTCCACTTTCTCCACAACCTTTCCAACATGTATTGTCACTTGAATTTTTGATCTCAGCCATTCTGAAGGGTGTAAGGTGAAATCTCGCTGTTGTTCTGATTTGCATTTCTGTCATGATTAAGGACCTTGAACATTTCTTTAAGTGTTTTTCTGCCATTCTGTATACCTCTACAGAGAATTCTCTAGCTCTGTACCCCATTTTTTCATTTGATTACTTGATTTGTTACTTTTTAACTTCTTGAGTTCTTTATATATTCTGGATATTAGCCTTCTGTCAGATATAGGGTTGGTGATGATTCTTTCCCAATTTGTAGGCAGTCTCTTTGTTTTGACTACAGTGTCCTCTGCTTTACAGAAGCATTTCTGTTTCCTGAGGTCCCATTTAAGGATTGATCTTAGAGCCTGTGCTGTTGGTGTTCTGTTCAGGAAGTTGTCTCCTGTGCCAATGAGTTCCAGGCTCTTCCCCACTTTTTCTTTTAGCCGATTTAGTGTGTCTGGTTTCATGTTGAGGTCTTTGACCCACTTGGACTTTAGTTTTGTGCAGGGTGATAAATATGGATCTATTTGCGTTTTTCTACATGTAGACATTCATTTAGACCAGCACCATTTGTTGAAGATGCTGTCTTTTTTCCACTGTATGCAATTGGCTTCTTTGTCAAAAATCAAGTATCAGTAGGTGTGCGGGTCTATTTCTGGGTCTTCTACTCCATTGCATTGATAGGGAAGCATTCTAAGACTATGTCAGATACAAGACCCAGAGCTTAGAAAGAGATTCTCTTGGAATTTATTTAATCAGCATTATGAATATTTCATTTTTCAAGAGTCGTAATTAGCAGCTGAAAATTTAAAGTTGAATCTAAGAATAAAGTGTAATACCTACTAATGAAACATAAAAAAAGGTCAAGATGTTGTAAAGGACACATTCCAATATCCTTAACATATTAGTGAGTATGAGTGGAGATAATGCAAAACATGGACAGAAAATGGTTGCTATTTATAATCTGTTATAGTTCAATTTCAGATATTATTGGGTGGGGGTTGGAGAGATTTCTCAGGGGTTAAAGGCACTGTCTGCTCTTCCAAAAGTCCCGAATTCAATCCCAGGAAGCACATGGTGGCTTACAACCATCAGTAATGAGAGCTGGTTCCCTCTTCTGGTGTGTAGGCACACATACAGGAAGAATACCGTATAAATCTATAAACATGAATATATTAAGAAAATAATTTATTGGGATCAAAGAGCAGATATCCAAGTTAATGACAGAGACCTGCTCCACTGTGGAGGGGTCTTCAATCAGGATAGACAATGAATAAATTTTAAAACAAAAAACAAAAAAACTGAGTAATCAACACAAAGAATAAAAAACAAGAATTTATTGGAAGCTAATGATAAATGAGGAAGACTTAAAAGTTAATCATAACTGAAGGCTCAACAAGACCAACCAATTACATGGTTTCTGTCAGAATAATATCTACATATATGTATATTATAAGTAATATATCCATATATATTTATATGTTTTCTGAAAGAATGAAATAGAAGGGAAGAGTAAAAAATTGGGGTGTCAAAAGGAGGAGTAAAGTAAAAGGACAGGGTCTTATTCAGTAAGTATTAATATTCTTTGCAGAGTAAGTATTTAAATCTCATGGATTCTGCAATGAAAGAAATCTTCATCACTGTTAAATTTACTAGAGTTGTACAAAATAAAAAATAATTGAGAAAACTGTTCAAATGAATTTAATAATAAACAAGTTGAGAACAAAAACAGTAGCAAGTAATTGAGATTAAGACTTTGTCAATATTCTTTTCCAAAATGTAGGTTATTAGGGAAGTTGTGCTACCTGGGAAATTTTTCTATAAACATAATTCTTCAAATTTTGAATGAAGAATTAAGTTGCTTATATCCTCAGATTTCCTCATTTGTTCAGTTTAAAATTTTTGCAGCTTCCTAGTACAATCACCTCTACCTAAGAAACTATATTTACCATTACAGACAGTTCTTGAAATCTTGCATTATTTTTCTTACTAAGTTAAGTAAGTTTCCACACATTATAATGTATAAATCTTCACTTAGAAAATAAGCATTACCTCAGCTTTGCGATAAAATCTCTGAGGTAATTACATTTCAGCACCTCTTATGACAGGAAGCAGAAAAGCCAACATCAAGATCTCATTCTGAAACACCAAGAAAAATATTTTAAAATTGCAATATTTTTTTTCTGTAACAGAAAATAATATAATTATATTTCCCTGAGTGAGTACAAGAAACAGCCTTAAAGAAGACCTATGATGAATTAATTAACACTGGAACTATCCTGGTTTAGAAAGTTTAGAAATGTACTGTCTTTGTGTGTGTGTGTGTGTGTGTGTGTGTGTGTGTGCGCGTGTGTGTGTGTTGACTTAGCTGAGTCAATGTTCAACTTTGATCATTTGTTTGTTTGTTTTGGAAATTAGGAATGAATAAATACAAGTTTTAGTGAAAAAGAAAGGAAAGAAAGTCAATGCATTAAGAAGTCAATAACAGGGGGCTTCCTGGTGGTGACCACTGTTGGGAAACATCTGTCACTGCAAAGTAATTGAAGGGACACGGGAACATTTCCAAACATCAACTCCAATGGAATAAAAGACCGAAGGCTGAAACAGCTTTCCTTTGTTCATAGCACTTCAGTCTGCTGCATGTATGGGAACGTAACGTCAGCAGCTAAGAAAACAAAAACAAAGTGCTGAGCTTGGTGGCTCATACCAGTAATCCTAGCATTTGGAAGGCTGAGACAGAAGGATGGCTCTGAGTTTGAATCCAGTTTGAGCTACACAGTGGTATAGAAGCTACATGCACCTCTTGGCAGTTCTGTCAAACTTGTTTGGTTTGAAGGGTTCACTTTGCAATATTGTTTTATAGGTCAGAGTTTCTTCCAACTCTATTAGAAGATTGAATATTTAGAATATCCTATTGAGTGCCATGAAAAACATTTAGCTAGATCTCACAGTTTTGATGAGCTCACAAATTTTATACAAAATACTAGCCTGTAGTTACCTTTAAAAAGGGTAATGTGATTATAAAGCAACATCAGCAAAAATGAGTAGACCAAATTGACAAGCTTGCTTATCTGTGGAATAGACAGGTATTCGACATATGAAGGCATGGTGGTACTTTTAGAGATGTCAGTTAGAGGAGAGGAAAGAAAACATGTCATTATTATAAATGTCTTTCTAGGTAATTTCCTCAGTGTGAAGGAAACTCTTACAGAGTACTCATTAATACTTCACATCAATATATTGATGTATACCAAATACCAGCATGCAAAATAACTACATGATAATAAGTCTTTCATTGTAACAAGCGTTTCTTATAATCAAAAAGTATACTTTTATTAAACCTTAATAAATGCTATATGCATCTAAGCATATTAATAGGAAAAGTGTGCCTTTATATTTAAGATGAAATAAACATTTCAATACATAGCTTAATCAAGAGAAAACATAAAACTTTTATTTCGCTATAATTTTGTAGATAATTCAATTGACTATTCTCTTATGTACAGCAAGGATACCAAGTTCTCTCTCCTGAGAGCCCCATTAACAGGTCCATGGGAGGGCTGGGATCCTGACTTGCTTTTGCTGCATGCTGTTCTACCAGCATGAACCAGAATAATTGCTATTAGAACACTTTTTCATGTTTGGCTGGGTATCTTAGTTTTAGCTGTAAAACAGAGCTCTGACAGGTGTTCCTCACACTATCCTACCCATCTCCAGCAATGTAGTGATTTGGATTTAAGTGAACATATTGGGAGAGTAATCCATTAATGAGTGCTATGGAGTTTCAATCCAGAGTAATAAGTTCTTTAAAAGTGAGGGGTAAATGTAATAGAAAGAGTCAGGAGATGGTGAACACTGTAGAGACTGATATAAAATGGATGTGTTTCTATAGGATTGAACAGCATGCAAAATATCAGAGGCCCTTTGGACCACTGAAAGAAAGTTAAATTCCATGCCACCTACAGAAATTTCAAGAAATGTGTAGAAAATTGAGAAAAAGGGGTGAAGTTTTAAAATTTTATGTAGGGACGTGGCATTTAAAAAGCCTCTTAGTTCCTGTTCCCTCCAGGTCTATCTCCCCTTCTTTTATAAGATGCACAAACGAACCAAAATAACTGGGCACAGGGGTCTTTTCTGAGACTCATACTCCAACCAAGGTTCATGCATAGAGATAACCTAGAACTCCCGCACAGATGTAGCCCATAGCAGCTCAGTCTTCAAGTGGGATTGCCTAGTAATGGGAACAGGAACTGTCTCTGACATGAACTCAGTGGCTGAACACCTCCCCCTGATGGGGGGAGCAGCCTTACCAGGCCACAGAGGAAGACAATGCATTCAGTCCTGATAAGTTCTGATAGCCTTGGGTCAGATGGAAGGGGAGGAGGACCTCCCCTATCAGTGGACTTGAGTTGGGGCAAGGGAGAAGAAGAGAGTGGGATTGGGAGGGGATGAAGGAGGGGGCTACAGTTAGATACAAAATGAAGAAATTGTAATAAAATTAAAAAAGAATTAAAATTAAAAGTAAACTCTTAGTTTTGCAGAAACAAGTTCATGATATCACTGTTACAGAGTCCCATTTAGAAGCACACTCTTCTAGGAATGACATAGACACTGTTTTTGGTATCCTCAGCAACCATGCTCTTTGCAAGAGGCCTAAACAAGACTGACTCATTAATAGTCCATCATGGAAGTAGGTAAGGGAACACTGGTCACACAAACCTCCCAAAATTGTAGCAGTTGGTAGGGAGAAGATGTTTGTTTGTTAAGCTGTGGTCCTACCTGCAAAGTTTGGGGGGAAAGATTTATTTTATTTATTTTTTAATTTTTTTAATTATAATTTATTTATTCACTTTATATATCAGCTGAAGCCCCCTCCCTCATCACCTCTCGATGCCACCCTCCCTCCCTCTTCTTCTCCCATGCCCCTCCTCATGTCCACTGATAGAGAAGGTCCTCCTCCCCTTCCCTCTGACCCTAGCATATCAGGTCTCATCAGGACTGTCTACATAGTTCCTCTGTGGCCTGGTAAGGCTCCACCCCCCTTGGGGAGTGGAGAGCTTGTCACTGAGTTCATGTCAGAGAAAGCCCCTGCTCCCCTTTCTAGGGAGCCCACTTGTTGCTGCCATGGGCTACATCGGAGTAAGGGGTCCAGGTGATCTCCATGCACTTTCTCAGAAAATTAGGAATAGTGCTTCCTCCAGATCCAGCTATACTGCTCCTGGGCATATATACAAAATATGCGCAAGTATACAACAAGGACATTTGCTCAACCGTGTTTGTAACAGCTTTATTCATAATAACCAGGATCTGGAAACAACCCAGATGACTCTCTGTGGAGGAATGGATACAGAAATGTAGTACATATGCACAATAGAATACTACTCAGCAATTAAAAACAAGAAAATCATGAAATTTGCCAGCAAATGGTGGGAACTAGAAAAGATCATCCTGTGTGAGGTACCCCAGAAGCAGAAAGACACACATGATATATACTCGTTTATAAGTGGATATTAGTCATATAATATAGGATAAACATACTAAAATTTATACTCTTAAAGAAGATAAACAAGAAAGAAGACTCTTGGAAAGTTGCTCAGTCCTCAATCAAAAGTGAATGGGATAGACATTGGTAGCTGGAAAAAAGAGAAAACAGGACAGGAGCCTACAATAAAGGGGGCGATAGAAAGTCCTGGAGGGGACAGGAGCTCCACAAGGAGAGCAACAGAACCAAGAAATCTGGGCCCAGGAGTCTTTGCAAAGACCGATACTCCAATCAAGGACCTTGCATGGAGATAAGATTCTTTTTTTTTTTAATCTTCAGTGGTGTAGCCACCTAAAATTGGCTCACAGTGCTGCAAATAATTCTAATTAAACACATTGGTTCACAAGATAAGCTTGGTGGGGTGGCGGTATGTTCCTTTCATCTATGGTTGGTGCCCTATATAAGGAGAACAGATATATATTTGCTCATTACACAACACATAACAAATAATTTTTGGAATCATCACACTTTTGAAAAAAGAATTGTTCTAGTAATAAGTTCATTGAGAGACAGCACTAAGGCTCAGACATAATTCACACCATAAAAGTTCTAGGGAAAGACACATATAATCTACAGTGGGAGAAATGCTTCATATTTGCACCTGTGTTCAAAGCTTATTTGAGGTGTTTTCTCAGTAGAAAAATTGTTTCTCATTCGATATTTGATATTTACATTAATTCACACCATTTGTTCTTGAAAAGCCACCATATATATATATATATATATATATACATATATATATAAAACTTTAGCTTGAAATATTTAATCTGTTTTTGGAATTAATATGAACAGGAATGATGCATTCAAAATATCTTCAGTGGGTTCAGTGGGGGAGTGTTTTAAATTTTGCTCTTATAGAAGACTTCTGCAAAAATATAATATTTATAGTATGATTTACAAGAAAATTGGAAGTTGAAAATGAAAAAAGGATGGAGCTGTTCAGAAACTATAGAAATATAGAAAGTTCCAGAGAAGGCAATGTCTTTAGTTTATTATGGGAATGTAAATATTAGACACACAACTTAACCATCTAAACAAACATTTTCCTCCAATCTATAAGAGTGACATTCCTGAAAAAAAAAAAAATGCTAGCGCAACAGTGGCACAAAGCTTGTGAGAGTAACCAACCAATATCGGATTTGAGTTAAGGCTCATCTCAAGAGATGGAAGCAATACCCCAAAGTGCTTGGCCAGCCCAGAACCCAAGATCAGAAAGCACCGGGACTTCGAGGTAAACTCAACACTACTGTTGTACTGAAGCAATGTAACAATAAAATGACTCCTGATGACATTCTGCTATGTCCATTAATCAGTGTCCTGCTGAGGAATCATCCGAGAGTTCTCCTCATAAACCAAATGGGAATGGATACACATACCCCCAACAAAATAATATGCATAGAGGGAGGGACTTTGGAAAACTCGGCCCTAAAAGGGATCCTTCCATCAAATCATGGCTCAGGTAAGCCTGACTAAATGGAAAAGGAAAAAGTGTGAGCCAGAGAGTATGCCAGATACCAAGGCCATTTTCTAGTCTTAATAGGGTGTGAACACATATGAAATCAGAAATATTATGTGATAGTGCTCAGGGACTAAAGCAGATGGAGTCCTAGAGCTGAGAGAACATGTAGACACAAGACCCAACACCTAGCCCAAAAGCTATTTATAGCTGATAGCCACTTCAAATAAGAATTTAGTTTTCTGTGAGGGAAATCTAATTTCTCACTGGGAAAAGAAATCATTATTTTATTAATTTTAATTTTTTATAATAATTACAGTTTATTCACTTTGTATCCCAGCTTTAGCCCCCTTCCTCATTTCCTCCCAATCTCACCCTTCCTCACTCATCTCCTCCCATGATCCTCTCCAAGTCCACTGATAGGAGAGGTTCTCCTCCCTCTCCATCTGACCTTAGCCTATCAGGTCTCATCAGGACTAGCTGCATTGTTTTCCTCTGTGGACTGGTAAGGCTGCTCCCCCATGAGGGGTAGGGAATCAAAGAGCCAACCACTAAGTTCATGTCAGAGACAGCCCCTGTTCCCCTTACTAGGGTACCTATTTGGAACCTGACCTGCCATGGGCTACATGTGTACAGGGAGGGGTTCTAGGTCCTCTCCATGCATGGTCCTTGGTTGCTGTATCAGAAGAGCCGTCTCAGAAGAGACAGCTGGGCTCAGATATTTCAGTTCTATTGCTGTCCTTGTGGAGCTCCTGTCCCCTCCAGGTGTTTCTATTTCCCCTTTCTTTCATAAGATTCCCTACACTCTGCCCAAAGTTAGGCTATGAGTCTCAGTATCTGCTTTTGTACCCTATTGGGTAGAGTCTTTCAGAGGCCCTCTGTTGTAGGCTCCTGCCTGTTCCCTGTTTCCTCCCTCTTCTTGGACGATCAATCCTCACTCAGAAAGGGAAATGAGAAACCATTCTTAAATGTAGGCCCCATCCCTAGCAATCGATGGCCAACACAAAATTAACTAAAAGGCACCTTTGTAAGTCTTTCATTTCACAATGTGTCAGTCCCCCAACCCATCTTTTCTTAACTTAGAGTTCCTTTGTGCATATATCATGTCTTCTGGGTTTTGTGTTTTTATGGGATTTCTGTGTGTGAGGATGTGTATATCTTTGTATCTATATTCATTTATTGTGATCTCCCTCTTTAACTCTTTTTCTTGTTTTGTCATATTACAATTTATTTGATTTTCATTTATTTTTAAAATTATTATTTCATAAGGGAGATTGGCCTGAAATTCTCTTTCTTTGTTG
>REGO01000449.1:1005552-1027848 GCA_010120015.1 Rhombomys opimus | reverse complement strand
CCCCTTTCCAAGTCCACTGATGGGGGGGACCTCCCCCCCATTCCTCTGATCCTGTTTTATCAGGTATCTTCATTGAGTTCCTGTTAGAAATAGTCCCCTCACTTTGGGAAACCAATTGGTTACTGAGCTACCACAGGCTACATCTGAGCTGAGGTTCTAGGTTATATCCATACATGGACCTTGGTTGAATGTCAGTCTCAGAAAAGACCCTGTGCCCAGATATATTCTCAGATTTAATGTCAGATTACTATTTCTACTTTTTTCCAAATATGAAGTTCCCCTACACTTGAGTCACTGTTTTAATAAAAATTTAGTAACAGCACTTCCAAAGTTCAGTCCAGTGATGATATGAGTTGATTCTTGCTTGCCTGCCTGTTGCAGTCCTTGTTTATAGATTTCTCAGATAGAAACACTGTGGTCACACCTGATTCTTTCTCCATAATAGAAATTATCCCCTAAATCTTTGTTTAAAATTGTGTTTAATCCTGAGATTGCACTTATGATATTATGTGACTTGGGCAACAGGCTTAAATTTTTCTCATTCTGTCATTAAATTTCTCATTTTCTCATTAAATTTTTCTCATATTTTGTAAATCTTAGAAAATCACAAAAGGTAATTTCATAATTTTTATTTATATATTAATATTATTTTTCTTTGTCCTGACGTTTGCGTGAAACCATAAACTTTGTCCATTTTTATATTTTTTATAGGATGGCTTCTTATTTCATCATGGTCTGCATTCATTGTCATGCTTATATTTGCTGAGTTTCTGGTTAGAAAATCCATTGCTATGGATATTAAATTAAACATTTTAAGACAGTTTTTACATTTGTTCAATTATGCTCATAACAGCTTTATTTCTAATAGCCAGAATCTCTAAACAACCTAGATGTCCCTCAATTGAAGAATGGATAGAGAAAATGTGGTACACTTACACATCTGATTACTACTCAGCAATTAAATACGTGGGAATGATGAAATTTGCAGGCAAATGAATAGAACTAGAAACGATCATCCTGAGTGACGGAACTCAGAAACAGAAAGACACGCCTAGTACCTACTCACTCATAAGGGGATATTAGCCAACATTTTCTTATTTTTATAATACATATATGTTCTAATACTGTTAGTAAATATGTGCAGTAATAATATACCATAAACGTGATAATTTATGACAAGTTTATTATTCTGGCATGTTAAGCCTCAAATATTAGAACACAAGCACCTGATGTGGGGTGACTTTGTTGGTAGCAACATAGAAGAGGGAAGGATCAGAAGACAGAAAGACCCAATTTATGGAGGAGGCGAGACCTCATCTTTTGCAAAGAGCATACTCCAATCTTGTGGGCAGAACTTTATGGCCTAACCATCAGGTAGAGCCTCTGCATCTGAGTAATAACTCCATGGTGACTACATTTCAACATATGTTTTGAAGGGAACTCTTAAATCAGTGCAGTAAAGTATACCAAATATAAAACTGCCCAGTCAAGCTTGAGCGAAGTGTGACTTTAGCAAACTAGTTGATACAAGTCATACTTTAATTTGCTTCAAATGTGAAAAACATCTCTGGTGTTTTCAGAGTCATCATGTACTTATTATAATACAACCCAAAAATGATATTTCAGAAGGCTCCTACAACATTTAAAATACGCATATTAGCTTCACCAGTATTTCCTCTAATTTGTTTCTTTTTTAAAAAAATAAACATTTTTATATATCATAATATCCCTTCCCATTTCTCTCTCCAAAACCTGACATATACATCTCTTTCAAATTCATTCTCTTTTATACATTGTTATTCTGACTGAAGTAAAATGGAATTACAGGAAAATTTTAATTTGCATTTTTCTTATGACTATTGATGTTAAATATTTTTTCCAAGTGCTTACTGATCATTTGTATTTGTTGTATTGAAAACTTCCATATTAAGTTTACTAGCTCGTTAATTCAATCATTTTGGTCTTGTTACTTACTTAAAACTTCATACGCTGTAGACTTAGACCCGCTCATTCTTGACATCGAGCGGCATAAGAATACCTAATAGCTACAATATAAATGCAGAGGACTCAGTGCAATGCCACCGTCAGTTTCTATTGGTGCAAGATGTTTGACATAGAAAGGTTAGTGAGTTTTGTATGTTGATTTTGTACCCTGTTTCCTCTTTGCTAAATATTTATCAAATGTAAAAGTTTTATGGTGTTTTATCTAGGCTGCTATACATAAGATAATATTGCCTTAAATATAAATGTTTTGATCTCCTCTTTGCATATATATATCCCTTTTACTTCCTCCTAACATAAATTTATTGCTTTAGTTAAGACTTGTTTTAGTTCTTAGTTTGAAAATAAAATAATTACTCTTTTTTTGGTTTATGATATTTTCTACAGGAGTTTCATAAACAGTCATTATTATTTTTATTTTTCTTTCTTCTATATCTAGTTCCTTCATTTATCTTACAAAGTATTTTGATTTGTGTAAAATATTTTTTAATCACACGTGACCACTCAATATCTGTCCTTAATATTTTTAATTTGTTAAGAAATGTGAAAGTAATTGTATATTATAAAACCAATATGACAAAATGTTATTTATAAATATTTTATATTATATATTAAGCATGTATTATGTATTATTTTACTAATATTTGAATTCTATGACAAACACTGTTTTTATTATATTATTAATAATTTATCTTCAATTTATTTTTGTGGAAGAAGCTGATTTTGAAGACAATTATTAAATAATAAATATACATTTACATATCAATGCATTTCATTATCATGGAATATTTTAGTTGTTTCAAACAGGATACTATTTTATATAGGATAATATACTGCATATACTTATGAATAACTTTTTTTAGATTTTTCTATTTTATTTATTTATCATCTTTTTTTGGACTTTTAAAATTAATTATATAATTAAAATTTATTCACTTTGAATTTCTGCTGTAGTACCCTCCCTTGTCTCCTCCTAGTCCCACCCACCCTCCCTCCTCTCCCTCTATGTCTCTTCCTTAGTCCCCTGATAGGGGAGGACCTCCTCTCCTTCTATCTTACCCTAGCTTATCAGGTTTCATCAAGGCTGGGTGAATCATCTTCTTCTGATGCCTGGCAAGGCTGCACCTCCCAGGGGAAAGGTGATCAAAGAACAAGCCACTGAGTTCATGCAGAGAGAGCCCCTGTTCCCCTTACTAGGGTTACTGAGCAGCCTATGGGCTTCTTCTGAGCAGGGGGTTTAGGTCCTCTCCCAGCACGGTCCTTGGTTGGATTATCAGTTTCTAGAGGTCTCCCTGGGCCCAGGTTTTTTGGCTCTATTGGTCTTGTGGAGTTCCTGTCCCCTCCTTGTCTTTCTATCTCCCTCTTCTTCCATAGTATTTCTGGGTTCTGCCTAAAATTTGGTTATGAGTCTCAGTATCTCCTTCGATACCCTGGTGTGTAGAGTCATTTGGAGGTCCTCTGTGGAATGCTCCTGCCCTGTTCCTTGACTTCTCCTACTTCTGATATCTATCCTGTTTGTCCTTCTGAATGAGGTTTCAGCCTCTTCCCTAGGATACTCCTTGTTTAGCTTCTTTAGGACTATAAATTTTAGTATATTTATCCTATATTATATGGCTAATATTCACTTATAAGTTAGTATATGCCATGTCTGTCTTTCTGCTTCTGGGATACCTCACTCAGAATGATTTTTTCTAGTCCCCAACATTTGCCTGCAAATTTCACTATTTCCTTGTTTTTAATACCTGAGTAATATTCCATTGGGTAAGTGTACCACAATTTCTGTATCCATTCCTCCATTGAAGGATATCTAGGTTGTTTCCAGATTCTGGCTATTACAAATAAAGCTGCTATGAACATGGTTGAGTAAATGTTCTTATTGAATGGTAGGGCATCTTTTGGATACATGCCTAGGAGTGGTATAGCTGGATCATTTTTTTCTTTTTCTATTTTTATTATTAGTTATATTTTATTAACTCTGTATCCCAGCTGTATTCTGTTTCCTCATTCCCTCCCAATTCCACCCTCCTTCCCTCATCTCCTCTCTGCCCCTTTCCAAGTCCACTGATTGGGGAGGACCTCCTCCCCTTTTATCTGACCCTGGTTTATCAGGTATCTTCAGGACTGACTGCAAAGTCCTCTTCTGTGGCCTAGCAGGGCTGCTCCTCCCTTGGGGGTGGGGGACGTCAAAAAGCCTGCCAATGAGCTCATGTCAGAAATACTCCCTGTTCCCCTTACTAGGGAACCCACTTGGTTACTGAGCTACCACAGGCTAAGACTCATAACCAAACCATCGGCAGAGTGCAGGGAATCATATGAAATAAGGGGGTGTTAATATGGCGTGGAAAGAATAAGAGCTCCACAAGGACCAAATATATAAAGGCACAGGGATCTTATATGAGACTGTTTATCCAACCAAGAACTGTGTATGGATAGCTGGATCTTGAGGTAGCACTATTTCTAATTTTCTGAGAAAGCACCAGATTGATTTCCAAAATGGAAACCATTCTCACCAGCAGTGGAGGAGGGCTCCACTTTCTCTATAATCTCTCCAGGATGCATCATCCATAGAGTGTTTGATGTCAGCCATTCTGGTATATAGGGGTTGTTTCGATTTGCATTTCCCAAATGACTAAGGAAGTCAAACATTTCCTTAAGTGATTATAGTTTTATGGATTTTGTATCAATATTATAAAATAAACATTTAGATGAAAAAATCTCTAGGCTTTTGAAATTAATTTCATTTTACATTCCCAGAGTATAATTTAAAATAAATTATTTGGAGATGTTAAAGATAAATACTTGATATTTGTCTAACAACACATTTAAGTAACTTATGATCTAACTACCTAATAATTTAAAATGTTGTACATAAAATAATTGGTACATGTATCTATACTTATATGTGTGTGTATACATATCAAGGGAAAGAGAAAAATTACTACAACTATGACATATGTTTTTCTTTAAAAAGTATAGCCCTATCACAAAGAATGAATATATGCTGAAGCAAAGGCCAAAGCTAAAGCAGTTCTGACTTTTGATATTAAATAGAGTCTCTATGTCTGTCAAGAAGTTAAATGCACAAAAGTTCATTTTCTCCATGATCTTCTCACAATAGTAGCTCTCTCTATACAAACAGTAAGTTCTTGGGTGTGCCATGTCACTACCTGGAGGACAGTTGATTTATTTATGTGCCACGAAAATAAAACTTTGCCTTTATCTTCAGATTTTAGGTTGTACCTTCCCAGTGCTAAGTATTTCTTTCTTCATAACCCTAACCTATTAAGATAAAGGATCCTCTCATCAATATGTCTTATATACCACAGATTTCAGAATTATATTTGCTCAGCCAGACTAAGAAATCTTACGAAAGTTCTCGAAAACAACTTGAAGACCTTGAATATGCACTGGCTTAAGAAAATTACCTTCAAGAAAGTTTGTATGGGTTCACTATTATATAAGCATCCTGTGAGCATAGGCAGCTACTACAGAACTATCAGCAAAACTGATCATTAGCTTGTACATTTGTCATAAAATTTTATTTTTGTTTTTGTTTTAACTTTTTTTAATTACATTTTATTTACTTTGTATCCCCCATAAACCCTTCCCTCCTCCCCTCCTAATCCTACCTTCCCTCCCCTTTCTTCACGCATGCCCCTCCCCAAGTCCACTGATAGGGGAAGTCCCCTCTCCTTCCTTCTGATCTTAGTCTATCAGATCACATCAAGAGTGGCTGCATTGTCATCTTCTGTGGCCTTGTAAAGCATGGTTGTTCATTATATTAACTTGTCTTTTCTGGTTGTCTTTGTAAATTTTAATATTTATTAATTATATCTATATTTATTTGTATATATTATAATGAATTGAGTTTAATTACAACTTTTTATTGTCACATTATTGATTGAGATTATTAATCTTAATAGTCTCATTTATCTCAAAAATCATGACATTTGTGCTGAAATCACATTGGTGGTCATGTCTTACCAGGAAGGTCAGTATTATAATGCTCTAAATTCATAGCTGAGTATGATTGATAGTGACTTTTTTTCTCTTTGGTAATGTACATAGCATCTTCTAACACTTTTTTAAATCCACCTGGTATGCTAAAACTTTCCAGGTGGGTAGAGTGCCGGCATCTTTTCCCCATGTGCTATGACTAAAGTGTGTGATATCTTCAGCAACATGATGTTGAGTCCTGGAGTGTAAAACATTGACAATAGCCTGTAATGTTTGATGATCTATGATACCTCCTGATGACCAGTTCTGAAGGAATCCGCTCAGTCCTGGCCCTGGAATTTTTATTTGTTAGCCTGTGGTATCTTGGTAGTCACTGTGTGACATAGTAATCATCACAGTTGGAAGCTGCTCAGCACGGATGCTGGAAAACAAGCTCTGAACCTCTAAAGGGTAACAACTGGTCTTAACCACCCTGCCGGCTCCCCAGGATATACAATAGCATTTTCTAAAAAGCATATTTTCATTAAAATGACCTTATGTTTTACTTATGTTAATACTAAATATTTTAGACATTTAAATATTTAAAATATATTTTCTGCAATACAATTTACTGCTTCACTATATTACCATAGTGACTATTATTTCCTTCGTCATTTGATTTTACTGTTACTGCTTTGGAAATCATACTGATTAACATTTACTGATTTATCATCCTGTATTATGCATAATTACATATTAATCTAAGTGAAAGTTGTGTTCAATTTTCTGTGCATATCTATACAAAACACTAGCAGCATTTATTGTATTTATGTGTTCCTAAAATTGGGTGTACATTCTTTTTAAAAAATAAACCGAATATGTAGGTGCCACTTAACAGATGTTATGTGAACTGGGAGAATAGCAATTCAAGTTACTAACATAATGATTTTCCCCTGGTTACTATCATTGACGATCTAGAGTTCATCCATAAAGAATTGTATATTGCCAATCACTGTTTCTCAGAGTATATATTTTAATTTATAGTATAATAATATTGTATTTGTGTGTTGAGTTTTTATACCTTCATAAAAAATACTTAACATTATAAGACCAAAGCCTTATTCACCATGGCATGCAACAGCTTAATTATTCTACAGAAATCTTTAATGGAAAAATGACACATTGGATATTCTTCTATGCTCCTGTTGATTCAGTCTCTATAAGTGGCATAGGCTCAAGCTGGTGATCCTCCAGTCTCAGCTTCCTAAGCAATGGGAATATAATCAATTGTCACTACCAAACTTGAGCATTATTTCTGATAATATTATTGTAGACACTTTGTGAAATGGGAACATAGGAAGATAATAAATGAGTAATTTTTCATGTGTATGTTTAATGATTCTTCCATGTTGATTTTACCAATTCCTTGGTGATGTTTTCTTTTTATCTTCCCCCCCAAAATATATATCTATTTCTCTAGGTGATATTCTTATATTTATTTTAAAATTTTAACCCAAAGATTGTTCTCTGTTACATATGATAGCGCAGGGGTCTATAATTTCAATGCCTTTTCAGTATTGTGTGATAGTTAAAAAAAAAAAAAGAGAGTTACTATGAAGCAATAGGCTCATAGTAAGGATCAACAGTGAATTCTCTGCTATACAAAAAATTATCAGATATACCCGTGAGAGATAAATAGCAGTAGATTTCCACTGATCTGATTCCTACAATTCTATTTGATACATCAGTGTTTATTTAAAGCTGAACTCTTTTTATATGTTAAAATTATATTATTAATGATCAAAACAATATAAATTAAGTAGGATTATGGATATTTTATAAAATGGCACAAATATGGAAATAGTAATAAACGTAAAATAGAAAACTCATATGTTGTTACTGTGTGACCAATTTAGATATAAGCAAAGAAAACAGAAGTTTCAAATATAATCACCCAAAAATAGAAACAACTGAAAATAGCTTAACAATTTGTAGAATTAATTATGTAAATTTTTACTGTATAAAGTTGTCTCAGGTTCCTCTTCCAAGGCAATCTTAACATCTTTGTTGCCGTTTTTTGACTCTAGACAGACTGCTTTCCATGGATTCCACAGTCCACTGTTGATGAAGACCCAGGGAGGTTACTTGTGTCTCCCTCGCCTTCACTCACTCTAGTTTTTTTTACAGTATCCAGGGACAAGCATTAACATTAAATCAAAACTCTCTCAGTCCTTTTCCATTCCCTTGGGACATTCATGTCATAGAGAAGGTACACCTAATTCTGCCTCTGTCCTAAGAACCCATTTTGTAAGCCCCCAAGAGTCAGGTTTTTTTACCCAGCTACTGACCTATCACCCATCTCACCCACAATACCAATCTGACAATTCTTTGTGATTGTCCTTATAGTAACATCAACAGTTTCAGATTTGGGACAGTAAAGTCTGAACAGGAGCCTATCACAGAATGCCTCTGAAAGATTCTGTCTATCAGTGTATCAAAGCAGATGCGGAGACTCATAACCAAACCTTGGGCAGAGTGCAGGAAATCATATGAAAGAAGGGCGAATTAGTATGACAAGGAGAGGACGGAGCTCCAAAAGGACCATATATATCTGGGCACAGGGGTCTTTTCTGAGACTGTTTCTCCAACCAAGGACCATGCATGGATATAAACTAGAACCTCTACTCAGATGTAGCCCATGGCAACTCAGTCTCCAAGTGGGTACCCTAGTAAGGGTAACAGGGACTATTTCTGACAGGAACTCAATGACTTACTCTTTGTCCTCCCCCCACCCCGAGGAAGAAGCAGCCTTAACTAAGCCACAGAGGAGAACATTGCAGCCAGTCCTGAAGATACCTGGTAAGCTAGGGTCAATGAAAGGGGAGGAGTCCTATCTGTAGACTTGGAAAGGGGCAGGGAGGAGATGAGGGAGGTAGGGTGGGATTGGGAGAGAATGAGGGAGGGGACTACAGCTGAGATACAAAGTTAATGAACTATAACTAATATAAAAAATAAAAAAGCATAGAGTACATGTTATTTGGAAAAAAAATACCCAGCATATCCTCAAAGACAGAAAACTGAACATCATTCAGCTAGTCCAAACCTTAACAGATTGAGAAAACATAAGTCAAAGGACTAAACTCTCACCCAACAAAGGCAAGACCAAATATCCAGAATATTAAATAACAAAAACATTTTAACTACATATGTGCCTATGTATTTTCACAAAACCAAAATAATGAGCAACCAAGTCAATATGCTGCCTCTCAAACCCAGCATACTTACTACCGTATTCTCAAAGAGGAGTCGTTTAGCTGAATCATGAGAAAAGCACTTTGAAATAACGGTTGTAAATATGTTCAAGGACATTAAAGATGGTATGAATACATACGTCAGTAAAAATTGTGAAAACAAACAGCTGAATAAAATTTAGTTGAAAACAATTAAACAGAGGAAATAGAAATTTAAAAAAGACAAAACCACTAAAATAAAACTTTGATCTTAGCCATTCTTATGAGTGTAAGATGACATCTCATGGTCTTTTTGATTTGCATCTCCCTGATGGCTAAGGACGTTGAACATTTCTTTAAGTGTTTCTCTGCCATTCTGTATTCCTCAACAGAAAATTTTCTGGTTAGCTTTGTCCCCCATTTTTTAATTGGATTACTTGATTTGTTGCATTTTATCTTGTTTAGTTCTTCATATATTCTGGATATAAGCCCTCTGTCAGATATAGGGTTGGTAAAGATACTTTCCCAGTCTGTAGGCTATCATTTTGTTCTGATGAAAGTGTCCTTTGCTTTACAGAAGCTTTTCAGTTTCATGAGGTCCCATTTTATGGATTGTTGATCTTAGAGCCTGAGCTGTTGGTATTCTGTTCAGGAAGCTGTCTCCTGTGCCAATGAGTTCAAGGATCTTCCCCACTTTTTCTTCTAGCAGATTTAGTGTGTCTGGTTTTTTTATTGAGGTCTTTGATCCACTTGAACTTTACTTTTGTGCAGGGTGATAAAAATAGATCTATTTGCATCTTTCTACATGTAGATATCAACTCAATATGCTTAGTCATCAGGGAAATGTAAATCAAAATGACCTTGAGATTTCACGTCACACTTATAAGAATGGCCAAGATCAAAAACACGAGTGACAATACATGCTAGAGAGGATGTGTAGAAAGAGGAATGCTCCTCCATGGCTGGTGGGAATGTAAACTTGTATAACCATTTTGGAAATAAGTCTGGTACTTTCTTAGATAATTAAGAATAGTGCTTCCTCAAGATCCAGCTATACCACTCCTAGGCATATTTCGAAAATATACACAAGTACACATCAGTGGCATTTGCTCAACCATGTTTGTAGCAGCTTTATTTGATTTTTATTAAATTTATATTTTTATATTAATTACAGTTTATTCACTTTGTATCCCAGCTGTGCCTCCCTCCCTCATCCCCCCATCACTCCTTCACCCTCTCCAAGTCCACTGATAGGGCAGGTCCTCCTCCCCTTCCATCTGACCCACGCTTATCAGATTTGATGAGGAATGGTTGCATTGTCCTCCTCTGTGACCTGGCAAAGCTGTTTCCTCCTCAGTAGAGAGGGTGGTCAAAGGCCAGCCACTGAGTTCATTTCACACACAGTCCCTTTTCCCCTTACTAGGGAAACCACTTCAATACTGAGCTGTCATGGGTAACATATAAGCAGGGGTTCTAGGTTATATCCGTGCATGGTCCTTGGTTGGAGTACCAGTCTCAGAAAAGAGCCTTGTGTCCAGCTTTATTTGTAATAGCCATAACCTGGATACAACCCAGATGTCCCTTAACAGAGGAATGGATACAGAAATTCTGGTACATTTACACAATGGAATTCTACTCACATATTAAAAACAAGGAAATCATGAAATTCACAGGCAAATGGTGGGAAATAGAAAAGATCATCCTGAGTGAGGTGTCCCAGAAGCAGAAAGACGCACATGGTATACACTCACTTTAAGTGGATATTAGTCATGTAATATAGGATAAACATACTAAGATCTGTACAACTAAAAGAGTTAAGTAAGAAGGAGGACACTGGGTAAGATGATCAATCCTCACCCAGAAAGGCAAATGGGATGGGCATCAGAAGAAGGTGAAAACAGTGAACAGGACAGGATTCTACCAGAGTCTGAAAGACTCTACCCAGTAGGGTATCAAAGCAGATGCTAAGGCTCAGAGCCAAACTTTGGGCAGAGTGCAGAGAATCTTATGAAAGAAGGAGGAGATAGAAAGACCTGTAGAGTGGGGGAGCTCCACAAGGAGAGCAGCAGAACCAAAATATCTGGGCACAGGAGTCTTTTCTGAGACTGATACTCCAACCAAGGGCCATGCATGGAGATAACCTAGAACATCTGCACAGATGGAGCCCATGGAAGCTCAGTCTCTTAGTTGGTTCCCTAATAAGGGGAACAGGGATTGTCTCTGACATGAACTCAGTGCCTGGGTTTTTGATTACCTTTCCCTGATGGGGGAGCAGCCTTACAAGGCCACAGAGGTAGACAGTGTAGCCAAGCCTTATTAGACCTGATAGGCTAGGGTCAGATGGAAAAGAAGGAAGACCTCTCTTCTCAGTGGACTTGGAAGGGGCTTGGGAGGAGATGAAGGAGGGGGCTACAGGTGGGATTCAAAGTGAACAAAATATAATTAATATAAAAATTAAAATTAAAAAATATAGAATATGCATATAAAAGAAAAAGAATGAAAGATACTAATGTTGCTCTGACTCGACAAGCACATGCAAGAATTCAACAGCAACAAAAATTAAATTATTGAACAATTAATCATGACCAAGATGTTCTCAACAAAGTACTTTGAAACTGAATTAAAAAGAAACATATCACAAAAATTATCTATCATGTTCAAATTGATTATATATCAGAGATTCAGGGATGGCTCAATCTACTTAAATCAATAACTATAATCCACCCTCTAAACAGACTGAAAGCCAAAAAAACACGTGATGATCTCATGAGATGTAGTCTTTGACAAAAATCCAACACTTCCTTCTTTTGTAAGATTTCCTGCACTCTGCCCAAAGGTAGGCTACAGGTCTCAGAATGGAGGGATGGGAGCTCTAAAAGGAGATCAACAGTTGCTAAATATCTGGGCCTAGGTGGGCCTTCAGAGACTGAGAAATCAACCAAGAACCATGCATGGAAAGTACCTAAACACCCTGCTCAGATGTAGCCCATGGGCAGCTCAGTCTCCATGCAGGTAAGGGGAGCAGGGGCAGTCACTGGCATGAACTCGGCTGCCTGCTCTTGATTTCCTCCCCCTGGTGTGGTGGCATTATTAAGACACAGAGAAAAAGGATCCAGACAGTCCTGATGAGACCTGATAGGGTAGGGTCAGACAGTAGGCCAGGAAGCCCTCTCCTATCAGTGGATTAAGGAAGGGACATAGCAAGGGAGAAGGAGTGTGTGACCTCAGGGAGATGAGGGAGGCAGCTACAGCCAAGATATAAAGTGAATAAGTTGTAATTAATAATAATAATAATAATAATAATAAAAGAGAAATAATCGGACACCTCTCCATAATAAATGTACTGGAGAGACTAGTAATAGAAGAATCATAACTAAAGTTAATAGACAAGAATTGAAGCAAGCCTGTAGTCAGCATCAAACTAAATAGAGAGAAACTCAAAGTATTTACACTAAAATCAGGAATATGACAAAGTTGTCAACTCCCTCTATATGTATTCAAGATAGAACTTAAAGTCTTATAAAGAATAAAACCACATAGATATCAAGAGGATATTTAAGGAGAAAAAAGCCAAACTATCTTAATTTATTGAAAATATTTTTTATACATAAAGGACTATAAAGATTCTATCAAGAGACTTATACAGGTGATGAGCATTTTCAGCAAAATAGCACAGTACAAAATTAACACATAAAAATCAGCAAATTTTCTATGTGAATGAATGGCAAAAAAGACTGAGAAAGAAATCAGGGAAATCATACCTTTTACAATAGCATTAGAAAAGTATAGTGGAATAACTCTAACCAAAAAAGTGAAAACTTAAGACATTGGTGAATATCCAAGCATTATAAAAACTTTTAAGACATTGGTTAATAAAATTGAAGACACCAGAATGTATAAAGAATCCCATGTTTATGGATTGATGAGATTAATATAGTGAATATTGTTATCCTACCAAAAGCTGTCCAAAGTATCAGTAAAACTCCCATTAAGACATCAACACCATTCTTTACAGACATTGAAAGGAAGAAAAAAAAAAACTGCACATGGAAACACAGAATAGACAAGATAACTTAAACAATCCTGGAAAATAGAACTTCTAGATCCATCACCACCCTAAATTTCAACTGATACTACAGAGATGTCATAATAAAACTAGCATGGCATTGGCATAAAAACTCATGTATTGATTAGTATAATTGAACTTAATTTAGGGCCATAAAATCACATACGTACAGCATGTTTTTCTTTTTTTAAGTAGAGAACTAAAAGTCACAGTAGAGTAATGACCTCATCTTCCAATGAGTGGCAATGGTGAAACTGAAAGATTGTATGTAAAAGTTTTCAAGTAGATCTTCATCTCTATGACTGTAGAACACTCAACTTAATATAGGCCAAGTAATTCAGATTCATACCTGATACTCCTAATTTGATGAGAAAGGAAAGAATGTGTTTGACTGGCACACAGAAAGATGTTCTGAATAGGATCTTAATAGTGAGGCATTAAGTATTCCTATGTTCATTTATGTGCTTAATTTGCATATGTTAAATTTAAATAGTTGAAATCTCTGCTCATCATATTTACTATTATTCAAAACAATATATTATTAGTGTTTTATTATCACTAACACTGTAATTAGTCAAAAACATTTTGTCTATGTATTTGTTTAATCTACTGTGGGTTTTTTTAATTGATAATCTTAGAAATACTATTTTCGAATTCTAGCACCTGTGGTTAAAAAGACTCAGGTGTGTACTTCTCTCCATTTGTGTTTCAGGGCAATAGGTTTTCTCTCTTGTAATTATTGTGTCATTCATATTTCTCTGTTCTTTCATGGACAAAGTAAATTCACAAAGGAAGAGAAAAATAATCATTTACTAAATGGGAGATCAGAACACTAAAAAGCCTCTCTGTACCAAGTTCTTTTGATCAGACAGGCAACGTGGAAATTATATTTATCAATTATACATTTGACAAATAGTGAATATTTAAAATATAAAAAATTAAAGAATAACAACCTGAACATTAAAAAAAATACAATTTTGGTATAGAATTAAATATCTCACAAGTGGCTGAGGAACTATTTAAATTTAAAATGTTCAACATTCTTAATCACCAGAAAATCCATATCAAAATTGCTTGGACATATGAGCCTATCTCTCTAAGATCAGTCAAGATCAGTAAAGAAACGACTGCTTATGCGGTTAAGGATGTCGTTATCAAAAAGTACGCATTGCTGGTGGAAGTGTAAAATTGTGCAGCCACCATGAAAATCAGTATGCTGGTTCCTTGGGAAGCTGAGAATAAAATATGCCTCATGATCCAGCTTTTCCACTCATGAATACATACCCAAAAACCACTATATCCTACTGCAAAGATACCTGCTACACCATGCACATTTATAGCTGCTAGAAAATGGAAGCAGTCTAGAAGTCCACCTACTAATGAACATTGTGGTGATTTGAGAGACAATGTGCTCCAAAGGCTCCCATGTGTGAATACTCCCGAACAGTTGGAGAAACTGTTTGGGAAACATAAGGAGGTATGGCCTTGTTTTAGAAGATGGGTCAATGAGTTTGGGCTTTGTGGCTTCAGAATCCCATGTCATTCTCAGCTTCCTCCTCTATCTCTGTCTTGAGCTTGCAAATGAGATGTAAACTTCTTCCATTCCAGCAGCAAGTCTGCCTGCCTGCCGCCATGCTTCCCACCATGATGATCCTGAATTCTAACACTCTGAAGCTTTTAGTCATTGAATTGAATCTTTTCTTTTTAAAGTTGGCTTGGCCATGTTGTCTCTTCTCTGTAATAGAACATCAGCAAAGACAAGTGAAAAACGAATGTGTGCCATATTCACATAGTGTAATATTCCTTTGTTAAGTACAGTGAAATAGTTTCAGGTAAATACGTGAAGCTAGAAGCTATCATTCTGAGTAGGATAACAAAAACCAAAAAGAAAAACATTTTTTTTCTCTTGTATGTCTGTTATCATCTACCCTTTAGATACATGTGCTTCTTTTTAATAATTCTAGCAAACTTAGGTAATTTGTAAGGTACCACTGGTGAAGAGTGACTCTTCCAAGGAGAGGAAAATACAATGTAGTATTGTTCAGAAGAGTTAAAGGCATATTAAGGGAGGATAGGATAGAGGAGGACATATGGATAGGAATAACTAACACTGAAGACACTGACAAGTCATATGAACCTACTATTGTATAAGCCCCTTAAAACACACACACACACACACACACACACACACACACACACACACACATATATATATAAAGGGATTTATGTAAAATAACCATATAATGTGTCAGAAAGTTCCCCAACTATTCATTATATAATAACAAATAAAACCCACATCACTATAAATGGGTGACATCTTTTAATTCACTTCTCAAAGGAATCCCATAGTCTTCTTTCTCAAACATTACAGGCTTTTGTCAATTCTATTGGTTTTACTACCATCTTGACAATAAGCCCTCTTAGGGAATACAGCACATACTTTTGAACTCTAACGTGAATAAATCCAGCTTGTACTCAATTAGAAGCTCTATCGCTGCTGGCTGTTGATCCTAGTGCTGGAAGTTGCTCTGAACACTGCTAAAGAATGAAATTAGCCACCAATTACCCAGATATGAACCCTGTGAGCAATAATAGCAACTGGCCTGAAGGACGAAAACCCTGTTATGATTGTGGGAAACACTAAGGGAGAATGCAGGACTGTTTTATTGACTGTAAAGCTCACTACATAGGATAGAACTAATGTACTTATATTGCATATTGTTAATGGAACCCTGAACCTGAGTCTAGATAAGTCAGTGGCCCAGGAAAAAGACTACAACCATTGTTGTGATAAAGGAACTTAGCAGTAAAATGACTTCTAATGATATGTTCCTCTACCCATAGATCACCGTCTCCCTTATCCCTAACCAGTCAAGCTTCCTGACATATAAGGTAATTAACACATCCCCATAACTGAACACTATGTGGAGTAGGTACATTTAGTGCTCAGGGATCGACAGTAAAGAGGGGAATAAGAAGATTGTAAGAGCCACAGATGATAGACAATTTCAAGAAAAATGTTTTCAAGATGAAGGAGGGCACATAACCATTTTTTTCTTTCTTTTTTATTATTAGTTACATTTTATTAACTCTGTATCCAGCTGCATCCGGTTCCCTCCCTCCCAGTCCCTCCCTCCCTCCCTCATCTCCACCGTGCCCCTTTCCAAGTCCACTGATAGGGGAGGACCTCCTCCCCTTTCATCTGACCCTGTTTTATCAGGTATCTTCAGGACTAGCTGCAAAGTCCTCCTCTGTGGCCTAGCAGGACTGCTCCTCCCTTGGGAGCTGGGGAGGTCAAAGAGCCAGCCATTGAGTTCCTGTCAGAATTAGTTCCTGCTCCCCTTACTATGGGAAACCAATTGGTTACTGAGCTACCACAGGCTTCATCTGAGCAGAGGTTCTAGGTTATATCCATACATGGTCTGTGGTGGAGTGTCAGTCTCAGAAAAGACCCTGTGCCCAGATATATTTGGTCCTTTTGGAGCTCCTATCCTTTCCATGTCATACAAACTCCCCCTTCTTTCATATGATTCCCTGCACTCTGATGAAGGTTTGGTTATCAGTCTTAGTATCTGCTTTGATACACTGCTAGGTAGATTCTTTCAGGGGCCCTCTGTAGTAGGATCTTGTCCTGTTACTTGTTTTCTCCTAAGTCCAATGCATCGCCCCTTTGTCTTTCTAAGTGAGGATTGATCATCTTATCCTGGGTCTTCTTTCTTGTTTATCTCCTTTAGGTGTATAGATTTCATTGTTTATCATATTTTATAGGATTATATGAGTGAGTATATACCATGTGTGTCTTTCTGCTTCAGGGATACCTCACTCAGAATGATCCTTTTAACTCACAGAGCCTATGCCAGCATGTGTAAGACCTTCAGATGCTCTAACCAGACTAAAATCTCAGCATGACAGCTGCAAAATTAGCACAAAGGACCTTCACTTCCAGCTAAAGAACTATTCACAATTGATAGCTGTTGAAAAAGGGAAAGTCAATTTTCTTCAGGGGGTGATTCTCTGTGTATCAACCATACTCCTGGGCAAATCACATGTGCTGGAGAGGATAGCCAAAGTAAATTGTATTTTTTTTCTTTTATTTAAACTTGTTTTAAATTTTCTTTTATTTTTTTTTTAAAGAAAGATAGAACATGAAGTTGAGTATTTGGAGTTTAAAGATCTGAGGTGAGTCAAGAATGAGAAACAATATGAAAAAATACTTTATAAAATTCTTAAATAATAAATAAAAGAAGGAAAAAAGAAAGTAAGTGGAAACTAAGCAAGGTGGCACATGCCTGTAATCCCAGCATTCAGGTAGGCAGACATAGGAAGGTCTCTGTGAGTTCAAAGCCAGCCTTGTTTACAAAGTGAGTTCAGGACAGCTGAGGCTACACAGCAAAACCCTGTTTCAAAGAAACCAACCAACCAACCAACCAACCAACCAACCAACCAGCAACTGTCCAACCAAGCAAACAAACAAACAAATGAACAAATGAAAGAAAATAAGCTGAAATTAAAATAAGCTTTTGACCAATCAAAATATTTGAAAAGTCTCATTCCTTTATTAAATTAAGAAAACATTTATACTTACCAAGATAAGATAAGATAAGTGTAATTCATTATAATATAGAATTAAAATGCTAATCTCTGTTATATACAATTTGAAAGAATATCTTTTAAATAACTTCAAAAACAGTTTGAAAATTAGTTTAACCATGTCAGTTCTCAACTAGTCAATTCCTGACTAGTCATAATTAAAAGATAAACAGAAACATTACATAACACAATAAACTATATGAACAATAAATTTTAGAGTAGAATATTTGACAATTTTAATTCAATATTTTATCATTTCTACAATAGTAATACATTAAAAGACATTTCACATGTCCATAAAACTGAACATTTATTAACTGTAATTATATATATATATATATATATATATATATATATTCTAGGAAAACCAATGCATAAATATGCACCTCTATGTGAAAAGTATTGTGTCATTACAAGGCAAGAGACATGCCATGATATCTTGTTTTTCATATAACAAAGAAAATGTGCATTTTAGAGAAAACAAATCACAATTAGTTGTAAAATGTGTAACAGATGGTGAGGCTTATCATCATTCTTTCAGGCTAATCGTAGACTGTCTGCATTTGGAACTTGCTTTTCCCAAAAGATGATGTTGGGCAGACGCCATGTTGACATCTGGTACATTCCTAATGTAGTTAGTTTGATATACCTCATGTATTAAGTTCTGTACATTTTCCAAAATAACAGCTGACAAGTGCAATTGACCACCTGGGAAAAGACAATTTCAACAAGAAGAGAATACCTGATCTTTTCTTCTGGTAACTGTAGAGTCTTAGTCCTTCTTCTGGTGACATTCTTAATAATCAGCATTGTATTTGATTTAAAAATATTTTTTTCAAAGAGAAGTAGTAACTGTCATCTATCAATGATAACAGATGCATGACTTGTCATGGCTATTAACATTTTAAATATGCTCCATAGAACACCCATCCTTAGGAAGATTTACAGATGCTTCATCAAAATATCAATTAGGTAATAAATTCTCCCATACGAAATGAAAATACATCTTACCAACAGTTGAATACAATGTAATTGTTTATACACAAGTGAGTTTTTCAGAAAATATTTAATATTTCAATGTCTTGCTATGTAATGAAAACATCTTTTGAAAATTCTGGTGGTTTAATAAGCCAAGTGACAAACGATGATTAAGACAGGGGATCATAACTATCCTGACACGGGAAACACATGCTGTAGCACTACAGTGTGGACTTGTCATTATCACTGAGGGCTTCACAGTTCTTTAAGTGCTTGATGCACCATTTCTCTATGTATTTATCTATCTCCAATATGTTTGTATTCTCCTGCTTACCGTCACAGACACATTAATTTATATGAAACATCAATGAGTAATTTAATATTTTTATTCATGTTACATAAAAACTCAAAGAAATTAAACTTAAACTGTGAAGTTTAATTTTTTTACCATTCCTTTTTTATTTTTTATTTTTTATTAATTACAGTTTATTCACTTTGTATCCCCCCCATAAGCCCCTCCCTCCTCCCCTCCCAGCCCCACCCTCTCTCCCCCTTCTTCTCCCTTGCCCCTTCCCAAGTCCACTGATAGGGGAGGTCCTCCTCTCCTTCCTTCTGATCTTAGTCTATCAGATCCCATCAGGAATGGCTGCATTGTCATCTTCTGTGGCCTGGTAGGGCTGCTCTCCAGAAGAAGTTTAATTTTTAAGTTAAGTTTTTAACCGTGATTAAGATGAGTAAAAATTATTAAGAAAATAATAATACTATTATTGCAGTACTGAAGTAAGACTTTAAGGTCATGTCTGTTTCTTAACTGTAACCTAAACATGACTTCTAAGCACATGCTTGTTATTTCTTCTCAAATTTTGATAATTAGTTTGAATTATTCACAGAAAATTCGTGCAAAATGCATGTAAAATTATAAAGTAATTGGTATGCCTTCCGTTTAAATATGTTGAATAAATGTAATGAAAATATGAACAAAAGATACTATTAACAAGTCTAGCAAAACTATTCTTTAAAATTTTTTTACAATAATTATTATTATTTAGAATTTATTCATTTATATCCTGGATGTAGCCCCTTCCTCATGTCCTCCCAGTACCATCCTCCTCCTTCTTGCCCTCCCATGTCCCTCCCCTAGTCTACTGATAGGGTGAGGATCTCCTCCCCTACTCTCTGACCCTAGCCAGTCAGGTCTCATCAGGACTGCCTTGATCCTCTTTCTCCATGGTCTAGTAAGGCCACCTCGCCAGAGGTAGGTAGTCAAAGAGCAGGCAACCTAGTTCATGCCAGTGACTGCTCCTGCTCCCCTTACTAAGGAACCCACATAGAGACTGAGCTACCCATGAACTACATCTGAGCAGAGGGTGTAGGTCCTTAACCATGCATAGTCATTGGTTTATTCATCAGACTCTGCAGGCCCACCTGGGTCCAGGTTTTTTAGCTCTGTGGGTCTCTTTGTGGAGCTCCTGTCCCCTCCAGGTCTTTCTATTTTCCCCTTCATTCATAAGATTTCCTGCACTCTTCCCAAAGTTTGGCTATGATTCTCAGCATCTGCTTTGATACCTTGTAGATAGAGTCTTTCAGAGGCCATCTGTGGTAGGCTCCTGTCCTGTTCTCTGTCTTCTACACCTGTGTCTATCCTGCTTGCCCTTCTGAATGAGAATTAAGCCTCTTTGCTAAGGTTGCCCTTGTTTTTTAACTTCTTTAGTACTAGACATAAAAAGAAACACATGGTATATAATCACTTATAAGTAGATATTAGCCATATAATATAGGATAAACATACTAGCAAAACTATTTTTAATTATTTTATTTTTTTATTAATTACAGTTTATTCACTTTGTATCCCAACTTTAGTGCATTCCCTCATGCCCTCCCAATCCCAATCTCCCTCCCTGTTCTCCATTCATGCCCCTCCCCGGGTCCACTGATAGCAATGGTCCTCTTCCCCTTCCAACTGATCCTAGTCTATCAGGTCTCATCAGGACTGGATGCATTGTCTTCCTCTGTGGCCTAGCAAGGCTGCATCCCCTTCATGAGAAAGTGTTCAAAGAGCAGGCCGCTTAGTTCATTTCAGGGACAGTCCCTATTCCCATTACTTGGTAACCAACTTGGATACTGAGCTGCCATGGGTTATATCTGTGCAGCGGCTCTAGGTTATCTCCCTGAATGGTCTTCGGTTGGAGTATCAGTCTCAGAAACTATTTTTAAGGAACTAAAGTTAAAGAAAATTTAAGTTAACCAAAACAACAGGATTTGATTCAACAATCTTGACATTAATGAAAAATCAAAAAGTGTACTGAAATTTAGATTTTAGGTAAGAAAGAAGAAATATATATATATATATAAACATATATATGTACTTATGTTTGTATAGGAAACAATATTTTTTTTTCTAATTTTTATTTTTATCAGTTACATTTTATTAATTCTGTATCCCAGGAAACAATATTTTTAACAAACATTGTTTTGATAATTTAATATTCACATATACAATGATGAATTTGAATAAAATTACTTGTATAGAATTATTGAAAATTTCCAGTTCCTAGAAGATAAAATTTAGGGACTTAAAAGTTATTGCAATGCATATGATTAAATGGCACACATCTACTGGAGAAGTTGCTTATTAATATAAATGTATATAATGGTATATTTCAAATTGCTTCTAACGTTTCAAAATTCAGTCCTGAAAGAAAGAAAGAAAGTATTATAAAATATGAACCACAAATTCTAGCAAACATTAACTTTAAGGAATAAAGAAATTAAAGAATGTTTTAGAAAAAAATGTTAATACAGTTGGATTCATATAGTCTTGATTTTGAAGAAACATTGAACAATACTCTTTAGTATAAATTACAACACAGTTAAATTTTCTTAGAGTATGCACATATATGCATGTCTATTTAACAATCTATGAACAAAAGACTTATTTTAACAAATCCTGTTTTGACAACTGAATATTTACTTATAGAAGAATGACTTTGAATTAATATTATTCATAGAAAAAAGGATGAGATGTAAAATTTGAAACTCTTAGAAAAAAATATCACTGCCCTCAGTGATTTGACATTGCCTTAATTAATGTGTGTGTGTGTCTGTGTGTGTGTGTGTGTGTGTGTGTGTGTGTGTGTGTGGTATTTGCATTTATCTATTTGTGTTTCTGTGTTTGAGAAAGAGACTTGTTATATGGACTTGGTTAGTCTGGTATGATATATTATGTAGCCTATGTTGCTTTCATATTTGAGGCAACTTCCTGCTTCAACAACTTGAGTCCTGAGAATGTAAGTATATGACACAACACCAAAATACATCATTTTGTTCATGTTTAATATTGTTTATAATTTTACATTAAAGGCATAATTTTTAAATCTTTGAATTGTGTAGAATTGTTCTAATTTTCAATTGAATTTTTATTTTTATATTAATTACATTTATTCACTTTGTATCCCAGCTGTAATCCCCTCTCTCCTCCCCTCCCAATCCTACACT
>REGO01000449.1:991531-1005059 GCA_010120015.1 Rhombomys opimus | reverse complement strand
TCCATCCCATTTGCCTTTCACAGTGAGGATTGATAATCGTACTCAGGGTCCTCCTTCTTGCTTGGCTTCTTTAAGTGTACAGATTTTAGTATGTTTATCCTATATTATGTTCAATATCCACTTATAAGTGAGTATATATCGTGTGTGGTGTGTGTGTCTTTCTGTTTCTGGGATATCTCACTCAGGATTATCTTTTCTAGTTCCCACCATTGGCTTATAAATTTCATGATTTCCTTGTTTTTAATAGCTGAGTATTATTCCATGTGTAAATGTACCACAATTTCTGTATCCATTACACTGTTGAGGGACATCTGGGTTGTTTCCAGTTTTTGGCTATTACAACTAACGCTGAAACAAACATGGTTGAGCAAATGTCCTTGTTGAGAGAGAGAGAGAGAGAGAGAGAGAGAGTACTTGAGCATATTTTGGATATTTGCCTAGGAGCGGTATAGCTGGATCTTGAGGAAGCACTATTCCTAAATGTCTGAGAAAGCGCCAGATTGATATTTTTCTGGTTACAAAAATCAGTGCAAGTGTTTTGGTTATTGAAGTAAAATGCACACATATAAACATACACACAAAATGGCATGAGATTTTGTTTGTCTTTTGAGGAAATTAAGTTTATAGGTGAAAGACATCACTGAAAGGCCACAAGCAACCACACAGGGCCATGTTTTCCCCCATACCCTTGAATTCTTAAAATTGAAAGAAATTAAAAAAAAATGAAAACACTAATTGAAATATATGCTGACGTTTCTCACATAAATCTACCATCAAATTCTTATCCAGCTGGCTCATATTTGGGGAAAAATTGTAGCTACATTAAAATGTAGCAAAAGAGAATTGCATCAGGTTGTTTTACTTGATACTGCATAGAATGGAGCTTTATTGCATCTACCAGATGGAGGCCAGGGCTATAGAATTATAAAAACCTGCAGCTGTCTGCATGAATGTGGAATTTCTGTACACTAAATTCCTACCCATTTTAATCACAAGGGACTACTCTTGTCACATGTCAAAGTTAATTTCTAGAAAGAAGAGCAGTTTTTTATTTGTTTGTTTGTTTTTTACTTTGGAGTGTTTTAAAGCAGAAGCCTGTTTATGTAGGATGCATATAGGATATAAAGACTGACAAAATGTTAGAGGAGATTTTTATTTAGAGGAAATAAAAGGACTGTCACAAACATGGCCATAACAAAATAAAACAAAACAACAAAACCACTAGAAGTGGACCTATACACTTACTGTAATAAATGAACATAATAAAATTTCTCCTGGTGGCATATTCCTATATCCATTGACCATTACTTCTCTGAACCCCAATCTAAGAGCTTATTTTTGCAGTTTAGGTTAATTAAAGCAGAGACTCACAACTGGATAGCATGCAGACTATGAGAGACTTTGGAGTGATCAAACCTAAATGGAAGTATATAACACACTACTTTCCTTAAGCTTAATCTATCTATATGGAAGAGAGGGCAGAAAAATTCTACTTGCTGAAAAGTCATAGACTACTCCAAGGAAATGTCGTTTTTCAGATCCCATAGGGCATGTGCACATGTGAACCTGCATAAGACTGTAATAGAATGCACAGGAACTACCTAAGCTCATGCCAGACACAATCTACGCGAACCGAAAGTGGACATAAAGTCCCACCTCTAGCCAAGGATTCATTTGAAATCAATAGAGTCTGAGACAGAGAAAATGAATTTCCTTCTATGGCATGACACTAAAGGTGATCCCCATGTTCAGGAGTATTTGGTCAGTACAAATTTAATCCAATTTTTGTGTTTTGTTTTAGATTTCTTTTATCTTCCAGCCTTTTTAAAGAAATAGAATAAAACATGTTTTGTGAGTAAGAAGGAGGGAAAGAATCTTGGGAGGAGTTGTGATGGTAAAGAATATAATGAAGATGTTTTGTGTGGAATTCTCAAAAAATAAATAAGATCATTTAAAAAATCTCAAAGATATAGTATTTGTATTTTTGGTCTTGGTTACTTCACTCAAGATTATTTTTTCTGGATCCATCCACATAGCTGCCAATTTTATAACTTATTTTAATAGCTGAATAATATATTGTATACTATATATATTTAATGCCAATGTTAGTTCTTAAGCTTTCAAAATGTTTATTGCAATACTAATAACCACAGAAGTTAAGTTAGGGGACTGGAGGGAAGAGAGCAACTCCCAAGGAAGGTAAAATTTAGTACAGTGTTATGGATATAGAAAGGGGCAACTAGGATAGGAGGTTTTAATGGGGGGAGGGCATAGGACAGAAGGTTAATGGAGGGAATATTGTGAGGGGAACAACTGATACTAAAGCCGCCACATACTGGAGAAGACAATGGCTCAACTCAATATCGTATTCCACAAAGTAAAACCTCGATCCCTTTAGCAGTATCAGGAATGTGTTACATCTTGTTGAATTATTGGACAACATGGTCCCATGAATGCCTTTAACCATCAAAGGCTAATTATTCAGTATAATTTTATGATTTAAAATGCATATTTATTTGTTACATCTTGATAATCTTGTAATTGTTAGGAATTTTGTTTTCGTGGCAAGGTTGTAGTCATATGAATGTCTCAATGCCTGTCCTGTGAAGATTCCATTGTTCTTGTGTGGCTGTATATTTTAGACAATCGAACTTCACTCCTGAAGACATTAGCAAAGAACTTGAGGGAGGGTGATAAATACTGCCTCCTATCTGAAATCTGCTAATCACTTCTAGGTGCTTGGGGCTAAAACTTTCTGCAATCTCCTCATGATCTTTTTATTCTATCTTCATTTTAAGCCATAAATGTCTTTAGATTTTCTCAGAAGCAGACTGAGTGATAAAAGATTTCTGTATGAGTAATTTTGTAGGGGATTTACATTGGTGTATAATGGAGGACTGGCCGTGTGAGTAAAACTGTATTACTACCACAGTTATCCAGTGTGTCAGAGTTAATGATGCCACAAACTGTAGGAAGTGGATAAAAGAGCTGACTTCAATTTACCTCTTAGAGACGTCAGGTCACTGAAAAACTTAGACAAATCCTTAATAGACATTGATTGCCTAAGGGTTTTGATTTCTCTGCACTTAAAGGATGAAAACAGATTTTTCTTAGAACAAGGAAATTTTTATGCAGATATAACATCTGGAAGAGAAAATAAGTTGGATCATGGTGAAGGGCAAAAGAAAACTAGTGCACCACCCACAGCCCTTGTTAACTGGGTGTGGGTGAATATAGCTTTTGATAGTCGAAAAGCCAGACATATTTAGGTTATGTTTAGCAGCTTCCTCATGATTTATGATTTCACATATTTTTTCATTACTTTTGAATGTAATTTCACATGAGAGGAAGCAAAAGAGGTGCCTTCATAAGCACTGACAAAAGTTCCTGTAAAAGATTAGTCTAAACCCTACTTTTCTGTATTAACATCTATAAGTGAATTAGTGAATCATAATTTTTAAGAATATTTAACTTTATGTGCTCAAAATCAATTTTATATTTGTCAGTTATTCACTGTAAGTTTACTTTTGATTATTACTTGAAATTCTACAAATGAACGTAGAGAGGTTTGCTCATTTCAATCTCTCATCTCTTTCTCTTTACCACAGAAATCCTTCTGATTAGCAATCCCCTCTCTTACTTTGAAATCTTTGGGTTTTGTTGTTGTTGTTGTTGTTTGTAATTAATTAATTTATTGATTGATTACAACTTATTCACTTGGTATCCCTGCTGTGGCACCCTCCCTCATCCCCTCCCAATCCTAGAAATTTCTATGCTTTGAGTTTTACATTGAGGTTTTTGACACATCTGGAGTGAGATTTTGTAAAAGATGATTTTAAAAGGCTCTAATTTTGTACTTCTCTGAGTAGATATTCAATTTTTCTAACAACATTTATTGAAGAGTCTGTATTTGAGTTTCTGAAATCTTTGTAAATAATAAGTTTCATATTGTAACCATGAAATTAAGTCTGCACATTTAGATGTAAAAACCATTTGTGCTATAAAGGTTGTATACTAAGCAACTTTAGATTTTTGTTGTTTTTTTTTTTTTAACTGTTTTCGACAATGTCCTAAAAGTTCCTATACAAGTATAAACTAGAATGAAAAACACACACACCATGTCTGTTTTCACTGAGTCTGTAATTTACCTAAATACATGTTTTCAACATATAAATTACTCAGAAATGCTTATGGATACAATTTGCTATAGTTATAGGTTATATGAATGGAACAACGGAATATAACCACAGTGCTGTGCATTCGTTCATGAGAATGAATCTTCCTGTCAGGACTAATTATATTTGAAAAAATATTCCTGGTAGCATGGATTATAGAAAACATAAGAAACATTTTTTTTTACCTTCAGTCACTCTTTAGGGGTATGTATGTATGCTACAATACATGTATGGCGCTTAAAACGCAAGTTTAAAGAGTAGTTCTTTTCTTCTCCCATGAACACAGTTGATTAATCTTGATGGAAGCTCCCTGTATTGGTTTGAATGAGAATAACCTCAGCCATAGGCTTATAGATTTGGAAACTTAGTCACCAGGATATAGCAGTATTTGAAACAGATCAGGTGGTGTGTCTTGTTAAAGGACCCATCACTGAGGGTGGGCTTTGAGGCTTCAAAAATCCCATTCCAACCCTAAAGTTACTTTCTTCCTGATCCTGATGTAAAACTCGTAGCACTTCTCCAGAACCATGTATGTCTGCACTCTCCTCACACCCCTTACTATGATGGCAATGGATTAAACCTCTGAAACTGTAAGCAAGCCCCACCTAACTCCTTTTCTTTATAAGAGTTGCCATGGTCCTGCTGTCTCTTTCAGAGGAAAAAAAAATGGCTAAGACAGTGTCTTTATGGCTAATAGATCTTGCCATCTATGGAAACTGTTCACAATAAAGACCAAATACAAGATACATGCTCTTATAAGTGGTTGATACTTGGTAACACCTGGAATGAAAGGAAAGGTAGATATTGGATAGATGTGTGCTGGGATAACTGCACAGGGCATTCACATTAAATTAAAATTAATGTTGATAATTACAGAGGCTGAAAATTGAAAACAGCCAGGAATCCTTACTCTGCATACATGAGACTCTACTTTGTAAATAGTGGTAAATCAATGAAGGTTCATAAAGTGTTACATGCTCCATGGTGAAGCAATATTTACTGATTCTCAATTCAATATCAATCTAAACACAGGAAACAAAACAAGAACTCCTAAGAATTACACTAGTGTGATGCACTGATATATTTTTTCTGAAGCCTTTTTCTTTTGAACTCTTATAATTCACTGTTGCGTACAAATTATCCAGCCATACTTCACAACTGAAAAATACTTCACAACTACAAGCAAAGCAAAGCAAAAGCTGTAGTGATGGGCTTCAACCACATTAATATAGAAAATACCCCCCCCAAAAAGTCAGTAACATGCTAGACAAAATACATTTCCATGTAGCAAATACTAGAAATATTCAAAAGCAAATATAACCAGTATGCATAGACACTTCCATAGCTTGGATGAATATAGAAGAAGAGACAGAAATATCTGTTGGAAAGCATGTAAGTGAGGCAAAAGTCATAAATGACATTTAAAAATGGCTGAAGGTCTTTTTGCTCTACTTAGATGCAAATCATTATTCAGAAATAAAAAGTTATCATGGTAACCCTGAACTTCCTGTCAACTCAATTTCAAACTCAGAGAGCTAGAGCTGAAAGCCTTGAGAATCAGAGAGTTATAGTTTTGGATGCTCAATGCAACAGACTTATGACTCCAAGTACTTGACATAATAGACTTATTTTGCTGAGCTTTGGAAGCCAGGGCAATGTGTACAGCCCTGGATATTGAAAACTAGGGACTTATAGCTCTATGCTTTCAAATTCAAAGACTTACGACCCATTGACACAGTATATGAGGTTGCTGTTCCTTTTGTCATCGACAGCAATAAGCATTTGGCATTACAGCTTGGACCTTACCATGTTGGGACCCTCAGCATTTAATCTTCAGCGGCTCTTTTCAAGTCCTCTAGAAGACAGGGCTTTTGTTTTTCTCCTCAGCTACTCATGGCTTCTCATCTTTTATTGTCTTGGCTACTTACCACACCTTTCCTTCAAAAGTTCTCATTTCTTGCCACACATTCCTAACATTTCTGTAGTTTCTACAGGCTCTGTCTCCTGCCATTCTCTGGAATCCTGCAGCTGTTTATAACATCCTGTCTAGATGTTTATAGCGACTTATGGTAATAACTACAAATGCTCCTACTTAGAAGCCCTGAAAACCACAGCGATTGTGGAGTTGTTTCTAAAACAACCACTCCAGCCAATTATACCTCCAATAAAATCTACACCTAAATAAATGAAGGTCATTACAAAGGTAGAGCAGAGGTATGAGCCAAAAGCCATTTCTCACGTGGACTTAGAATGAACCGAGACTGGATGGTCATATTACAAGCTTGTGCATAGAATCCTAAGTTGTCAAGTGCACATGCTTTGCTGAGTGATTAACTAACTCCAACAGTTTCCTTCCTAGCCCAAGTGGACATACCTGCATGATATCAGCACCATTAACAACAACCAAGGACAGAATTGTCTGTAGGTCATGAGAGTTGTTGTAGCTCAATGGAAGTATATCAGATGCTGTGTATGGTGGGGGAGCTCATTTAGCAGAAGCATGTTCTCTTTAGGCAAAAGTTATAGCCATGGACAAATCCAGTGTTGCATCGGTCTTCCCATTTAAACAAACACAACAGACACTGGAAGCAGGAGAAGACAGGGAGCAGGACAGGAGCCTACCACAGAGGCCTCTGAAAGACTCTACTGATCAGACTATCAAAGCTGAGGCTGAAACTCATAGCCAAACTTTGGGTAGAGTGCAGGGAATCTTAGGAAAGAAGGGGGAAATAGAAAGACCTAGAAGGACAAGAGTTTCAAAAGGAGACCAACCAGCCATAAAATCTAAGCCCTGGGGGACCTTAAGAGAATGATACCCCAAACAGGGACAATACACCAAGAGGACCTAAAGCCCAGGCTCAGATGTAGCCCATAGACTCAGTCTCGAAGTGGGGTTCTTAGTAAGGGGAGCAGAGGCTTTCTCTGGCATAAACTGAAAGACAGGCTCACTGGTCACCACCCCCTGGGTGGGGGGCAGCCTTGCCAGGCCACAGAGGAAGACAATGCAACCTGATAAGCTAGGGTCAATAGAAGGAGAGGGGAATGTTCTCTAACAATGGACTAGGGGAAGGACAAGGGGAAAGGAAGGTGGGATTGGGAGGAGGCGAGGGAGGAGGCCACAGCTGGGATACAAATTGAATAAATTGTAATAAATGATAATAATTTTTTAAATAACATTGTCTATATCTTAATATAAAGCTCTTATTCTACCTCACACTGCATCTCTCTGTACCAAAACCTGAGAACATGTTCATGAAGTGTAGAACTCTAAATTTAATAGCACCAGCAGGAAGCAGGAGAGTTGTCCTGAATTTTTATCAGTTCTTTTTCTCCCCTTAAAAATTAGTTTCATAACTAAGAAAAACAAAGTTAGGGCTGTGAAAGAAACAGGTAAGGGTAGATATGCACTCCCAACGATGCCGTAGCCTTTACTAGTGCAAAGGCATTTATCAAGAAAGAGTGTTATGGGTCCTGGTCATAAATGGAGATTATTCACTAAAATGACTGGTCTTAAAATATTGTATTGTAGACTGACCAGTTTTAACAGCAAATATCACCCGTTCAGTGCTCAATTCTTCATATTGATGTGGGTGAAATGTCTTTCCTGCTGCTGATTTTATGTGTGTGCATACTGGAGAAACGATAAAATCAGAGACCTCAGGAAAGTAGCATATCTTGACAGCCTCTCAAGTTGTTTTATTTCTCTATTGTGTTTCTGACTATGTTTGAAAATTGACCATTGAATCTATAATTCCACTATTGTATTCAAGATTTCAGATAACACTGGGATGTCTGTTCTTACTAAATAGAGATTCTAAAATGTCAGTTAACTGAAAAAAAAAAAAGAAAAAAGAAAGAAAGAAAACAAATAAAAGAAGGCAAACTAAAATTCTAAAATATCGTGCCTCTGTCTCTCTCTCTCAATGCCCTAATGTAGTTCACCTGCCTCAGCATGTAAGAATTGCTTCTCTATTGTTTGAGATAGGAAATAGGAAACAAGAAACTGGGCTCAATCTTGATTCCAAACTCACCTTTTTAAAATAAATTGGTTTTCACTTGAATTAAACTAATAAAAAGAGAAAAAATAATTAAAACATTATGTAGATTAATAATCTATTGAACTAAAACTGAAAATCTAAAAGAGGTATATTTAGCCATCAAACACTAGCCCATTCATGAGAAAGAATGATCAAGAGAACTTATATACTTTAAGTTAGTTTTTGTTGGAATAAATATGCAAATATACAATTTTGAAGGTGTCCTGATTTCTATGACTTTAACATAAAATACATGTCTACTTTATACATAACAAAAATTATGTTAAGTGTAACTATCTTCAGTACCCATAGTATTTAACTTAACTTTAACTGTACATTCCATTAATATGCACAATAAAATAAAGTATTAAAGAATTAAAAATCATATAAAATTTTAATTATAAATACTTTCTAAAAATGGAATGTAATATTGATAATAGTTCACACAAAGAGAACAATTCAAAGACACATTTAATTAAAAAAAATACTAAATGAAAACCTAGTGGTAAGAATGGTTTATCTCTTTTTGAGTTGGCCAATGGAGCTGCCATAGAATCCCAAATATTATAGGTAATTACCATTAATTTTAGTTAAGTTCCATAACTTGATAGTAAGGCTGTATTGATGAGGACAGCATATACATAAGTAACAAACATAGAAGAATCAAGCTGGTACTCACTCAGTATGTTCTGCCTAACTTCCACAGTACTGGAAGTGACAGCGCATGCTACCAAAGAATAAATATAGTCGTAAGTATCGCTAAACCAGAAACCATTGTGAATCATAACAATGACCTGCCTGGCAACATATGCCCATGGGTGAAATGGAGACATGGTTGCTACTGGATATCCAGCCACTTTATAATAGTGGAATTTAAGAGCTGCTCTGTGAAATGGAACCCATACCTTACCCTGTAAATGAGGACAGGAACCTTAGATTATATAGGTCATTCACCCTAGGGAACACCTACTCCTATTAGTCTGCTAAATGGCATGAAATTAAAATGGCTCTTAATGAGTTATTGCTATGCCCATAGATGAGTCTGTTTCTCGGTGCCCATTAGAGAAGCCTTTTTTTTTTTTTGTTAGTAGGTGGAGATTAGAAGGGAGCCCCACAACTCTTCTCCATGAGGAGAATAAGAAACTTCAGAGTGCTGAACCCTAAATGTGACATATTTAGCATGCGCCTCTCTTTAAGGCAGAGGGACTATCACAGAAGAGAAGGCTAAAGACTGTAAAGGCCAGAGGTGGTAACTGACTGCAAGGAAATACTGTTTATTAGAAAATAGGTGGTTCCTTGCTCTTTCTTCTCTTCCCCTCGGCGGGCTGCTCCACCAGGCCACAGGAGGAGAGAATGGGACTTGATGAGCTAAGGTCAGTGGATAGAGGAGGGGGGAATGGGGAAGAGGGAGGGAAGGTGTGACTGGGAGGAGAAGAGTGAGAGGGCTGAGTAGAATGTAAATTGGATAAATAAATGAATTATTGAATTTATTTATTAATTTAAAAATTGTATTAAAAAAGATGGCAGATGCCCATGTGAACTAGTGGTGATTGTGGACACATATAGAGGGTAGACCTATGCGAGCTCAATCCAGTCAAAGTACCAGCAAGGGTGTGGTGAATGTTGGTCGGCTAATAGTCCCACTCCTAAGGGAAGACCTATTGGAATTTAAAGCTGTTGGCAAAGACAGAGTCAGTTTACATTAGTAGTTTGACCTTTGTTAAATCCATTACAATCCAAGGTAGACCCCAGACTGAAGTGGTTGGTTAACATAAATTGGGTATGTGTGTGTGTGTGTGTGTGTGTATGTGTGTGTTTGTGTGTGTATATGTGCTAAAGAGAGAGAGAAAGGTACATAAAGTTGTGTGGGTTGGATTAAGGATGAGCTGGAGGAGAGGTATACTTACAGATGAAGGCTATTCCAAACATCTGAAAATAAAGAGAGTAAGGAAAAACTGGTGTGGTAAAGATGACTCAATCATTAAAAAGGCATATGGTTCTTTTGGAAGACTCATTGGATTCCCAGAAAACATAGTATGCAGCTTACAATTGTCTGTAACTCGACCTCGGGGGAGCTGATGTCTCTGGTATCTAAGGAAAACTGTATGTGCTCACAGTGCCCTCATATCCCCCCCCCCACATACACACTATTTAAAACAAAATAAAAATCTTTGTATGTTAAATATACATATCTGCATATATCCCAAGTATTTTTCTTTTTCACTTCAAATAAGATTCTTGTATCTTAAATTTAACTATCTGAAAAGGTGCTACACTTGGTCATTTATCTTGAGCTTTTACTGAGAATTATTTGCATATTTTTTCTTTGTATGGGAGTACAGGAGTATAAAAACCTAAGATTTTCAAATTCCTATTAATGGTAATATAAATTGTAGAATATTCTATGAATTATTAATTATGAAAAATAAGATTAATCTTGGTTAATAACTTGTAAAAATTTAAAAGGGGAATATAACTCATTTATTATACTGCACTATCTTTTAACCAGGAAATAATGAGAATTAACCATTATATAAAAATATAGAAAATGTGCATTATATACTGCTTTTATGAGTGAATAAGTTTTAGCAAGTTGTTGTCCTGTACAATGTTTATTGCTAACAATACAGTATTATGATCATAAAATCCATGAGAGAACGGAGTTGAAGAGTTTTTATTGTACTAAAAATATTTTTAGGTAGATATATTAATTAGTGTATTAATTATGACTACTTTGTAATATATAATACATCAAACATCATGTTTTATACTTTTAACAATAGAAGTTTTAGTTATTAAATGCACATTAGTAAATATCCCCTATCAGTGGACTTGGGGAGGGGCATGGGAGGAGATATGGGACAAAGAGTGGGATTGGGAAGGAATGAGGGAGGGAGCTACAGCTGGGATACAAAGTAAATAAACTGTAATTTATAAAAAAAATTGAATTTTATAAAAAAGTAAAAGATGAAAAATAGGAAGTAAGGTTTAAAAATATTGCTTCCTGTGTTGGGAACCATGCACAGTACTGATTAATATTAAAATTTGTCTCAATAGTGACCAAAATTTTATGCAGGTAACTAACTGCTCTGTAGCTGAATTTAGGTACCTGATAACATAAACTCTGAAAAATTTTTAGAGTTCTTATTCCCTCTAAGTGAACTTATCACTGCTTTTTAGTTGTCTTGTCATTGTGGCAAGCTGTTTTTAAATATTTATGTTTGTCCAATAGAAAAATGTTACTCCCAGCTCTAATTACTAAAACTTCTAAATGCAACAAACATCAGCCAATGCAGTAATGCATGGCTGCCCAAGGTAGTAACAGTAAGTGATGACTGAATACTCAGCTCCAAGTAGAGCATTTCTAACACATCCTTTAAGAGCTGAGGGAACATCAAAGAAGAAAAAGTAGAAATAATGTAAGAAACAAAATATTAAGAGTAGAACTTTTAAATGGTGTCTTGTGAGCATGATAAAATTAAAATAACCATGTCTCTAACTTTCTCTCTGCAATAACTCTATACAACACTGTACGTATCAAAAATTATAGATAAAAAGTACCTTATGAAGTATTATACCTCCCTATTGAATTATTGGCTGCTGAGAAGTTCTCAAGAAGGAATATTTGTCATCTTCAATTTTGTTTCAACTGAGGATATCATCAAGCTCTGAGCAATTGTTCCAAACTGATGGTCATTCAGATGATTCCGGTTTTAAGTAATTGGCACACACACATACACACACACACACACACACACACACACACAGAGAGAGAGAGAGAGAGAGAGAGAGAGAGAGAGAGAGCAAGAGAAAGAGATACACACAGACACATACACACAAACACACTTATGCACTTACCACCATCATCAATAACAATAACATAAACAAACCAAAACCAATGAAAACAAAAATCAAGACTGTACAAAAGGGATTTATAGGAAGGAGGGAAGAGTAATAAGATTGGGAGGGAAATTAAAGAAGGTGAACCTACAGTTATCAGAATTTATTCCATTTGTATGACATTACCAAAGAATAAACCAATAAAGCATTAATTTTTGTAGGCTAATGTGGTTTGTGATGATTCTGCATAAGAATACAATTCACTTAGTAAGCAATGTAATCAAAAGAACACAAAGGCAAACAAACAATTAAATCTAAAACTGTTCATTAAGTTTTATCAGAATGGAAGAAAGATATTCCAGAAAATTGATCCAAAAAACAAGCCACTTAAACCATTTTGTTATTTTTTTCAAAATAGATCTCAAAGAAAAACTAATCTAATAAGAAGAGACAGAGAAGTAAATTACATACTCAATAAAGAAAAAAATATCTTTCAAGAGGATATTGCAATTCTTAACAATTAGGCACCAAACATGAGAGCACCCAAATTTGTAAAAGAAACAGGACGACAACTTAAATAATGTGTTCACATTCACACAGTGATATTAGAATACTGCAGTACTTTACTCTTGCCAGTAGATAGATCATGCAGAAAGATATCAAACAAAGAATACTGGGAGCCAAATCACACTATAAAGCAAATTGACCTAACAGTTTTTAACAGAGTATTTTGCCCCAGTACAAAAGAATATGCCTTCTTACCTGCAGCTCAGGAAAGTTTCTCCAAAATTGACTTCATGCATGGTTTGTAGGTAGATTACCATGGTGAAAAGCAGGTTTTAAAGCTGGGTTGGTGTTTCCTTATCTCATTTGGTGGCATAGGGTACATTCCTATAACAAGAAAGAAAGAAAGAAAGAAAGAAAGAAAGAAAGAAAGAAAGAAAGAAAGAAAGAAAGAAAGAAAGAAAGAAAGATAGATAGAAAGAAAGACAGAAAGAAAGGAAGGAAGAAAGAAAGAAAGAGAGAAAGAAAGAAATTCAACCACATTATTTACAAAGTCTTTTGTTCTTAAAACTCTGTCATCTCCAAATTATGCACTCTTAAAGAGGAATGGGATTATTAAATCAGTACCTAATCCAACCATCATCAGAGAAAGTTTCATCCAGTAGCTGATGAAAGCACATGCAGAGACCCACAACCAAACATTAGGCAGAACTCAAAAACCACGAGGAAAAGAGGAGCCAGAGGGGCCAAGGACACCAGAATGGCTAAGACTAAAAATTCAAATGACAATACATATTGGACAGCATGTGGAGAAAGGGGAACACTCCTCCATTGCTGGTGGAAATGTAAACTTGTACAACTACTTTGGAAATCAATCTGGCTCTTTCTCAGACAATTAGGAATAGTGCTACCTCAAGATCCAGCCATACCACTCCTAGGCATATATCTAAAATATGCTCAAATACACAAGGA
>REGO01000449.1:961614-973297 GCA_010120015.1 Rhombomys opimus | reverse complement strand
AGAGAAAATGTATGCTTCACTGCTCTATGACACAGAGGTTGAATACAATCATTATTTTATATCTACATTAATTATAAGTATTACTTTTTATTTACCATTTGCAATATTACCATATAACGGAATACATGTAATTATAACATGCTTATTTGTATATATTTCCATATACATACATATTACATATTTAAAATGTGGTAACATTGAAATTAAAACTTAGTGGACCAAATATGTTCATCACTGACTACATGTAGCTCTATCACAAAACTGAACATTATTAGACATTAAGTGTTCAGATTGATCCTAAATAAATCATCCAGCATTCAACATACAAATAGCATTGGTTTTGTAGGAAACAATGTATGGATAATATGGTTTTTGTCTACTTGATTCTGATAAGACTACACCAGTCTCATTGCAAACTACGCAGCTACAGTGAGCAAGACTCTCAGTGCTGGACAAATTGTAAGCACCCATCAGATTAATAGGGCTCATCAGGGAGCCTAGAACTCTCTCTCTCTCTCTCTCTCTCTCTCTCTCTCTCTGTGTGTGTGTGTGTGTGTGTACACAGTAGTTTATTATCAACAAGCTTGATTAACAATACAGTCCTTCTTCTTATAAGCATAAAGGAGTTTTTAAAATCTATATTCCCTCTTTGGCCAAAATAATGGCTTCAACAACTGTCTTCTTAACATACACAAATACTAGCTCATAGCATTACAGCTTTAATAGAAAAACCTAAATCCATAAAACTTGAAAAGGGAAATATATTGAGAAAATAGTTGAAACAGGTATTTCTTGGAAACGTTAATCATAAAATAAATGTGAATGATTGCATAGCTTCATAGTTTATTACTTCACAAGGAAGGATTAGGATAGTTCTATCTGTATACATAAATGAAGGAGAGCATTGGATCGGATTGCCTCACAGAGACTGTTTTCTTAGGGAAGGATGGGCATGTGCAGCCTTACTATTATACTCAGAACATCTTCAGCATTTGTTCTGCTAATAAAGAACAATTAAGTACCATTGGTAGAAAGCTAGAGTCCAGGACAGAATAACTCTGGAGGGGCAGGCAGCCTTGGATAAATTGAGCTCTATTCCTACAGCACAACTGGAAGAATGAAGCATTTCTAAAGGAATGTCAGAGTGAGGTGACAGCCATCTCTGGACACGTGTTTTGTTGATGATTCCCCTGTGAAATGGGTGCTGATAGATCTGCTTTTGCAGTGTTCCACAAAGAAACAGTAATCACAACAGAGAATATCAAGTCAACTTGTTTAAATACACAATTAGTGGTTGTTACACACACATTAGCAGAAACATTTGTTTTTTTTTTTTTTTCTTTAGCACAATTGGCTCATTCATTTTAAGAAAAGTATTCAAAAATCTCCCTTTTCTAGTTAGCACATATTTTCACGAAGTGAAAAACAATACAAACAAAAAATCAGACTTCTGAAAACCCTGAATTAATTCACATAAAGTTCTTGAGCAACTACTTACATCTTGCCACAGAAAAATAAAAATACATAAATGTTAAATATGTTTACCTCCATTATGAGTATAAACAATGAACTGAAAAACATTTAATTCATTATAAATTTAGAAATATATATATATATATATATATATATGTATAATCTATGATACCATGGTTATATATTTGGAATGTTTTTTGTTTTGTTATTTTTTTATTAATTAATTTTATCTAAACACTTTACAGCTTAATCCCAGCCCCACACTCCTCTTCTTCCAGTTCCACCCTCACACCACCTATCCCGATTTAGCCCCTGCACTTATCCCCACCATGGGTACCAACTTACCCTGGTTCATCAAATAGCAGCAAGACTAAGCACATTCTCTCCCACTGAGGCCAGACAAGGCAACCTAGCTACCATGAAGGGATCCAAAGTAATCAGAAACAGCAGTCAGAGACAGTCTCTACTCCAGTTGTTAGGAGAACCACATGATGACTGTGCTACACATCTGCTACATAAGTAGCTAGGTCCAGGCCACACATGCTGTTTGGTTGGCGGTTCAATCTCTGTGAGCTCCCGTGGACCTACGTCAGTTGACCCTGTAGATCTTCTTGTCATCTCCTTGACCCCTCTAGCTCCCTCAATCCTTTCTCCCACTCTTCCACAAAACTCCTTGAGTTCAGCCTGACTATGCGTCTCTGGATCTGTTCCCATCAGCTGCTGCATGACGCTTTTAGACTGGGCACCTGTCTAAAAGCATAGCAGACTATCATTAATAGTGTAAGGGGTTGGCCCTCTCTCATGGGGTGGTTTTAAAATGGGACCACTCATTGGTTGGATATTTCCTCAGTTTCTGCTCCATCTTTACCCTTATACTTTTTGTAGGCAGGACAAATTTTAGGTCAAAGGTTTTATGGGTGGGTTGGCGTCCCCCTCCTTCCAGCGGAAGTCCCTTCCTAACACAGGAGGAGGTAACTTCAGGGTCCATATCCCCTACTGCTAGAAGTCTCAGCTATTGTCACCTCATAGACTCCCATCCCAGAGATGCTCCCACCGATTTCTAGTCTCTCTTCCAGTCTCCCCTTTCTCACACCTTCTCCTCAGCCCCACTGCCCTCCCTACCTCCTCTCACACCCAGTTCCTTTCCTCTATCTACTTCAGATGTCTATTTTATTTCCCCTTCTGGGTGAAATTCAAGCATCCTCTCTTGGGCCCTCCTTGTTACTTAGTTTCTTTGGGTCTGTGGATTATATCATGATTATCCTATACTTTTTTGAAAGCCTCTGAGTCAGTCATTTATGTTTGGGTGTCCTCAGCGACTCAGAGACCACTAATGTGGAAGGAAGTAAAGTGAATTTATCAAAAGCAGCAAAAGGAAACTCTCCCAGTTTCCTTCATTATCACATTGCCTAAAACATATGAGATGTCCAGCTGGTAGCTATGTGTTTGCCATGACCATTTAGCTGCAATTGCTAGACACAATTAGACATTTGACAAACATCTTTTGTTTTTTTGAAGATTATTTAATGTCGGGAACCAGGAAAATGTAAATGTCTAATATCTAGTGAGGCAATTTACCAGCTCTCTGAGACACACACAGTAAAAGCCTATTTAGGCACTGATTCCTCACAACTGAATTGATTACCAAGAACACTTGACTTCCATTTGATTCCCTAATCCTCATTAACATTATAGTGATGTAAATAGGTCCTATAAAGGTTCCTGTCTCATATGTGGCAAAATTGAGCAAACAATGTCTAGTGACAGAGAGGTTCTTACCCTTAGAGTTGATTCTATAGAAACTTTGTGTTCTAACTTCTTATCTCTTCTAACAGTAAGGCAAGAACATAGAAAATAGAACATGGAATCTTCAAGGACTTATAATGGCTCTTCTGTATTATTTTAGCTATGTATATATGCATTTTAAACATTTATTTGTGTAAACACATTTTCTCACTGTTTATATAAACATGTACACTCTCAGATGTAAAATGATATAAAATATGCAAAATGATAAAGTGAGATTAGTAGAACATTATGAACACAATTCTACAGTTCAGCACTGAAACTGATCTTTGTCTCATCTTAAAAAGTGAAAGTCCTGGAGAATTATTTCAAGGTTTATATTCTTCCATATCAATATACATGCACAGGGGGATACTAAATAAATGTGATAATTACAGGGAAAGCATAGTTTCATAGATATTTTTAAGAGAAAGGAAGATTGACTGCCTAATGGAGGTCCACTAAAATAATTCCTTATTTAACATGCTTTACAGAAATTCTTGATTAAGATTGGAGGCGCTTGTGCTCAGAATGTCAGGGAAGATAAGGGGAGTGTGTTTAATGTTAATGCCTAATGCTGAAGTTGAAAACCAGACAGTGCTTGGAAATACAGCTGCTAGCCTCTACTTTTTTGTTGATTGTTACATTATGGAAGGTGAGGACCTCTCATATCACTTGAAAGTGATACTCAAATGTAGTTTTGTGAAGAAAAAAATCTGCTAAATGGTTGCTAATTTAATCAAACATTAACAGATGGCTACTACTGAGACACTGATAGCTCACTACTAGCATATTGCATACATTACACTGAAATATATTCAAAATAATATTAACTTCTCTCTTGAAATAATTTAATAAACAAGTAGTGTATTTATTCATAGCCCCATTTATGAAATATTGCATTTTTTTTTGTATTCACACTGCTGCTTTTCTTTTTATTGAATTATTTTTTTTGCAGGCTTATGTAAAGGACTTTACTTTTGTGTACTTATATAAATTAATATAAATATTTAGGGTTTTGAATTGTTTTTAATCACATAATTATAAATCTTTAGAAAGCTAGTATATTCCTCTATTCAAATATTCAGCAATAACTCATTTGAGTTATTTTGAGTTAAAAATATTCTCTAGATTTATTAATATTAAATTATTATTTTTAGTTATTGATACTATTCAAGTGTAGTCAATAATATTAGCAGCTTATGTTTTATAGAGATTGTAGGTTTATTAGATCTACAATTACAGTATCTGTTATTTTGGTAATCAAGTTGCAGTAGGTTTGTTGAATGCTTTTATAGGCTCTTAAAATATTTAGAAAATTTGCTTTTTACAAGATACTTATATTGTATATAAATTACACTTTATTTCTTGTTATAGTTTGTTTATATTCTTAATATTGATAAATATTTGAGGCTAATGGATGGGTTTCCTTAATTTTTATTTAAAGTATCCATATTTTTTACTTTATGAGTTCTGATACTTGTGTAATTTTTTAAACAACATTCAGATTAATTATTCATTCACATTCTTTTTTTTAAAGTACTCTTATTTGTTTAATGGAAATGAGATATTATTCAAACTTGTCTTGGGTAAAAGTTAAACATTTTTATATTGCTCATTTTCTGTTCCTCAAAAATTGTGTTTATTATTATTATTATGTTGATATGTGTGAACGCATGGATAATATAAGATAATATGACATGTATGTGGTGCCAGTATGTGCTGAGACCAAAGGAAAACTTTCAGAAATTGTTCCCTGGCATCTGGGTATTGAACTCAGGTCACAAGCTTTCTGTAGGAAGTGCTTATCCCTGCTGAGTTGTCTTGCCAGACTTAAAATTCATATGAAATGGTTTAATCAGGAAAGATGACTGTCTCCAGTCACAAAGTTACTCATCATAAAGTTGATAATTTATTAATAAAAACGGTGCAAGAAAACTAGTATGACACAGCAGGGATACAAAGTTAACAAACTGTAACTAATATTAAAAAATTTAAAAATAAATAAACCTAAAAAAAAGAAAACTAGTATGATGTAGTCGGATAGAAGTTTTTGATAAGAAACTGAAATTAAGAAAAATAAACTTGCATTGCTTTTATGACTTAAGCATATTATCTAGAATCAATGCAACAGAATTATAGAGTCCGTAGAAAATATAAATGAACCTGAGATTAAGAAACAGACCTGCAGAGAGGCACTCAGTGAGGTAGAAGCAGGCAGATCTGTGTGAGTTAAAAGCCAGCCTGATCTACAAAGCAAGTCCAGCACAGCCAAGGCTACACAGAGGTATCATGTCTCAGAAAACTGAGAGAGGGAGGGAGGTGGGGGCAACAGACCTCTTGCCTACACACACGTATACACAAAAATGTAAAAATACATATATTTTTTAAAAATATAGATCAGTAATCATTAAGGTCAAACTAATTTACAAAATGTCAGTGAAGACTAAGGAAGAGTAGATTTTAGAAAAGTGTCTTATTACTGACATAGTTACGCCTTTAACAGCAAAGAAGAAATAAGACCAGTTTGAATTAGTCACTTAAGCCCTTTTTAAGTTGATTCTAGAAGATCAATATCACATCTCACAATCTGAAAAATATCTAATTTACATTTGTAACAGTTACCATTAAAAGCATGTGAAGCGCTTACCAGGAAATAGTTTTTGAAAATGTAATAAATTATTTAATGTATTTTCTAATGTTTTTATGGGTGCTATGAAATATAAGATATAATTTACTTCAAATACATATCTCCGTACTTCCATGTTTCAAACTACATGACTATTCTGTAATTTAAAAATTTTGACAGCATGTTAGAGAGGATAATTTTTGACCTGTCACAAACTCTAAGATTTCCCAAATATCAATTATGAAGATGCCAGTTTATATTTATTGCTGTGCTGTGAATTTTATTTAAATTTAATCAAACAGCCATTCTCTGATGCAAAATTCAACCCAAAATGCACAGAGCAAAGATGCAGTTAACACCAATGAGAAAATTACACTAAAAATTCAATGGCTGCTAGTATATAACTACAAACCAATCTTTTCTTATTAAATTTTTATTTTTTGTATTAATTACAGTTTATTCACTTTGTATCCCAGCTGTAGCCTCCTCCCTCCTCCCCTGCCAATCCAACCCTCCCTCCCTCATCTCCTCCTATGCTCCTCTCCAAGTCCACGGATAGGGGAGGTCTGCCTCCCCTTCCATCTGAACCTAACTTATCAAGTCTCATCAGGACTGGTTTCATAGTCCTCCTCTGTGGCCTGGTAAGGCTGCTCCCCCATCTGGGGGGAGGCTGTCAAAGAGCTAGCCACTGAGTTCATGTCAGGGACAGTTCCTGCTCCCCTTAATAGGGTACCTGCTTGGATAGTGAGGTGCCATGGGCTACATCTGAGCAGGGGTTCTAGGTTATATCCATGCATGGTCCTTGGTTGGAGAATCAGTCTCAGAAAAGACCCCTGTGCCTGGATATTTGGTTCTTTTGCTAACCTTGTGGAGCTCCTGCCCTTTCCAGGCCTTACTCTCTACCCCTTCTTTTTTACGATTCCCTGCACTCTGCTCAAACTTTGTTTATGAGTCTCAGTATTTGCTTTCATACATTGCTGGAAAGAGTCTTTCAGAGGCCCTCCATGTTAGGCTCCTGTCCTGTTTCCTGTTTTTTCTCCTTTTTCCAATGTTTGTCCCATTTGCCTCTCTGAGTAAGGATTGATCATCTTACCCAGGGTCTTCCTTCTAGCTTGACTTCTTCAGGTGTACAGATTTTTTAGGTTTATCCGATATTATATGTCTAGTATCCACTTATAAGTGAGTATATACCGAGTGTGTCTTTCTGTTTTTGGGATACCTCACTCAGGATGGTCTTTTCTATTTCCCACCATTTGCCTGCAAATTTCATCGTTTCCTTGTTTTCAATTGCTGAATAGTATTTCATTGTGTAACTGTACCACAATTTTTGTATCTATTCCTCCATTGATCGACATCTGGGTTGTTTCCAGGTTCTGGTTATTAGAAATAAACATGCTATGAACATGGTTGAGCAAATGTCCTTGTTGTGTACTTGAGCATATTTTGGGTATATACCTAGGAGTGCTATTGCTGGATCTTGAGGATGCACTATTCCTAATTGTCTGAGAAAGTGCCAGATTGATTTCCAAAGTGATTGTGCAAGTTCACATTCCCACCAGCAATGGAGGAGGGTTTCCCTTTCTCCACATCCTCTCCAGCACTATAAACCAATCTTAATAAATCAGATAGAAAGGCAAATCTTTACTTATATTCTTTACAAACATTAACATTTTCAATCAAATTATATTGTTTTGGTTTGTAGATATAATTATTGATTGACATTTGTGTTTATAATTTCATATACATGTTTATTAAACATTTCTCTAAAGTGTGAGAACATTCAGGTGACACAGGTCATGACTCAGAGACATAAAATTATAACAAAGCCACCCAACCAAATGATGCCTGAAAGATGACAATGAGTCCTATTCTCTCAAGTATTAATGATCTATTCCAAAGCTTACTAATTTTTATTATTTTTGATCTACAAAATGGTAATTTATGTGATTCAAATTTATATTTTTATGATGGAATTTATCCAATTTGCACTGAGTTACAGGACCTTGGCCTTTTGGTGTTGTCTCTATTCATATGGGTCAGAGGACATATGTAAGCCCCACTGTCCAGTATCTAAAAGCAAACAGTCTCAGGGTGATGGTTCAATTTGCTAGTGTGTTTTGTTTGCATCTGGTCTTTCCAGGAGGCCAGGGTCTTATTCTCCTATAAACTGTGGAGACATACTTTCTCCTCATTGATGTCTCTGGTTTCTCCTCTTATAAGCCTTTGTATGTTTTATTCAGAAATTCTGTTTCAGATCTAGCAAGTCCACACATATAGAATAATAAAAAAGCATTCATTGTACCAAATGTAAAGTCTTATGAGAGCCTGAGCTTCTCTGTGAACTAAGCATTTCCCTTAGCAGAGCCCTAACTGAACTTTGCTCAGTCTTGAAAAGAATTAAGCACTGAAATAAATTAACTCATACTAACTTTATATATTTCAATACTTAGAAACTATCCCGGAACCACAACAAAGTCAAAAAGCTGGGCTCAGGGAAAACTGCATAGACTGATGTATCAATCAATACTTAGAAACTTCATATCTTTATATTTCTACTTACTTCAATACATCTTATATATTTATTCTTTAATTCTACCTTAACAAATCATTTCAATCCACTGTGCAGTTTGTAAGCTCCTAGCATTTACATAACAGCAGGTGCCACCAAAATATAATGCAAATGCTGTGAATTTGACACTAAGAAAAATATTACTTCAAAAGGTGGCTTGGAAAAAAGTATGTTTTATTCTTGAATATTTTGAGAAAAATAACAACAACAACAAAACACTTTCCTAAAGAAAGAAGCAAACATGAATCTGCCACAATCATGGGACATTTGGTATAAACTACAAAGAATTAAACCCAGGGTTCTACAGTAAGAGATTAGTCCTCAGCCTTATTTTGAGTTTATTTATGACAGATATCTTTAAAGCGAGGGAATAAGTAATTATCATCACAAAACTTGCGATTTTATAACTAGTAACTGTGCAGTGGAACAAAGTGGATCTGATATCAACTCTGGAAACAAAAAATTATTTGTATGATTGCCAGTCCCACAGGAAGAAACCAAGCACAACACCACCATATCTTATAATTTTACTCGTCAAGAAAAACACACCACAACTCCAAACTGGGTGGATCTTGTTGTCCCTACACGAGAAAGAAAGGCAAGCTGAGCTGCCACAATGAGTGCCTTTCCTTTATCACTAGAGCTACTCTGTCAGCAGGCAGTATGGTATGATCTACTCACATAAACTTCTCTCTACCAAAATGAGTAAGTCCCATTTCTCTACTTTTGATTTTGTGGTCTAGGGGCATGCATGATTAAAGTCTGGGATGCACAGGTTAAAGCAGAAGCATCAGTCCTTGTATGTCATTTAGGGAAGCACCACACATTGCTGGACAACAGGATATATTCTTAATATGGAAACATGCCAAGTTCAAGGTATAACCTGATGAGTTGACTTAAGGTAGAATGCAAATAACATGGTCTTTCCCACCCACTATAAAGACTCTTGTTCCCTTTATACATATACAGTGGATGTTGCACACCAAAACTGCCCATTTACTATTTCTCTTAAATTTATTATAAACTCCACAAAGTTCTATTTAATTCTAATTATAATTATTCTGTTACTTATTTTTTTTCCAAACAAATACATATAGGCTGCATCTCAATTGTGCAAATACACCCAAGCCAATCAAAATAATACAACTTAAAATTATTTTATATTTTTGACATCTACAACTATAATTTTCTTATGTAGTGTTGTATAATGATTTGTATTGTTATATAAAATAAGGCCAGGAGCCTGAAACTACAGAGTCTAAGTTCCTAGAGGAAATCCAAATACTACTTTTCTGCTAAAGGAATGAATGTAGCAATGACTCTTAACAATATTCTGCCATACTCATTGATCAGTGCCTTGCTCAGCCATCATCAGAAGAGACTCCTACTGCATCATACAGTAACAAAAACAGAAACTCATAACCAAACATTGTGTATAAAATAAGAGACCTTGAAACACTCAATTCTAAATGGGATGAGTCCATCAACCCCTCTTCTTGGGGATACGGGAGCTCTGCACATGAGGATACAGAAAGGGTATAGAGAAACAAAGAAGGCAGAGACACCAAGAAAACTAAGGCTTAGCACAGTCGAAGCAATGCACATATGAGCTCACAGAGACTGTGGCAACATGCACAGAGCCTGCATGGGCCTAAGCCAGATGGGGCCCAGTGATGAAAGTAGAAATGGAAACATGCCCACATTAATAACCCAGAAGCTAGCTTTGGTTGATGGCCACCTGCAAATGAAAAAAAAAATACATATATATATATATTTATTTAATTTAATTAATTATTTTTTTCTCCCAGGAAATGTGACTAGGGAAACATATCACTACAAAGGCAGGCCTCATGTTCAGCAGGAGATGGCTCACACAAAATAAACTTATGGCAACTTTGGAGGGTCTTTGCTCCATAATGTTTGCCAGAGATTTTTTTTCTTTATTCTTGCATGTCCTTTGAGTATTTATTATGGCTTCTGTTTCTGTGGCTTTATGGGATTATTGTGAGTGCAACCACATGTGTCTCTGAGTCTAAGAGTGTTTCAATGCTTTTTCTTTGGCTCTTTATCTTCCATTTGTTTTATCCTATTGAAATTTATTTGATTTAATGGTGTTTGTTTTATTACTATTCTTGATTGCATGTTTGTTTTCTAAAACAAGATTGAAGATGTGCATTCAGACTGGGGAGGGGCATGGACTGGGAGGACTTGAGGGAAAGGAACCATAATTAGAACATGTTCTATGAAAAATTACATTCATTTCCAGGGACCCACCCTATCTGTGGCCAATACTAGCACGGATCAGAGAGTAGCAGGTAAGAATTCCACTCCACTCACTATCTACTGGCCTGCCATGGTCTGCCAGCAAGAGTGGCCAGGTCTGCTCATGGCCCTTTGTGCTCCACTTCCTCTGCAAGCCCCACACCCCAGTGTCCCAGCCTGCGCCATTTCCCAGGACCCACTCTGAACTGTTGTCCCAGAAATGAGCATTGATCAAGGAGCAGCAGGAAAGCCAAAGGACTGAAGTCATTTGGCACCAAGAACTCTACCTGTAACCTCAGAGACCTATTACCATCAGAGACCACCTGACTCTGCTAATAACAAAGTCAACCAAAAGGCTAGAGGTCAGTGTAAAAACACCAGCAACAGAACCATACGACATCATCAAAACCCAGCTATCCCACCATAGCAAGTCCTGAGTATACTATCACATCAGGAGAGCAAGCACGCACGTGCACACACACACACACACACACACACACAATTGTAAATCTGAGGTTATGAAAATGATAGAGGCTTTCAAAGAAGAAAATAAATCCCTTAAAGAACTGTAGAAAAATACAACCAAACAGGTGAAGAAACTAATTAAAGAAGCACAAATACAATCAAAAGTGTGAAGGAACTGAGTAAATCCCTTCAGAAAATATAAGAAAATACAACCAAACAGGAAAAAAGAAATGAATAAAATTATCGAGGACTTAAAAACAGATACAGAAGCAATAAAGGAAACACAATCTGAGGCAATCCTTGAGATAAAAAAATCTAGGGAAGAGAACAGGAACCACAGACACAAAATTCAATAACAGAATAAAAGAGATGGAAGAGAGAATCTCAGGTGTAAATGAAGAGATTGAAGAAATCGATACATCAGTCAAAGAAAATGTTAAATCTAAAAGTTCCTGATACAAAACATCCAAGAAATCTGAGACAATATAAAAAGACCAGGA
>REGO01000449.1:904010-956493 GCA_010120015.1 Rhombomys opimus | reverse complement strand
TCCTGGTCTAATAAATTCTTATTCCTACAAAAAAGAAAGAAAAGAAAGACAGAAAAAGAAAAAAAGAATAACTTTCCATAAAACAAAAAAGTTGCATTAAAAATAGAAGTAGCAGTTCCCCATGTTTTCCCTGTGTATTTGGTAGTCATTCTCAGTTCCTGTAGTCTACATGCGTTGTTTACTGGGCCATCAACTTCTGTGATAAATATCAACTAATATTCCATTTAATTTATAAAATGTCATGCTTTTTTTTCTAAAAGTGACAGTCTAGCTTTCCTAGAGTATATCCATAATAAGAAACAGAATATTTGTTAATAGAAAACAAATATATTTTACCTTTCTACATCAGTCTATGCAATTCATGCTAGTTAAAACTTATTTATGCCAATAAACCTATTATATTCTCAATTTTATTATATTCAGAATTTTAAATCTCTTCAAATGACATTATTTATATAATTTTTTTATCTTAATAGAAGCAGCTACTTTATTGGAGCCAATTATTCCATTTGGCAAAATTAATGTGATAAAAAATAACTATTTATTTTGATCCATTTTTCTTTTGAATAATAACTGCAAATGAAATACTTTGGGAAATTTAAATCATGAATGCCAGCATGAGTCCATATTTTGCATCAGCACTTAAAAGACTGTTGATAACCTGCAAGAAACTATTCTGTAGAAAGGCATTATGTAAATTCACTTAATCCAGACACAGGACAAAGCACTGGATGATCTCACTTATTTGTGGAATCTTTGAACATAAATGTTGCACAGGCATTGATTAGAAGGATAGCTGATTGTTGAAAATGCTTAAGCTTCCATTTATAATATGAACAGGTGCTGGAGTATCTAAATCTCAGCAAAATACTAGAGTTAAGGTTGTATTGTGTACTTCGATTTTGTCTCAAAATAGACTTCTGTGTTCTATCTCCAAAAATTATTTTTTTTCCCAAAGGAAAAACCTGTTCCTTGAGTGATGAGATAATTATCTTGGTTGTGTTGGTGCTTTCACAATAAACAAGTACACCAATTCATCTTAAACGAGCAATTTTTACTCATCAACTACCCTTCATAAAATGAGGAAATGTTTACAGTATGGAAACTAGCATTCTATTGCTTGAAAATAAATCCTACAAGATAGGTCCCCTTGCTAAAATAATATCCCTTTTCACAATGACGTTTCATAATTTTCTATTCACACACTAATGCTGCTTTTGAAAAATTTTAACGTGGGATTTTTTTTAATTTAGTTTCTTTTTTTCATCAAAATCTCTTAAGTGGAAAGTGTCATACATGTTCTCAAGTTTTACAGTGCAGTTGGAGATGATAAATTACATTGAGTGTGAAGGAAAAGTGAAGTGACAAAGTACATTTTCTTGGCATTGGCAAAGTACTCTGGTAAATGTTCTGATAACACATTAGGTAAACACCAGCCAGCACTTAACCCTGCCTGTACCACACAGACTGCCTTAAAAGAATCTCAGAAAATGTGTGAGCTTCCTGTTTGTTCTCACCTCTTTAACTGAATCTTCAAAATACCCCTCATAGTCTTTTCTCCTTCTTCAGAAGTTCTAAACTATTTTTTCTTTTCTAAATCCTTCCATCTCTAATTCACTTTATTCTCTCATCCTTAAAACTCCATTCTGTTCTGAGTAGGCCAGGTTCTGTGCATTTTGCACTTTCAAACAACCTTTGTAGAACATCTTGAGTCAGGAGTCAGGGAGCAGATTCAATGGGTAAAATCCCTAACACTTTACAATGAAAGTCCAATGGCTGGAGTTCTATGGTGTCCTGGTAAAAACCCAGATGTGGTGACACACATTTGTGATCCCTGAACTCCTACATGGTGATAGAAGGGAGAGGAAAATAAAATTGCCAAGGGCTTTGAGGCTAGCATTGAGTATGAAGCTCAACAACAAACCAAGAGAAATTATACCTCAAACAAGGTGGAGAGTGTATCCCATCTACACACACACAACCTATGTAAAACACATGGCTCTCTCACTTTTTTATTATTATTAATATTTATTTTTTCAATATTAATCACAGGTTATTTATTTTGTATCCCAGTCATAGCCCCCTCTCTCATTCCCTCCCAATCTTACTCCCTCCCTCATCTCCTCCCTGCCTCTTTCCAAGTCCACTGCTAGGGGAGCTCCTCCTATCCTTCCTTCTGACCCTAGCTTATCAGGTATCTTCAGGACTGGCTGCAATGTCCTCCTCTGTGGCCTAGCAAGGCTGTTCCTGCCTCGGGAGTGGGGGGGTGAGGTAAAGGAGCCAGTTGTTGAGTTCATGTCAGAAATGGTTCCTGTTCCCCTTACTAGGGAAACCCACTTGGTTACTGAGCTGCCATGGGCTTCTAAGCAAGGGTTCTAGGTTATATCCACCCATGGTCCTTGGTTGGAGAACAGTCTCATGAGGGTCCCTGTGCCTGCCCTCTCCAGGTCACATTAATTCCTATTTTATCATATGATTCCCTGCACTCTGCCTAAGGTTTGGTTATGAGTCACAGCATCTGCTTTGATACACTGCTAGGCAGAGTACTTCAGAGGCCCTCTGCAGTAGGCTCCTGTCTTGTTATTTGTTTTCTCCTACTTCCCATTTCCATCCCATTTGTCTTTCTAAGTGAGGATTGATCATCTTATCCTGGGTCCTTTTTCTTGTTTATCTTCTTTAGGTGCACATATTTTAGTATGTATATCCTATTTTACAGGTCTATATAAATGAGTAATTATACCGTGTGAGTCTTTCTGCTCCTGGGATACTTCACACAGGATGATCTTTTCTAGATCCCACCATTTGCCTGCAAATTTCATGATTTCCTTGTTTTTAATTACTGAGTAGTATTCCATTGTGTAAAAGTACCACAATTTCTGCATCTATTCTTCAACTGAGGGACATTTGGGTTGTTTCCAGATTCTGGCTATTACTAATAAAGCTGCTACAAACATGGTTGAGAAAATGTCCTTGTTGTGTACTTGGGCATCTTTTGGATATATGCCTAGGAGTGGTATGGCTGGATCTCGAGGAAGCAATATTCCTAAATGTCTGAGAAAGGGCTAGATTGATTTCCAAAGGGGTTGTCCAAGTTTACATTCCCACCAGCAGTGGAGGAGGGTTGTCCTTTCTCCACAACCTCTCCAGCATGTGTTGTCACTTGAGTTTTTAACCTTTGCCATTGTGATGGGTGTAAGGTGAAATCTCAGGGTAGTTTTGATTTGCATCTCTCTGATGGCTAAGGACATTGAGCATCTCTTTCACCTGTGCCAATGAGTTCCAGGCTCTTCCCTACTTTTTCATCTACCTGATTTAGTTTATCTGGTTTTATGTTGTGGTCTTTGATCCACTTGGACTTTAATTTTGTGTAGGGTCAAAATATGAAAATATGAATCTATTTTCATTTTTCTGCATGTAGACATCCAGTTGGACTAGCAGCATTTGTTGAAGAGGCTGTCTTTTTTCCATTGAATGGTTTTGGCTTCTTTGTGAAAAATCAAGTATCCATAGGTGTTTGGGTTTATTTCTGGGTCTTCCTTTTGGTTCTACTGATCCACCTTTCTGCTTCTATGCCAATACCATGTAGTTTTTATTACTATTGCTCTGTTGTACAGCTTGAGATCAGGGATGGAGATACCTCTAGACGATTTGTTGTTGTACAGGATTGTTTTGGAAATTCTGGGGTTTTTGTATCTCCATATGAAGTTGAGAATTTTTCATTCAAGCTCTGTAAAGAATTGTGTTGGTGTTTTGCTGGGAATTGCATTGAATGTGTACATTGCTTTTGGCAGGATGGCCCTTTTTGCTATGTTAATCCTACTGACCTATGAGCACAGGAGATCTTTCCATCTTCTGCTATCTTCTTCAATTCCTTTCTTCAGAGACTTAAAGTTTTTTTCAAACAGGTCTTTCACCTGCTTGGTTAGAGTCACCCCAAGGTACTTTATGTTATTAATGGTTATTGTGAAGGGTGTTGTTTTCCTGATTTCTTTCTTGGCCCTTTTGTCTTGGGTATACAGGAGGGCTTCTGAATTTTTTTTTTTTGAGTTAATTTTGTATCCAGCCACTTTACTGAATGTGTTTATCAGCTGAAGGAGTTCTCTTGTTAAAATTTTGGAGTCACTCATGTATACTATCATATCATGTCCGAATAGTAAAACTTTGACCTCTTTGCTATCTCTCTTCTTTGTACTTATTTCTTCTCTGCCACTATACAGTACAGTTTTGCCTAGCAACACTTTTGTAACTGGGTGATTCCCTCAGTAACCTTGATTTCTGGGATCACAGAAATGTGCCTGTTGTTTTGTCTTATAAATCAGAACAATTCAGGGTTAATAACTACTAGAAATAAAAGTCAGCTTTGTCTTGAAGTGAATACTTTCCTTTATATTTTTTTTTTTAAATTCTAAATCAAGTATAACTTCTTAGAGGTTTTACACGGAGAATCTGCCCTTCACTCCAAAAGAACAAGTGGTCTGGGTTATTATTTTCCCAGAAGAAGAACTCAAAAAGGACAGGAAGTCAACGAAGATATTAATCAGAGCCAGGAAATTGGTAAGGATGTTCTCTAGAGAAACAGCGGTGCATGACAAAGAAGAGCATCAGCAGTGGAAGGTCTGAAGCCTAGACTTCCGTTCCCTAACATCCTTTTCCATTATCCCATCCACATGATCTGCTTCTTCTCAGAGTCCCATTTTTTCCTCTAATTCAGTATAAAAATTACACATATAAAATTCAATGCTAAGTATGAAGGGATCAAGGATGTCCAAAGTAGGAAAAGAAAATAGAAAACAGTGTAGTAGCACCTGGCATGTGCTTACCTGCAAAGGGAATCTTGAAATTGCTTTATTCTGACCTACTCAACACGGACCAGTATTACCAACTGTTCTTTCAGTCTGTACGGGATCCTGTACTGAACAATCTGGAGGTGACCGTGCCATTATCCTTATACTTTTTTAGGGACTTAAACTGGTCCATGCAGGTTTTTTTTATTGTTTCCTTGTTTTTAATATATTTTTGGAAACCTTCCCACAACTAACCTATAACTCACAGAGAGAGCATTGCTCTTTATCTTATACTCAGGCTAGCCCCAAACTAGTGATCCTCCTGCCTCTGCTTCCTTCAGCAAATCATACCAGCGCACACACAATGGAATACTGCTCAGCAGTTATAAATAAGGAAGTCTCCTGTGGCCTGGCAGGGCTGCACCCCCAAGGGGAAGTGATCAGAGAGCCTGTCACTATGTTCATGCCAGAGAATGCCTCTGCTCCCCTTATTAGGGAACCTACTTGGAAACTGAGTCTATGGGCTACATCTGAGCAGGGGTTTTAGATCATCTCCATACATTTTCCTTGGTTGGGGTATCAGTCTCTGCAGGGCCTCCAGGGCTCAGTTTTATTGGCTCTATTGTTCTCCTTTTGAATTTCCTGTTGCTTTCAGGTCTTTCTATTTCCCCCTTCTTTCATATGATTACCTGCACTCTGCCCATGCTACCAGTCCTGATGAGACCTGATAGGCTAGGGTCAAATTAAAAGGGAGGAAGACCTCCCCTATCAGTGGACTGTGGGAGGCATATGGAAGGAGAAGAGAGAGGGAGAATGGGATTGGGAGAAGAGGAGGAAGGGGGTTATGGCTGGGGTACAATGTGAATACATTGTAATAAATAAATGAATAAATAATTGAAATAATACTCAGCATTTAATATTACTTATATCCTCCATTTACATTAAAGCCACGTAGTAGATCTGGCCTGATTTCTGTCTAACTTTGACTGTGTTACCACAGGCAAAATTTCACTTTATAGTTTATCTATAACCTTATGAGTTTAGAGTTACATTACCTAGCCTACTTACTGTCCTTACCACTTTAATTAAATACCCTGAAAAAAATTAACACAAAGAAAAATTTAAAAAAACGTTTTTCCTGGATCACATGTGCAAGAATACAGTCTATCAGGGAAGAGAAGTCATGATGGCCTGGGCAGGAAGTACATAGTGATGACTGTTCATGCTCAAGCAGCTTCCTCACTTTTATTCGTTCAGCCTGGAATCCAAGCCAAAGGAATGGCATGGCGGTACAGATGTTCAGAGATGCTATTACCTCCCCTAGACTAACGTAATCTAGATAATCCCTAACAGACTGACTTAATCTCAGTCTTTCACAGGCATGCTTCCTGGTTTATCTTCTAGGTGATTTCAGATCCTGTCAAGTAGATAATAGATGTCAAACATCACAATCACAATAGCTTAAGTCAAATGCTGATCATCACAGAACTCTCCCTCAAATTACGATTCTAAAGCTATATTATATTTAACGCTAATCCCTCTTTGTATATAGTACAGAATGAAGTATAAACACAATTAAATGATTGTCGTCCAGTGGGATTTGGACATAAAATACCTTCACTATGTGTTTTACTTGAACACATTGGTAATAGATGGGAAATGTTTGTAACAATGTTGATATCTTCCATTAATTTTGCATTAGTTTATTTTGCAGGTGGAGCTCATTTGGTATACTTTCAGTGAAATGTATGTACAGATGCATCCATTTTAAAAAGTTGAAGAGAAAGTAAATGTGAATCTTTCCCCATTTCCCTGTAATCATGTGATATGTAGTAGCCATGAATCTCATGTTCAGGGATAAAGTCACTTATGTATCTTTTCTTTTTCTTTCTTTTCTGTGTATTTGTTGTACATGAATGTGTGTATACATGTACACTTGTGTGAGAGAGCTCTAGCTTTTACTTTCCTATTCGAGGTCACAGATTGATGTTTGAAATGAAACAGTTTCAATAAAAACCAAAGCTTGCAAATTCCACTAGTCTGGGTAGCAGCTTGCTCTGCAGATCCCCCCTCTATCTAGGACCTGAGAAGTTTGAGAGACTAAAACCCCAGTTCTCTTGCTTACACTACTAGCACTTTGAAATCTGAGCCATCCTTCAGCAACCCAATTTTTCTAAATTTGAGAAGAATGTTAAACAGTCACATACTAGTCTGCATACACTTTCCAAATCATAGAATTTTAGGAAAAGCATCATTCATCAAGCTTCAGACTGTGTGTGTGTGTGGTGTGTGTTTGTGCGTCTATGTGTTTAGTTAAGCCTTACTTGTAGTCTAAAGGAGCCCTGAACTTCTCATTTACTTCCTCCATCTCCTACATGCTCAAATTCGGTACCACTTAAATGATAAAAAATCAATAAAAAACATATCACATTACAGCTTTACTAACCACAGTAATTATGAGAAGTGTTAGTTCCTTAGACTCTTACTTTCAGCCTGGAGCTCACAGTCTGAGGAATCATTGGAGCTCTTTTCTGGACCTGTCAGGTTCCTGCTGGTAAGAGTAAACTCACAGGGAGGTGTCAGCAAGAAAAGAAAACTGAGACCAAGGAGACAAAGCCAAGACCTCGACCCCTGAAATCCAGGTGTCTAACATAGAGCGAGAATAATGAAAGACGAAATCAAATTTCCTATGGAAAAGCATCCTATTTTACTACATGAACCCTCCACAGGGAACCTGAATCCAGTGTCAAAGGCCACCTGAATCCCTCCTCAGAGGCCATCTGGATACCACAACAACGCCCAGCATATTTGGAACAAATTCTCTGTACCACACCACCTTGGGAGATGCTGTTGCTATAACATTTATTAAACAAGTGGTAATGTGGAAAAAGATATAACATAGAGGTATAACATAGAGGTAGGATTTCTGAAATAATTGAAAAATACCTGTCACAAAATTTATCTGTCAAGGCATGCATTTTCTTGCTTCTAGGAAATGTACTTTTACATTGCATATTCCACTTTTATATGAACATAAAAATAAATGATTCCTACGAATATATTTTTACAAACTGTCATTCAAAATATCACTGAAGTACAAATGTGTTTACTTAGTTTCAGAGTTTTCTTTGATTTTTTAAAAATTTTTTATTATTATCATTTATTACAATTTATACAATTTGTATCCTGGCTATGTCCCCCTCTCTCATCAACTCCCAATCCCACTCCCCTTCCCTCTTTTCCTCCTATGCCCCTCCCTTAGTCTACTTATAGGAAAGATCCTCCTTCCCTTCTATATGACCCTAGCCTATCAGGTCTCATCAGGACTGGTTATATTGTCTTCCTCTGTGATCTGGCAAGGCTGCACCAGGGAGGAGGAGATCAGAGAGCCTGTCACTGAGTTCATGCCAGAGAAAGCCCCTGCTCACCTTATTTGGGAACCCACTTAGAGACTGAGTCTATGGCTACATGTGAGGCGGGATTTTAAGTCCTCCCCATGCATTGTCCTTGGTTGGGGTAGCAGTCTCTGCTGGGCCCCCAGGGCACAGTCTTATTGAATCTGTTGCTCTCCTTTTGGAGCCCTTGTCCCATCATGATCTTTCTATCTTCCACCCCCACCTTCTTTCATAAGATTACCTGCACTTTGCCCAAAGTTTGGCTAGATGTCTCTACCTCTGGCTCGAAACCTTGATCAGTAATCTTTCACAGGCCAAGTATGATAGGATAGTCTCCTATCCTATTCCCTGTCTTCTCCTGCTTCCATTGTCTACAGCATTTGTCCTTCTGAGCAAGGATTGAACATCTTCCCTAGGGTCTTTCTTGTTGTTTAGCTTCTTTAGGAATATAGATTTTAGTATATTTATCCTATATTATATGTCTAGTATCCACTTATAAGTGAGTATGTACCATGTGTATCTTTCTGCTTCTGGGATACCTCACTCAGGATGATCTTTTCTAGTTCCCACCATTTGCCTGCAAATTTCATGATTTCCTTGTTTGTTTTTTGTTTTGTTTTTGTTTTTAATTTTTTTACATTTTTATTATTAGTTACAGTTTATTAACTTTGTATCCCACTTCCTCATTCTCTCCCAATCCCACCCTCCCTCCCTCAAATTTTCCCTGCCCTTTTACAAGTCCACTGATAGGGGAGGATCTCCTCCCCTTTCATCTGACCTTGGTTTATCAGGTATCTTCAGGACTGGCTGCAAAGTCCTCCGCTGTGGCCTAGCAAGACTGCTCCTCATTTCGGGGATGGGAAGGTCAAAGATCCTGCCGTTGAGTTCATGTCAGAAATAGTCCTTGTTCGCCTTACTAGGGTATCCACTTAGATACTGAGCTACCATGGGCTATATATGAGCAGAGGTTCTAGGTTATATACACATATTGTCCATCCACACGTGGGAGAAACAGTCTCATAAAAGACTGCTGTGCCCAGATATATTTGTTCCTTGTGTCCAAATATATCCTCTCCTCTCCAGCTCATATTAACTTGCCCTTCTTTCTTATGATTCCCTGCACTCTTTCAAAGGTTTGGTTATGAGTCACAGCACCTGCTTTGATATACTGCTAGGTAGAGTCTTTCAGAGACCCTTGGCAGTAGGCCCCTGTCCTGTTACTTGTTTTCTCCTACTTCCAATTTACATCCCATTTGTCTTTCTAAGTGAGGATTGATCAACTTACCCTGGGTCCTCTTTCTTGTTTATCTTCTTTAGGTATATAGATTTCAGTATGTTTATCCTATTTTATAAGTGAGTATATACCATGTGTGTCTTTCCTCTTTTGGGATACCTCACACAGGATGATCTTTTCTAGATCCCACCATTTGCCTGCAAATTTCATGATATCTTTGTTTTTAATTGCTGAGTAGTATTTCATTGTGTAGCTGTACCACAACTTCTGTATCCATTCCTCAACTGAGGAGCATTTGGCTTGTTTCCAGCTTCTGTCTATTACAAATAAAGTTACAAACATGATTGAACAAATGTCCTTGTTGTATACTTGAGCATCTTGTGGATATATGCCCAGGAGTGATATATCTGGATCTTGAGGAAGCGCTATTCCTAATTGTCTGAGAAAGCTCCAGATTGATTTTCAAAGTGGTTGTACAAGTTTACATTCCCACAAGCAATGAAGGAGGGTTCTCCTTTCTCCATCACCTCTCCAACATGTTTTGTCACTTGAGTTTTTGATCTTAGACATTCTGATGAATGTCAGGTGAAATCTCAGGGTCATTTTGATTTGCATCTCTCTGATGTCTAAGGACATTGAGCATTTCTTTCAGTGTTTCTCTGCCATTCTGTATTTCTCTACAGAAAATTCTGTTTAGCTCTTTACCCCACTTTAAAATCAGATTGCTTGATTCATTGCTTTTTAATTTCCTTAGTTCTTTATATATTCTCTATATCAGCTCTCTGTCAGATATAGGTTTGGTGAAGATCCTTTCCCAGTCTGCAGGCAGTCATTTTGTTCTGACAACAGTATCTTCTGTTTTACAGAAGCTTTTCAGTTTAGTGAGGTCCCGTTTATTGATTGTTGCTCTTATCGCCTGTGTTGTTGGTGTTCTGTTCAGGAAGTTGTCACCTGTGCCAATGAGTTCTAGGCTCTTCCCCACCTTTTCATCTAACTGATTTAGTGTATCTGGTTTTATGTTGTGGTCTTTGATCCACTTGGATTTAGTTTTGTGTAGAGTGATAAATATGGATCTATTTTCATTTGTCTGCATGTAGACATCCAGTTGGACCAGCACCATTTGTTGAAGATGCTGTCTTTTTTTCCATTGAATGGTTTTGGCTCCTTTGTCAAAAATCAAGTATCCATAGGTATTTGGGTTTATCTCTGTTTTCTATTCAGTTCCATTGACCCACTATTCTGTTTCTATGCCAATCCCATGGGCTTGTTGTACCTTCATTTTCATTGAATTCTAGGAAGTCTTTCTTTCTTTATTTCTTCCTTAACCCAGCTGTCATTGGGTAGCAAGTTTTTCAGTTTCCACCTGCGTGTAGGCTTTTTGTTATTTCCATTGTTGTTGAGGTCCAGCGTTAGTCCACTTTGGTCAGATAGAATAGAGGGTATTAATTCAATCTTCTTATACTTGTTGAGGCTTGTTTTGTGACTCACTATATGGTCTATTTTGGAGAAGGTTCCATGTGGTGCTGAAAAGGTGTACTCTTTTGAGTTTGGGTGAAAAGATCTGTAGACATTTATTAGGTCCTTTAGATTTAGGGACTCTGTAAGTGTTTTTATTTCTCTATTTGGTTTCTGTCTAGTTGATCTGTCCCTTGATGAGAGTGAGGTGTTGAAGTCTCCCACTATTAATGTATTGGGATCAATGTGTGATTTAAGCTTTAATAATGTTTCATTTACGAACATAGGTGCTCTTATATTTGGGGCATAGATATTCAGAATTGTGATGTCCTCTTGGTGGATTTTTCCTTTGATGAGAATGTAGTGCTCCTTCTTATCTTTTTTGATTAATATTGGTTGAAATCTATTTTTTTAGATATTAGGATAGCTATTCAGCTTGTTTTCTGTATCCATTTGCTTGAAAAATATTTTTCCAGCTCTTTACTGAGGTAGTGTTTATCTTTGTTGCATAGTTGTATTTCTTGGATGCAACAGAATGTTGGCTCTTGTTTCCATAACTATTCTGTTAGTCTGTGTCTTTTTATTGGAGAGTTGAGTCCATTCATGTTGATAGATACTAGTAACCAAAAGATGTTACTTTCTTTTGATGTCCTGTTGGTGGTGTTGCTATGTTTCTTTGCTTGTAGTCTTTTTATTTTTTGTTGTGTAGTTGTCTATGTTATATGTTTCCTTGGATATAGTTGTTTTCATTTGGTTGGAATTTCCCTTCTAGTAACTTCTATAGGGCTGGGTTACTGTGTAGATGTTGTTTAAATTTAAATATTGTTTAAATGTTGTTTAAATATTAAATGAAATATTTTGCATTCTCCATCTATGTTGATTGAAAGTTTTGCTGGGTATAGTGGTCTGGGTTGGCATCTGTGGTCCCTTAAGGTCTGCATGACTTCTGCCCAGGCCTTTCTGGCTTTCATAGTTTCTGTTGAGAAATCTGGCATGATTCTTATAGGTCTACTTCATATGTTACTTGGCCTTTTTCCCTTGCTGCCTTTAATATTTTTTTTTCTTTCTTCTGTACGTTCAGTGTATTGGCTGTGATGTGACATGAAGAATTTCTTTTCTGGTCTAGTCTATTTGGTGTTCTGTAGGTCTCTTGTATGTTTCTGGACATCTCCTTCTTTAAATTGAGAAAATTTTCTTGTATGATTTTCTTGAAAATATTTTCTGTGCCTTGGAGCCTGATGTCTTCTTTTTCATCTACTCCTATTATTCTCAGATTTTGTCTTTTCATGGTGTTCTTGATTTCTTGGATGTTTTATGTTTGGAAATTTTCTGATTTTATTTTTTCTTTGAAACATGTATCAATTTCTGCAAGTGTATCTTCAACACCAGAGATTCTCTCTTCCATCTCTTATATTCTATTGGTGATGCTTACCTTTGTAGTTCCTGATCTTTTCTCTATGTTCTCCAGCTCCAGGTTTTTCTCTGTTTGTGAATTCTTTATTGATTCTAATTCTGTTTCCATGTCTTGTACCATTTCCTTCCTCTGTTTGAATGTAGCGGCCTGCTTTTCAATGATGGCTTCTATTTTTTTGTTCCTTTTCCTCTCTATATGTTGTTAATTGCACCTGTACTTGTTTGGCTGTATTTGCCTGTATTTCTTTAAGAGCTTTATTCATTTCTTCTTTATTTGCCTCCATTTGTGTGGTTACTTCTTTGAGAGCTTTGTTCAATTCCTCTTTGCTTGCCTCAATTTGGGTAGCCATTTCTCTGAGAGATTTGTTCATTTCCTATTTATGAGCCTCTAATAGCTGGAAAAGCATAGTTCTAAAGTCGTTTTCTTGTGTATCTAGTGAATTGAAGTGTCCATTGATTTGGGGTTTGCTGGTGAAGCCCTGGTGTATTGATTTTTGTTGGGTGTGTTCTTACATCAGCCTCTGGCCATCTGTTTATCTGCAACCCTCACTGTTTGTTCCTGCAGTCTGTACTTCAGGCTAGGACCATCTTTTTCTGGTTTCTGGGCAATTTCTGCATTTCAGGTCCTTTGCCCCTCAGATAAGGTGCATACTAGTCACCACCATCTTGGATCCCCCCATTCCCTTGTTTTAAATAGCTAAGTAGCATTCCATTGTGCAAATATACCATTCATAAGACAGTGTCATTTATTTACACAAGGTTTTACTTAAACTCATGAGTTTGTATTTACAATGCTAATATTAAATTATAAACTTTATTAAATTTGACATGTTATACAGTTGATTGATATGTTCACATAATACAGTAGTGGATATTTTGTGCAACTTTTTGAGTGGCCTTTTAAAACTACCAATATTCCCATAGAAACAGGTAGACAATCTTTAGATTATCATTCTCCCTCCTCTTCTCCAAATCTAATCCGAAAGTTTCATTCCCAGCTCAGTGTCAGACCACCTCCTTCTCTGACCCCTTCACCAGAGAATCATGCAGATCTTCTTCTACAGCCTCTACCACCCCATCTCTTTGTCTGAGCCTCCAGCTCCCTCAGGCTTCCCCTGTAACCTCACCTGCCATACCTGTCATAGAAGTGGATAAGGAATCTCTGAATGTTCATTCTTATTCCTCTTTAACCCTGCACAGAGGTAGCCTATGGCAGTTCAATATCCAAATGGCCTCCATAGTAATGGGACCGGGACTGTTTCTGAGATGAACTGATTGGCCTGCTTTTGATCACCCCCCTGGGGGAGGAGCAGCCTTACCAGGCAGGAAGAAGACAATGCAGCCAGTCCTGATGAGACCTGATAGACTAGGGTCAGAGAGAAAGGGAGGAGGATCTCCCTTTTCAGTGGACTAGGAGAGGGACACAGGTGGAGAAGAGGGAGGGTGGGGTTGGGAGGGGAGAAGGGCGGGAGGTACAGGGCAAATAAACTGTAATTAATAAAAATGAAATAATTAAAAATAGATAATACAAATTAAAAAAGGTACAAATTTAAACAGAATTCTCAAAGAGGAAATAGCAATGACATAGGTGTACTTAAAAAATAGTCAACATCCTCAGCCATCAGACACATGCAAACCATAATTACTTTGAGATTTCATCTTACACTAGTTTTAAAGGCAATGACAATTAAAACAAATAGTAGTTCATGTTGATGAGGTAATGTGAACATTCATCTGTAGCTGGTGGACCACTATAAAAATCAGTGTGGTAATTCATCAGAAAAATGGAAGCCAGTTAACCCCAAGATCCAACTATTCTACTCTTGGGAATACACCCACAGGATACTTCACTGTAATACAGAATCACTTGCACAAACATGTTAATTGTTTCTTTCTTCATAATAGCTAGAAATTAGTAAAAAGCTAGGTATCCACCAGTGCATCAATGAATAAAACATGAGGTACGTTTACACAGTGGAAAATTACTTTGTTGTTAAAAATAAAATCATGGATTTCTTGGGTAAATGAATAGATTAGAAAAGAAATCATCCTCAGTGATATAACTCAGACTCACAATGACAAATATTAGATGTATTAGCTTATATGTAAAAATATATCTGGGCACAGGGTCTTTTCTGAGACTGACACTCAACCAAAGACCATGAATGGATATAACCTAGAACCTCTGCTCAGATGTGGCCCGTGGTAGCTTAGTAACCAATTGGTTTCCCATAGTAAGCGGAACAAGGACTATTTCTAACAGGAACTCAATGGCTGGCTCTTTGATCTCCCCACCCCCCAAGGGAAGAGCAATCCTGTTAGGCCACAGAGGAGAACATTGCATCCCTTCCTGAACATACCTGATAAAATAGGGTCAGATGAAGGGGGAGGAGGTCCTCCCCTATCAGTGGACTTAGAAAGGGGCAGGGAGGAGATGAGGGAGGGAGGGAGGGTTGGACTGGGGAGGGAATGAGGGAGCAGGATACAGCTGGGATACAGAGTTAACAAAATGTAACTAATAAGAAAAATAAAATTAAGAAAAAAAACTAGTTGTTAAGCCATTCATAAGCACTGTATAACATATACAACTACAAATGTTAGGTAGAGTGTAGGGATGTATTCCTGGGATGGAGAAACATAACAGATATTTATGGATGGATGGAGGACTAATAGAATGGGGGAATCAAATAGGAAAAAGAATAGATGTTGATGAGCATGAAAAAGCTAAAATAGGGCCATTTGTAGGTCTTAGGCCAACCTAATAGAATATAAGGTTCCTATAATATACACATATATGAAGGTGATCTTAATTAAATTGTAAATAACTGCAAAAAGAGAGCCTCAATTGGACATACCTTGTCTTCAAATGTAGCTTCCAGGACTGAGAATGAGTTACATCAAATCAAGTTGTTGACTACAGGGATCCCATGGGAACTTACAAACAACAGAAATCTTTGGCAAAGTTATCTGTGCCCTTCTGTAAACTGACAGTAACGTCCTGTTGCTGTAAACAAGTCTTATACAATTGATTTAACATGGAGAAGTCAAGCCAGTCCCTACCTAGAGCCCTCATATTATGGACTATTATTCAAGTTACTGGATGATAGTCTGCATGCCACTAAAGAATGGTAAACACCAACTCAGCTACAAAATCTTTGTTTTAAACTAGTGACCTAACTGCAAAATACTTGTGTCACAGGGACACAAGTCTTATGGGTGTAACCAAGAGACATCTGATTTGAGTTAGGGCCCAACCCATGAGATGTAACCCACAGTTACCTCTGCTTTGAGTGGCCAACAACTTGAAATTAGATAGGTCGTGAAACTAGGGGAAAAACAAGTAAAACTGGTCTGATAAAAGAAGGTGGGGGAAAAAAAAACCTTCTAAGGAAACTATGGTGTACTCATAGATCAGAGCATTTTTCAACCATAATCAGAGACACTTCTTTATGCACTAGGTAGAAACAAGTATAGAGGGCTGACAGAAATAAGAACTCACAGAAAAGGGCTTGCTCAGTTCTCTATCACACAATGTCGTAGAGCTGGAAGAAGTGGACACATAGCCCCAATCTTAACCCAGAAGCTATCTCCAATTGATAGTCCGTTTTCAAAATGAGAAAAAAAAATAAGTTTACTTCAAGAGAGTCTCATTGGAGAAACTAATCACTCTTAAGGGTAGGCCCATGCCCAGTAGATGACCAACAGATAGCAAAATTCAATGCATCTTTGGAGAGTCTTTGTCTTAAAATATCAAGTCAGGGCAATATTTCTTTCTACGTTGCAGTTCTTTTAAATGTGTGTTTGTTTTTTTAGTTTTGGGTTTTTACAGAATTACTGTGTGTGTGTGTGTGTGTATCTATATGTGTTTTCTATGGGTTTTCTTTGAATCTTTTTCTTGTTTGCTTATTTTGTCATATTTTCTTTTGTTATTTATTTTTTAATTTTATAACAATATCCCCATAATAATAATTATTATTATATGCTTTTTGTTGTTGTTTCATTTTTTGAGACAGTTTCTCTGTGTAGCCTTGGATGTCTTGCAGCTTGCTCTGTAGACCAGGCTGACATTAAATTCGCAGACATCAGCCTGCTTCTCCCACACGAATGCTGGGCTTAAAGGTGTGTACCACCGCAAAATGGGTTGTTTTATTTTATTATTAAAAAATAAGATTACCAACATTTATCTTGCATGGGCATGAATGGGCAGGCATTATCTATCATGGTTAAAGCAAAGATCTCAAGTACTTCTTGTGCTATGAAATATTTTTCTTCTGGACCACACATAGTACCTGAAATTTTATCTTAGAAAATATGTTTCATTTGTTTGCTTCCAATAGAACATGTTGGCTTCCATTCACCTTTGTTTATGTGTATGTTCGTTTATTTAGCAGATTAATTAGGAGGGTGCAAGAAGCTAAATGGAATCCATCTGCCTGACACTGAAGAGGCCAGGTCCTCCCAAACTGTAATGCTGATAAAAATACCGGTGTCTCAAATTATTTTATTTTTACGTCTCAGCCTTTCAGTCCTACACCACCGTGCTGTTTATTCATCACATTTATCCTTGCTTATTTCCAATATAGTCAACATAGATAAAAATAAACAAGTAAAACTTAGGATACATTCCTCTCTGTATAACTCATTCTGATAATCAAGTTCCTCAAGTTTCTTTAACTTTGTCTTAATCACCCTTCTGCCAGGACCTGACATTCAGTCCATGGTTTTCCAAGTCAGTGTTCTAATGGACACTTTTATGGGTGACAGTATAGATGTGAAAAAAATGTGGACACTTAAATCCAAAATTATTTGCTGTTGTTTTATTTTGTCATTTGAGCTTTCAGTAACTTTTATCTTTAAGCAGTGTAACTCAAGCATACCATGCTTCTGAAATGATAAAACTTATGATTTTAATAAAAGAATATGTGCTATGCTTATCCACAGACTGGGTCACTTGATGGGTAGAAAATACTGACTTGAAATGTAGATACACTAAAGTCATCTGCAATTCCTGCTTTAGAGGGTTTGAAAATGAAGCTATCATTGAAACGAAGTCCTCAAATCTTTTCCTAGTTCTTTGTTTAAACTCTGAGAATAGTTATCCTGGTAGGGAAGTCCCTAGGAAGACATACAACAGACACTGAACACTTTCAACTAGACCGACAAAGAATCTGCTCACACTAGGCTATTTCAGAACCCTTACTTCTTTTCTACTTTGCCCTTCTCTCAACCAGTCAGACTTGGGCAGAGGAGTATTCTCTTAAAAATGCAAATAAGATTCTTTTATTTCCCTGTTAAACTCTTCAATAGCTTCATTGCTCTTAAAAAAAAAAACAAAAAACAAAAAAACAAAAACAAAAACAAAAAAAAAACCCTACACTCCTTTAGTCAGTAAGAAGGCTGACTAACCTCATTCTGCCAATTTTCCAACTAAACTTACTATGCTTGATGCGGGAGTGTAGTCCAGGGACATTTACAGCCTCCGATATTTCTTTGTCAGAGCTTCCTCTTGATTCTTCATGCCAGTTTCTTTGCATAGAGTTCTTCACGTTTGCTTCATTCTAATCATTTGAAACATGTGTAGTATCTCTAAATAGATCTTTGATTATCCAACCAAAAGAAAAAATCTACTTTGGTGTATACACATTAAAGTGGGCATACATGCTCACACATATACACTAGGGTTGAAAGCAAGAGAGTTTTTGGTGAAGGTTTTATTCAAAGAAGAAAAGACATTTCTCTTTTCTCTTCTTACCACTTTTGTTGTTGCTCAATTAATCCTCAACAGGTATCTCTTTATTTCTTTAGATTTTTTCACCAAACCCATAGATTCTGTGCTTGTGTGTGTGTGTATATATATATAATTTGAAAAAGTACTACAATGTGATTATGTTTGTAAAAACAAGTAGGAACGAATTCTACAAAAGTCTCAGAAAACATGCCATTGTCACTCTCTCTAAGCTAACCAGACAATCATGTTTTGTTTTGTTTTGTTTTTCCAACCATTGGAGAGCTGAGAAGGGCTTCCTTCAGTAAGAGTTCAACTTGAGACGGGAGTTCAGGAGAGATAAATCCCTAAAAGTATATGGACAGTTTCACGGGGAAGATACAGACAAGTTGATTGAGATCAGGAAACCCCACTCCATAAAATTCAATCTATTTTTTCTGCTCTTACAATTAACTCTTTCCATAGAAGACAGGAAAGAAAGTGTGCTTTTCAGATGTGTAAATGAGTTTTGTTTGATGAATTTTTGAGGGAAATTCAGAGAAATCCAGTAAGGAGGACTGAGAGAGCCCAAGCCCAAGCAAAAGACAGATAAGCAGAGATCCAATGAACTATACGGATATATAGTGTCACAAAAAAAATATGCGAATTCAGCTTCTTAAAACCATAACGGTCTGTTGTGCCCATGGGATAGGACAATGGGTGCTGTTGGGTATGTTTCCTCTGAGGTTGAAGCATTCCATCCTTCAAGGAGGCTCCTCGGAAGAAAGGTAAACAACTTGCAGTAGCTTCAGGAAGTCCTTGAATGTGACCGGATTCACTAGTCCCTCCCTGCTAAAGTGAACCTCAAGAGCTGAGAGTCCCTCTGGGGGGAAAAAAATACAGCAAAAACAGCCAAACTGCCTGGAAGAGGGTTCGTTAAACGAAGGTCCTGGAAAGGACACTTTGCAAACCTTTGCGCTGCCTGCACTCAGCTTAGTGTGCTCTAGGTTCCCGGCTCTGTAAGAGCGTGCTTCGGTGATGCAGCTCTCTGAGCCGTTTCTGCAATTGTGTGCAGCCCATCATCCCTATTTCCTATAAGCAATCCCAGTAAAACTTAGTGATTCATTGAGTTGGACATCAGTTGTATGTACTTTGGTCTGTTTTGAGTTGCATATCTGGGTGAGTAGACTTGTGTGCCGCCTCTCCCTGGAAAATATTTTGTCAAATAGCAGGTGCACACAGCTCTGTAGCTTGTCTTGATCTGGAATCTCGGTTGATGTTGACTTATCTTTATCTGTGTTTCTATTACTGCAATGTCACAAGGGAGGTTAATGATGAGCCCTGCATTGGTTGCTGGAATTTCTGCTAAGAAATGATTCCTGTCACTTTCCCTTACCTCTCATTATTCAAAACAAGATGACTCTAGCTTCAGTTATGAAGTAGGAAAATACTATCAACTACTTCAAGAACATTAATGACATATTGTAAGCTATGCCGGAAAGCAGTGCACAGGCAATCTTTTATTCAAAATAAAGAGTGTAACTAAGCAGGAGAGATTGCGATTAAAGAATTGATAGTATTCACATTTAGGTACTACGACTAATATTATACTCATTCATAATTTCTCCAAGGCATGTTTTTAGTACTGTTACATAAGACAGTACATTACAAATTAACATACTTTTAAACTAACTATAGACGTCTAAAAAAACATGTACAGAAGTCAAATGAACTGTATAAGAGAAATGCAGCCAACATGTTGGAAAATTTTAAGGGCTCACTATTATAAAATATTGAGTAAAAATTGTTAAGGCAAGACTTGGATCTATATTTTTTTACATCAAAATTAATGTTTGTCCTGTTATACTATGTTTCATTTTGACATAAAAGCACACAAGCAAATATACAAAAGCTAACAACATCCATATTCCCCACTTAAAATGTTTTCTTCTTTCTGGAGGATTTCCTAATGGATATGGATATGTTAATAAATGGCACTCCTGCTCTCCTCCCATTTATTTCTATTCTGAATAGGAGAGTGATATATTATTTTATTGGAAAATGTTAAAGAGGAAATGGATGCATGCATCTTAGCTCCTTTTTTCTTTTCTCACAGAATTTGTCATCCTATACAGAGGGCGCTTTGTCTGCTTTTACTTCATCCATAAATTATGCAAGTGATGACCCTCAGGTCCAGAGGCTGTGTTTGCTCAGGATGACATATGACTGAATTAGCACTATCTTAGTTTCCGTGTTTCTGAATTAGGAAACACATTGTTTCAAGAAGCCTGGGCCTCATTTTACTTCATGATCAACAGAAGTGTGAGGCTGCATGCCTCCTGTCTTTTTCTCTGTTAATTCAAAGCTTGAGTAAAGAGAACAAAATTCCACTTTTGAAAACACAAGTGAAATATGCACAGGCAAAAATAAGATCATGATTCCTAGAGAGAGGATAGATGTACCTTTTTGAGTAGACTTGATTTTTTGTAATTAAGCCTAACAAATAAAATTAAATATGGTAAATAAAAGACAGGCTCTATTTAGAGAGTATTTCCAAGATATAAAAGCCTATAATTCCAAATTGTATCTGGAAGTGATTATATACCCAAAATATATAAATACCTAGATTAGAGAAGTCATGTTAGAGGTGTGAAGCATGGCTTTTGGAATAAATACTCCTGTAGTTCTGTCTTTCCTAGCCAGCTCTTTGATCACCTCCCCCTGGGGGGAGGGGAGCAGCCTTGCCAGGACAGAGAGGAAGACAGTGCAGCCTGTCCTGATGAGACCTTATAGGCTAAGGTCATATAGAAGGGGAGGAGGACCTCTCCTACCTACTGGGAGAGGGGGAGAGTGGGACTGGGAGGAGATGAGGGAGGTGCCCATAGGCAGGATACAAAGTAAATAAATTGTAATAAGTAATAAAGAAATTTAAGAGTATAGTTCTGTCCTCTATAAATACACACACAGTGTATACTCAATTACCAGCAAATTTTAGTCATATAGTTCAGTACAAGCATACTACAATGCATGGACCCCAAGAAGTTAAGCCCTATGTGGGCCCACTAGTTAGGGGAGTGCAGGATATCTCTGACTTGTACTATTTTGCCTGCCTATCACTTTCTCCTGATGGGACTTCCCTCCCAGGCCACAGGGGAGGAAATTGAACTCAGTCCTCCAGTGAATAGAAGAGCTTGCTTGTCTGGGGTAGGGTGGGGATGGGGCTCCCCTATTACTCAGAATAGGGGAGAAGGGATGTAGGAGGGTGGATGGGACTGAGAGGAGAAGAGGGAGGGGCCTATGACTGAGATGTAAATTAAATCACTTAATTAAAAAAGAGAAAAGATTTTTCTAATGTATTAAATGGTAAATCAAGGGCCTCTTTAATTAAAGTTGGTCTTGAGTCAAACACTGGACACTTAGGACACAGGACTCATATAATTTAAGCTTGGCATGACCCAAACACCTTTTCCCTTTAGTCCATTTCCTTTTGTTCCAGATAATGCCATGTAGGCTACGAGAGAGGGAAGCAATTAAAATAGTTCTTCACGGCTGTAATGCTTAGGAACTAAAAGAACTATCAACATATAAAAGAAACATATAACAGTGTCCTAAGTGACATTCACATGCTGTTGGCAACCAACAGTTATCTAATTAAACTGATAGTCCACTCATCAGGAGGGAACTCATGCCTGCTACTGGAATCCTACACAGCTTCTTGGGGTTAGTGAGATCATGGATTTTAAAAAGTAATCTATTTCAACCACTTTTCTAGATCAGCATAATTCTTTACTGAATTCTAAATCTTATCTTTATATGCACAGATAAACACACCTATTATATTCTTAATCAAAGAAGTCTTTATTCAAAATACCCAGAGATCATTACACAACTTAATTCAATGCATAGTGCAACAGTTCATGGGATCCAAAGCCCAACTGACACATTGACATTACCACTTCCGCATGCAGGCTTCAGGAACCGTCATGGACATGGGGAACAGAAAGAATGTCAGAGCCAAGATCAATAGAAAGTCTTCTGTGAAATAGTGTCTCCTAGAAATAGCTGGGTGGGTAATACTGATCTTGATATCAATAGACATGTTAATGTGGAAGTGGAAGAAATTCACCCCTAAACTTTGGAAACAAAAAAGTGGACTTAACAGGTGATAGAATATATATATATACACATATATGTATATACATCTGTATGTATGTATGTATGTATGTATATGGATTTGTGAACACACGCACGTGCACAAAAACCTCATGCAACAACAATAACCAAAGTATAAAGAAAGCTATCAAATTGAGAGTGGAGTTGGTACATGGGAGTGGTTGGAGCAAAGGTATCTGGGAGGCTCTAGAGTGAATAAAAGGAGGGAGAAAAGAGGTATAATTCTAAATGAATTAAAACATTTAAAAATTGAGTTGAAGCTGATTGAATTGAGAAACTAAAAATTCATTAAAATAAAATAAAATAAATTTAAGCTAATAAAAATGTTAATCTTTTCTCTTTGTGCGGAAATCAATTTTTACTTGAGCCTCATACTGAACATTTAATTTTCTGTTTGATGGTGTTTCTGTGTAGTTTGAAGTGTTTTAAATTTCTTCTTTCATAGATTACATCTCAGTGGTGGTTTCCTTCTTACAGTCATTCTTGTTGTTTAACTTCTTTAAGTCTCTAGATTTTAATATGTTTATTCTATGTTACATGGCAAACATTCATTAATAAATGAGTATGCAGTATACTTGTCTTTCTGCTTCTGGGATACCTCCCTCAGGATGATCTTTTCTAGTTCCCACCATTTGCCTGCAAATTTCATGATTTCCTTATTTTTAATTGCTGAGTAGTATTCTATTGAGTAAATGTGCCACAATTTCTGTATCCATTCCTTAACTGAGGGGCATCTGGGCTTCTGGCTATTACGAATATAACTGCTACAAACATGGTTGAGCAGATGTCCTTGGTGTATATTTGAGCGTCTTTTGGATATATGCCTAGGAGTGGTATTGCTGGATCTTGAGGAATCGCTATTCCTAATTGTCCGAGATAGTGAGATAGCATATATTTTTTATGTTAATTACAGGTTTTTCACCTTGTATGGCAGCTGTAGCACCTGCCTCATTCCCTCGCAGTCCCTCCCTCATCTCCTCCCATGCCTCTCTCCAAGCCACTGATAGGGGAGGTCCTCCTCAATTTCTATCTGACCTAGCCTATCAGGTCTCATTAGAACTGGTTGCATTGCCTTCCTCTGTGGCCTGGTAAGGGTGCTTCCCCGTCAGGGGGAGGATATCAAATAGCCAGCCACTGATTCATGTCAGAGACAGTCCCTGGTCCCCTTACTAGGTAACCTATTTGCTGGACATTTGCTCAACCATGTTTGTAGCAGCTTTATTTGTAATAGCCAGAAGCTGGAAACAGCCCAAATGCCCCTCAACTGAAGAATGAATGCTTGCTTAGCTTCTTTAGGTGTAGAGATTTTAGTATGTTTATCCTATATTATATGTGTAATATCCATTTATAATTGACTATACAATTGAATATTTTTAAGACAGGGTCTCATTGTCTAACTTCAACTGGTCTGAGAAATTTCATGTAAACAAAGACAAGCTGGAACTCACAGAGGTTCATCAGCTTCTGCCTCCAGAAGGCTTGGATTAAAGGACTACCACCACATTCAATTTAAATAAAATTTCATATGAATCTCCACTTTTAAAAATCTTATCAGGCCACATAATAGGGTTGTACAAAGTTAACTATGGATTACAAATATTAGTGCCTTAGCAATACTTTCCACAACCTGTGTAATAGGCAGATAAGTGAGTCAGAAAGTGAAATAGCATATACTTATATATTTATTTATACCTTTTATTGATTTGGTGTATCAGACTATTAACAATTATAAAAGACAAAATTGACTTTATTCTGTTTCAGCTTGATTTGTTGACCTTGTGTGTCAAAAAATACTTTTATGTTACATATCTTTATTGAATAAAGATTTCATACATGTTGTCATTCCATTTTAATAGAAACACTGTTTCCCGTAAAAATCTAGTTTCTCTTTCACAAAATCTAGTTTCTCTTTCACATGTTAAGTCCAAATGTCATTCTTGCTAAGCATATTGCATTTCTGTGTTACATTTATTATCTTACCAACACATCAAAATGTAGTTTTTGAAAGCCCGTTTACTTTTCTGTTATGTATGTGGTTGTGTTGTCTGCACGTACATGTACATACCATCTGCTTGCACTGTCTGCAGTGGCTGGAGGAGCCTGTAGATTCCAGGGAAATGGAATCACAGATGGTTGTGAACCGCTCCGTGAGCCCTGGGAAGCAAAGGCAGGTCCTCAGAAAGAGAAACCAGTGTTTTCAACTGCCAAGTATCTCCCAAAACACTCCTCCCCCCCCCCCAGTGAATTTTACTATAAAACATTTCTGCGAGTTGTGGAAAAGTCTTTTCGATATTTACTATGCCAGGTAATGTAAGAAAATCATCTTACGCATTGTCTATGATAAAGTTAAAATTTAACTTCCATATTCTGCTAATAATTTACATTAACAAAAGAGTTGTTGGTGGTTTAGTATTCTCTGCAAGTGTTTCGGATATGGGACAAATGAACTGCAGTTATCTACCATTCTCTTGCTCCACTGAGCAGAGAAAAGGTACCTGCAAAAGCTTTTATTCTGAGGCCTGCCTTGCTGGACGAGTACTCTCCTGTCATTTTTGGCAGCACCTGTCACCTGCCTTTTGTTCTTAGAGGCAGCATAAATCCTTTTTCAAATGAAATCATCCCTGTGAGCACACAGGAAATGTCAGAGCCCGTTATGCAGGAAATCCTTCTCATTCTAATTTCATTTTGGACAGTGTTTCTAGAGGAGATATGGCACATGACTAAAAACAGCATCAATTTAAGGTGTATTGGACACATTTCAATTTTTCATTAGCACTTACATTGTTTTTTACAAATTTATATATACATTTAAGTTCTGTCTCTGTCTTAATGACATTGCATCTTATACCTACTAAGGAAAGTATCAAGTGATAATAACCCATTGTTTTGTAGTTAGAATAAATAATATGGCATAGTCCCATGTATAAGTGGTCTTCAGAGAAAAACATCAAGTAATTAAAAGTGTAGACAAATCCTCTTCTATGAATTTGGATGGAGTAGTGGCATACTTTTTTTCTAAAACCTCTCCTGTTTGGAAAAGTACAAACTTTTGTTGGACCTTGCAACCAAGGCATAATTTCTCACTCTGTATTCACCTTGCTTTCCTACTGTGTACTCAGTTTGTTTAGCTTGCTTTTATAAAAACAACTTTACTCTCCCTTTCATTTATTTCCCATGTAGTCAGTTTTGACAATTTAAGCTAAATACATAGCTTCAGTCTTAAACTATGTGCCTTGCCATATCCTTGAAACCAGATAATGTGTGTTTGTAGAAGTAATCATATGCTAAAAACAGTAAAGTGTTTGAAAATCTTAACTAAAGCTAATACACCACAAGTGTTGCAAGCAACATGTGACTATAAGTTGATAGTATCTCTTTTTTATTTTGTATGCTCCTCTGAATCAGTTGGATCTATAAAGTACCTTCTTCCCTCTTAAAACTCTTATTCATTTCTATAAAAATCTATTCTTCATCTCTTGCCCATACCATGTGTCTTACCCTAGTCAATAAATACTTAGCAAAGTCATTTGTTAGGGATATGCAAAAAAGACAGATAATAGGAGCAGACAGATCTCTATATCTCTGTCTCTCTCTTCCCCCCCCCACATACACAAGAACACATCAGACAGTCCACAGTCTCCAAACTATAAATAGACAGAAGACACAGGAATAGAAGTGGAGAATTCAAATTTGGTTTTAGTCATGGTCAAAATATTCCAAGAGAAAATCCCAGTTTATTCTCTTTTTATTTTTTTATATTTTTAATTAAATTTTTATTTTTTATATTAATTACGGTTTATTTACTTTGTATCCCAGCTATAGCCCCCTCCCTCATCTCCTCCCTGCCTCTATCTTAGTCAGAGAGGAGGACATTGCAGCCAGTCTTGATGAGACCTGATAAGCTAGTGTCAGATGGAAGTGGAGGAGGACCTTTTTTTTTAAATTCTTAATGCCAGGTCCACACAGATGAGCAATCTAATGATTCGGGATAACCAATGATAAAGTGCATGTTTTAAGGGTGGTATTATGAAAACCTAGGGGAGCCTATGATCCAACAGCTATCGTTTAGAAAGTATAAGTGTCAGATATAGCCCCTGCTCCCCTTAGTAGGGAAGGTGGGACTAGGAGGAGATGAGGGAGGGACTACAAAGTGAATAAATTGAAATAATAAATAAATAAATAAATGAATAAATAAATAAATAAATAAATGAACTCAAAAAAGAAAAAAGGGCTTAGAAAATTGTATCAACTACTTATTTTGTTATTTTAAGTTTTAGACAAATTGCACCAACAAAATATTGGCAGTTTATGTATATTACTTTTAAAATGTACTGAAATAAATAAAAATATTGAGCCAACAAAACAAAACAAACAAACAAAAGAGAAAACAACAACAACAACAACAAAAAGAAAGTACAAATGGTCTTTATATTCTCTTTTGGCTCATCCACATTGTGTGAGGCAATCAGTTTTGCTTAGAATTCACTGATTCATATCTCCTCCTCAACCAGAAACACCCTTCAAGCTGATCCAAGAAACTAACCATCATATCCTGTTCAGTGGATTCTGTTATATATTGTTGTTTTGGCATACTTAATTTATTTATCACTAGGTTTTATCAGATAATCATGTTAACAATCTTATTAGTAATACAATGCTTCTGAAATGACATTCAGAAAGTAAAATCTTTCAAATATTTTATTTATTTAAGATAATACTTTTAGGAAAACATGACTTTACTTTTGAAAAACCTACTGTCCGTGCTACCACCATGGCTCTAAGATGCCAAAGAAGTTAGTCTTGACAGCTTGGAATACACTTTACTTTTTGACTTGAGTAATTACTCAATGGAATTTTGTTAGAATAGTTTCTTTTTTTTATTTTTTTATTTTATTTTTTTTTATCAGTTACATTTTATTAATTCTGTATCCCAGCCGTGCCCCGAACCCTCGTTCCCTCCCAGTCCCTCCCTCCCTCATCACTACTGTGCCCCTTTCCAAGTCCACTGATGGGGGGGGCCTCTCCCCCATTCATCTGATCCTGTTTTATCAGGTATCTTCATTGAGTTCCTGTTAGAAATAGTCCTTGTTCCCCTCGCTTTGGGAAACCAATTGGTTACTGAGCTACCACAGGCTACATCTGAGCAGAGGTTCTGAATAGTTTCAGTTCACAACTCAACACACCTGGGAAGAGGAACCTCCATTGAAGAACTAATTCTATTGGATTCTCCTGTGTCCATTACAATGAGACATATTGGTAGTTGCTAAGTGATTTGGGAAGGCTCAGGGAATCCCGGGGAGCACCATCCCTAGGCTAGTGGGCCCAGGTTATATATAAAATGTACCTGAGCAAACCTGAGGAAGTAAATCAGTGAGTGTTCTTCTGTGATCTGCTTCAGTTTCTGCCTCCAAATGCCTGCCTTTAGTTTCTTCCTTGCGTGCCCTACAAGATAGACTGAACGTCCAAATAAAACCTTTCTTTAGTTAATGTTTTATCACAACAGCTAAAACTAGACGATGTAGTATTCAAGTCTCTTGAAATTTATGTTTGGTTTCACATTCAGGGAATACGTTTGGTCACCAGTGTCGCCTTCCTATTTGATTGAAGTCAAGAAACTGAATCTAGGTGGCACTCTTGTTCCTGTTTTACCTTCTGAAAAAAATTGATCAAATCATGTTTTATGAAAAGACTAATAATTTAAAAAAAGAAACAAAAGCATCACTGTATCGGATTTCACTGTTTCCCTAGAGACTGTGTTATTTGCTTGACTCAATAAATATACAGCTGGAAATAAGATTAGGTTCAGGTAGCATTTTCAAAGGTCACAAGCAATAGAAGTTTTAATCAATTTATTTATCATTGATTTGTTTACTTTTATGATGCTAAGGATTAAATACAAGCCTTTATGCAAGTCAATCAAGAACTTTTTCAGAGTCACATCTCTAGCCATACCTATTCTTTTTTTTCTAATGCTCTTCTCTCTTTCAGACAGAAAAAGTGATAATACCACTAATGTGCATTTTTTATTCTTTTTTTTTATTGTGTATGTGCAAGTGTATGTGGTTACACATGTGCCACAAGTCAGGTTGGAGAGGTCAGAAAGCAACTTGCTCAAGTTAGTGCTGTAATTCCATTGTTCTCACTCATTGTTGCTATGTAGCTACAAGGAGATCTTTTTTTTTTAATTTTTATTATTAGTTACATTTTATTAACTCTGTATCCCAGCTGTATCTGGCTCCCTCATTCCCTCCCAACCCCACCCTTCCTCCCTCATCTCTTCCCTGCCCCTTTCCAAGTCCACTGCTTGGGAAGGACCTCCTCCCCTTTCATCTGACCCTGTTTTATCAGATATCTTCAGGACTGGCTGCAAAGTCCTCCTCTGTGGCCTAACAGGACTGCTCTTCCCTTGGGGAGTGGGGAGGTCAAAGAGTCTGCCATTGAGTTCTTGTCAGAAATAGTCCCTGTTCCCTTTACTATGGGAAACCGATTGGTTACTGAGCTACCACGGGCTACATCGAGCAGAGGTTCTAGGTTTTATCATACATGGTCCTTGGGAAGGGAGATCTTTTAAAAGAAGGAAGTAAAACAGTTATTTATGGTTCAAGCTGATAGGAGAAGGAACACATGTTTAGTTTTACACTGTGTGTATTTCCTACTGTTACACTATGAATGGAAATAGTAAAATCAGTAGAGGTTAACAGCATTGCCTGTTGTTGTGGAGAAGCTTGGTTCACTCTCCAGCAGGCACATGGAGGCTAACAACTGCCCCTAACACAAATTCCAGGAAATTGGATCCCCTCTTCTGGCGTACACTAGCACTGCACATGAGTGTCGTTCACATACAGGCACACAGACAGAACCCCCCCACGCCCCCACACACACACTAAATAAGTAATACATAAAAGTAAATTATTCTTAGGTAAGAGTGTATGGAAGTCTTGTTATAGGTTTGAAAATAGGGAAAACTGGAAGGATTAGGAAGTCATATTTTGAACCTAAATATCTTATTTCTGAGGTAAATTACCTGACCATTGCCTACACAGCAATGACAGGCTACTGGAACATGATCGTTACTGGAATTTGAACAAGAGAAGTACAAGAATTTTAAAAAGCACTATTTTTTTTAGTAGGATTGCAAAAAATGCAGACTAAATCAGAATACTCAAGTATAAGAACATAACACCCTTTGTTGATAAGCTGCCAAACGTTAGCTGTTAGCTGTAGGCCTCATCTTCTCTTAGTGACAAAAACAGAAAGAAAGAAAGAAAGAAAGAAAGAAAGAAAGAAGGAAGGAAGGGAAAGAAAGAAAGAAAGAAAGAAAGAAAGAAAGAAAGAAAGAAAGAAAGAAAGAAAGAAAGAAAGAAAGAAAAACTTTTTAAAAATACTGGCAAACCAATGAGAGACATGGACAGGCAATTCTTGCATTGAGAATCCTTCTAAAAAGTTTCCAGTTCCAAACAGAATATAAGATATAATAGAATGCTTATTAAACAAGAAAATAATGCCCTAGAAAAGTAAATGAAAATACTAGAGAGAAATAAAAAATATATTTACTATAAATGAATGCTATGCATTATTAAACAAAAATATAATAGGATAAAAAATGTTTAATGATGCTAAGATGGGCCACTTCTAATAAAAAGAGAAAAAATAAAATAAATATAAAATATAGTGTGAACAATAGTAAAAAAATAATTAAATGTCTTTCTTGAAAGTAAACTCATGTAATAATGTAGTTGCTAGATAAAATAAGGAAGGAGATATAATAAACAAAGGGAAAAGCTTGATATCATTTAACACAGATTATCACAAAAAGATTTTGTAAAAGGAGCTATGTATAATATGAGAACACTATTATAGATGAGAATATAATTATCAGAGTTTCCCACAGAGGTATAAACCATAAGTAAGTTATAGAAAAAAGTTTCTCTTCATTATTCTCATTATCACCTCACTGAGACAATACTGGAAGATTTAAGGGTCTTGAGATATCTATTGATAATCAAGCCAGTGTGTGATCAACAAATATTAAATATCACTCTTTAATTTTACCTGCTCCTTAAGTACTAAACAATGTCAATGGTAGCACGTGGCCCAATTTTTCCAAAAGGAATAAAAATGAGTACTTTACACCCCTCATATTATCATCTAGCTTCAAACAATAGACAGAAATGCAGAATAATAGAAAATAAGTGACCTGCTTTAGAATGTCTTGAAAGAAAGTTACACACTAAGGTTTCAAATATTCAAACAAATGTCCAATTCTCTGTAGACAAAACATTGAAAGTTTCCAGCACACCATGACCTCACTTAACAGCAAAAACAATGTGTCCAAACCTGAGACACATTCAGTGATCCAAAACTTTCAGGGAATTTCAAACACCTGTTTTAAGACTGATGTTAGACACATTTCTCACTTATTAAAACATTATCGCCTATGCCATTTATATATTTAGTTCATTCCTCTTTTCCTTTTATTCCTTCCCTCTCTCCTTCCTTTCCTTCTTTCCATCCTTTTTCCCTTTATGTATGTATGTATGTATGTATGTATGTATGTATGTATATATGTGTGTTTGTATGTATGTATGTATTATTTCCTTACTTTATGTCCTTGCAGCCCTTTCCTTCCTCCTCTCCCAGTGCCACCCTTTCTCCCTCTAGCTCTTTCCTCTTCTTTTCCTCAAAAAAGGGGAGCTCCCTTTCCCATCCACCTCAGCTCATCAAGTTGCATTACAACTGAACTTTTCCTCTTCTCCTGTGGCCTGTCAAGGCAGTTCCACCAGGGGAAAATGATCCCACACATGAGTCCATGTGTGATGCAGTCTCAGCTTCCCTCACTAGAGTACACACTTGAAGGCTAAGTTGCCCATCTGCTACATAATTGTAGGGAGCCTAGGTCCTGTTTATGCATAGTGTTTGGTTGATGTTGCAGTCTCAGCAAACCCCTCTGGGCCCTGGCTACTTGGCTCTGTTGTTTTTCTTATGGAGCTCCTATTACTTCTGGGTCCTTTCCTCTTTCTTCCCACTATTACCCAACACTCCCTATACATGGAGCAATGTTTGCCAGTGAGTCTCAGCATTTTTGAGGTTCTGCTGGGTAAAGACCCTGAGAGGATCATTCTGACAGGCTGCTGCCTGCAAGCTTAGCAGAGTATCTTTCATAGTATCAGGAGTTGATGCTCTCCAACTTGGTGGATCTTTGGTTGGGCCAGGCATCAGCTGGGCAGATGATATATTAGTGTACGTAACAGATGGCAAAAATTCCACCAGAGAACTGCTACAGCTGATAAACAGCTTCAGCAAAATGGCTGGATACAAGATTAATGCAAAAAAATCACTAACTTGTACATACATGGCAAATGGATGAGAAAGCAATTAGAAAAACTACACCCTTCACAATAGCCACAAATAATATAAAATATCCTGGGGTAACTCTTACCAAGCAAGTGAAACATCTGTATGACAAGAACTTCAAGTACCTGAAGAAAGAAATTGAAGAAGGTATCAGAAGATGGAAAAATCTTCCATGCTCATGGCTTGACAAGATTAACATAGTAAAATATGGCCATTTTAGCAAAGATAATCTTAAGATTCAATGTAGTTTTCATCAAAATACCAATACAGTTCTTTACAGACCTTGAAAGAACAATTCTAAACTTCAATTGGAAAAGCAAAATACCCAAAATATTTTAAAAAATCCTATACAATAAATTCTGGAGGTGTCCATCCCTGACTTAAAGAGTAGTGCAAACTTCATGTTACCAGTATTGAAATATACTGGTTGATCAATGGAATTGAATCAAAGACCCCAAAATAAGCCCATATAACTATTGTCACTTGATTTTTGATAAAGAGACCAAAACCATACAATGGAATAAAGGCAGCATCTTCAGCAAATGTTCCTGGTCTACCTGAATGTCTACATGTAGAAAATACAAATAAATCCATACTTATCTCCTTGCACATAACTCAAATCCAAGTGGATCAAAGACTTCAAAAATGCACCAGATACACTAAATTTATTAGAAGAGAAAGTAGGGAAGAACCTCAAACTCATTGGCCCAGGAGACAACTTCCTGAACAGCATAGGCTCTAAGATCAACAATTAATCAATGGATCCTCTTGAAACTGAAAAGCTTTTGTAAGGCAAAGTTATTTTCCTTCCAGAAGCTCAGAGGGTTTCTTTGGCCCCACTTGTTTTGCTCTCCTTCGAAAAACAGCAATGCTAAAGGTAGAATCTCAGCATATTTCTGATTTGCATTTCTCTAATTGTTAATAATGTTAATCTTTTTCTTTGTATTTATTGGTCATTTCAATTGCTTCTTTTGAGAAGTGTCCATTCAGATTTTTGGCCCACACAGCAATTATATTAGGTGTGTGGGTTTGTTTGTTTGTTTTGTTTGGAATTTTTAAATATATTCTGATTATCAATTTTCTGTTAGATTAGTAACTGTAAGAGATTTTCTCCTCATCTACAGACAACCTCCTCTATTTGTTGGTTACTTTGCTGTACAGAAGCTTTTTATCTTTTATATAGCTCAATGGATTCAAACTTACTTTTACTTCCTCAATATTGGTGTCATGCTTCTGAAATCTTTGCCTGTGTCAGCATCTTAAATTTTCCTCATATTTCCTCCAATTTATGTTTTTTAAAAACTATCTGGACTTCATGAAGGCATGTGACCCATATTAACTTTTTAAAATTTAATTTTATATTATTAATTACACTTTATTCACTTTGTATCCCCCCATAAGCCCCTTTGACTTCCCCTTCCTGTCCCACCCTCCCTCCCTCTTCTTCACGCATGCCCCTCCCCAAGTCTACTGATGGGGGAGGTCCTCCTTTCCTTCCTTCTGACCTTAGTCTATCAGACCACATCAGAAGTACCTGCATTGTCATCTTCTGTGGCCTGGTAAGGCTGCTCCCCCTCAGGGGGAGGTGATAAAAGAGCAGGCCAATCAGATTATGTCAGAAACAGTCCGTCTTCCCATTACTATGCAACCCACTTGGGCACTAAACTGCCATGGGCTACATCTGTTCAGGGGTTCTAGGTTATCTCCATGCCTGGTCCTTGGTTGGAGTATGAGTCTCTGGGAAGACCCCTGTGTTCAAATTTTCTGGTTCTGTTGCTCTCCTTGTGCTGTTCCTCTCCTCTCCAGATCTTACTATTTCCCACATCTTACATAAGATTCCATGTACTCTACCCAACAGTTGGCCATAAGTTTCAGTGTCTGCTTTGATAGTCTGCAAGGCAGAGCCTTTCAGAGGCCCTTTGTGGCAGGTTTCTAGGTTGTTTCCTGTTTTCTTCTTCTTCTGATGTCCATCCTCTTTGCCTTTCAGGATGGGGATTGGGCATTTTAGTCAGGGTCCTCTCTCTTGATTAGTTTATTTAGATGTACAGATTTTAGTAGGTTTATCCTATGTTATATGTCTATATGAGTGAGTATATACCGTGTGTGTCTTTCTGCTTCTGGGACAGCTCACTCAGGATGATCCTTTCCAGGTCCCACCATTTACCTGCAAATTTCACGATTTCCTTATTTTTCTTTGCAGAGGAATACTCCCTCCATTGTGTGTACCACAATTTCTGCATCCATTCCTCCACTAAGAGGCATCTGAGCTGTTTCCAGCTTCTGGCTATTACAAATAAAGTTGCTACAAACATGGTTGAGCAAATGTCGTTATTGTGTACTTGAGCCTCTTGGAAACTCATTTCAATATGCTACCATGTGACCTAGCTTTCAGTCAAGGGTAAGGATGTCAGCATACCAAAAACATCCCTACATAACAATGTTTATTTGCTGTGCTGCTACCCATGATTACCAAGATATGAAATTGGTCTGGCTAATTACAAGTAGATGAAGAGAATTTCTAAAGCATATATTATTCAGTCCTAAAGGGAAAATAAACCCTTGTAAGTTTTATGAAAATTTGAATCTGTAACTTTTCATGGTAAGTATACAGGAACTGGTACATTCTGTGGGTTTTCACTTATTCTATAAAATGAAGCCAATTTACCATCATGAAAGATATCAGCATCCAAACCAGACCAGCCTCACTACTGTTCTAAAACAACAAAAACAAATAAAAAACAAAACAATAACAAATTATATGTCTATAAGAGGACAAATTAAAGAGCTGATAAAGACATTCTTGGTCTCCTCCTTTATCTTTCCTTACAGAATTTGCTCTGCTTTAGTTTCTGTCCCTGTAATATGCATATGAAAGACAAGAAATGGGACAGAATGTCTTTCTCCTTCTGAGCAGCCAGGAATCCAGCGCAGAGCTGCTTGCAACGTAGGTTGGAGTATCGCTATATTTGCATTATGGGCATTATAACCAATGACAGGCCTGTAATGCAAGGACTCTCTCCTATGCAATAAATCTTGTTACTTCTATTTTGTGTAATGAAACATTACTATTTGGAGAAATGGCTCTGTGGTGTTGGTTTTGTCTTGGGTGCTGATTTATGATAATTCACTGAAAGTTGTTCTTAAAAGGGTTTGTGAAACTGCACTTGTGCCAATTAAAGTTGAAGACAAACTATTATTATTGAACAACAGTAATATTTATGGTGTAGTTTTATAGCCAAAGGAATGTTTGTGGATCCTCAGAGGACTCATTTCATGGTCTAATCAACTAAGGATGAACAGAAATGATAAAATTATGAGCCTTACGGGATCTCCATGCACATCACACAGAAAGAGGTACTCCCTGGTAAAAGGAGCTGATCTGAAGCCACTGTTCATAAATGATCTGGCTGGGATCATTTCTCCAATTACGATTATTTCTTTGTACAGCATTTGTATAACAGATGATCTTTAAACGGAAGCAGCGGCATTGGGGTTCAGAATTATCCATACATCATTTAAATTACATCCTGTTTCAGTCTGCAAAAACTGAAACAAATATTACACTGGTTTGCTATCTAAAATTAAAGCAAATACCTCATTAATGTGTAATAAGAAGACAAAAATAAATGAATTGTTATGCTATTAGAAACAGCTCTAGTTAGAATACAACAGGGGAGATCAGATCGTTGGACTCGGGTACTATAGTGGAGTTATCTAAATACAAAACTCAAATTTCAAATATTTGAATACTTTGTATTGTACAGGACAGATCAATAAATAACATATACCCAGTAAACATACGGAATGCAGCTAATATGAGACAAGAACTGAATGTATAATTTTATTTAACTTTGATCAATGTTAAATACTACAACCACATGACATTTATGTATGGATCAATACAGATGATAGGTAGGTAGATATGATGATGATGATGATGATGATGATGATGATAATAGAAAGTATAGATAGATACATAGGTAGATTATAGATGATAAATATTATCCAGGTTTCCTTTATAAGCTTCTTATGTATTTTAAATGTGGCAATCAATAACATAAAAGCCAATATGTTTATGTATATGAATAATGGTGGTTTAGTTGATTATAAATAACGAGAATGTTTTTTTAAATGTGAACTACACAGCTCATTAATTCATTAACGCATAAAATTTGTTTTCTCTGTGTGTATATTCAGGCCATTATTCACTAGTTTCCATTATCAGAAGCAATATTTATATAAAAACATTTGATTTTGAATTATTTGGACTTAAAGATAAGTTTTTAAATATGTTAACTGATCATGCCATATCTGTGCTATAACTAGTAGATCGATGATAATCTATAAGCTATTTAACAGTATTTAAATTTATTTTGCATATAAAGTTAACTTTTTGACTCTTTCTTGCTGGTTTATGTATTCAGTTTGTATGTATTGATAAATGCTTGCATTTTAAGAATAAATGAATATAATTTAGATTAAAGTATTTATTGGTAAGTAGATAAATATAATCTTTGATAATAATTTTGACATAGATTCAGATGTTACCTTCTACAATGCTTTATTTTATTAAAGAAAAAATAATATATTGGTTATGTTTTGAAAAAGATATTCATAAAAACACAAATTATTTGGGTGACTACTATAGATTTTCATTTTTGTTTTGTATTTACTGAGATTTCAAATGGATAGAGAAAGTGTGATGCATGCTGACCTTACAATATTTTAGAATGTCTGTTTTAGCAACAACTTTCCCCCTAAGCCAAGAAGATTCTGCTTGGATGAAACTGAGAGGTGCAAATTTATGTTATAGGTTGGTAAGTTCATTGTGCTCTATGACAAGGACATTAAAAAATAGTGTGAGGCACAAGAGAACCACTGACTTCAGTTTTCAATGGATGACATTACTCACTTATAAGTATATTAGCCATATAATATAGGATAAACTGGACAGGAGCCTATCACAGAGGGCCTCTGAAAGACTCAACCCAGCAGGGTATCAAAACATATGCTGAGATTCATAGCCAAACTTTGAGCAGAGTGCAGGGAATCTTATGAAAGAAGGGGGAGATAGAAAGACCTGGAGGGAATAGGAGCTCCACAAGGAAAACAGCAGAACCCAAAATTCTGGGCATGGGGGTCTTTTCTGAGACTGATACTCCAAACAAGGACCATACATGGAGATACCTTAGAACCCCTGCATAGAAGTATCCCCTGGTAGCTCAGTAGCCAAAAGGGTTCCCCAATAATAGGAAGAGGGATCAACCATCTCTGACATGAGCTCATGGGGGGAGGCTCTTTGATCACCTCCACCTGAGTGAGGAGCAGCCTTACCAGTCCACAGAGGAAGACAAAGAAGCCATTCCTGATGAGACCTGATAGAATAGGTTCAGATGGAAGGGGAGGAGGACCTACCCTATCACTGAACTGGGGGAGGGGCATAGGCAAAGAAGAGGGAGGGAGGGTAGTGTTGAGAGGGGATGTGGGAGGGTTCTACAGCTGTGATACAAAGTGAATAAACTGTAATTAATAAAAATTTAAAAAAAATTAAAATAATACAAAAGAAGCTAAAGAACAAGGTGGGCCTTGATGGAGAGGCTTAATCTTCATTCAGGAAGGCAAACAGGATAGACATCAAAAGTAGGAGAGAATAGGGAACAGGCTTTGAACTGCCACTGAGGCTGTACCTTCTCCAAGGACTTTCCTAGCCTCTCACAGGGCCAAGCCTCAGTTGCTCTTCATTACCTCTTCCTGCCTTCAAAACTGGTACTTCTTGGATGACACTTACATATCACCAACTCCAGCTGCCAGCATGAGGTTCAGCTTTGGCAGGCTCTGGATCAAAACATCTTTGTGTTCTGAAAAAATACTTCCCAGAAAACTTCACCTCAGTGATGCAGGTCTCTTCTTCTTCTTCTTTTTCTTCTTCTTCTTTTTAATTTTTATTTCTATATTTTTTTACAATTTATTCACTATATTTCCTAATTAAAGCCTTCTCCCAGTCCCACCTCAGCCTCTTCGCCCCTTTCTCTTTCTTTAGTCCACTGAAAGGCAGAGTTCTCCTCCTCTCATTAGGACTGCCTGGATTCTCTTCCTCTGTGGCCTGGTAAGGCAACATAACCAGGAGCAAGTGATCAAAGAGAAGGCAACTGAATTCATGACAGAGGCAGCCCCTGTTCCCCTAACTCAGGAACCTACATGGAGACTGAGCAGGCAATCAGCTACATCTGGGCATGGAGTCTAGGTCTTTAGAAATGGTCCTTGGTTGGTGCATCAGTGTCTGTAGGACCACCCTGGGCCCAGATATTTTGGCTTTTTTGGTCTCCTTGTAGAGCTCCTGTTCCCTCCATGTGCTTTTATCCCTGCTTCTTCCATAAGACTTCCTGCACTCTGCCCAAACTTTGGCTGTTAGTCTCAGCTTTGATATCTTGTTGAGTGGAGACTTTCAGAAGATTCTCTATAGTAGGATTCGATCCTGTTTCCTCTCTTCTACCACTTCTTGCATCCACCCTGTTTGCCATTCTTAAAGAGGATTAAGTATCTTCCATAGGGTCCTCCTTATTGTTTAGCTTCTTTAGGGCTCTAGATATTAGAATGTTTATCCCATATTTTATGGCCAATATCCACTTATAAGTGAATGTATACCATGCATGTTTTTTTGTTTCTACCTCACTCAGCGTGATCTTTTCTAGATCCATTTGTTTGCCTGCAAATTTCATGATTTTCTTTAATAGCTGAGTAATATTCCATTGTGTAAATGTGTCACAATTTCTATATTCATTCCTCCATTGAGGGACATCTAGGTTGTTTCCAGATTCTGGGTATTATGAATAAGTCTTCTATGAACATAGTTGAGTAAATGTCCTTGTTGAATGGTGGGACAGCTTTTAGTTATATATGCCCAGGAATGGAATAGCTGGATCTTGAGGTAGTGCTATTCTCAATTTTCTGAGAAAGCACCAGAATAATTTCCAAAGTGGTTGTACAAGTTTTCACTCTCACCAGCAATGGAAGAGGGTTCCCCTTTCTCTACATCCTCCCCAGCATGCATTGTCACTTGATTTTTTTTATTTTAGCCATTCTTATTGCTATAAAATGGAATCTCAGAGATGTTTTGATATGCATTTCCTTAATAATTAAGGATAATGAGCATTTCTTTAAGTGTTTCTCTGTCATTCATTATTCCTCTGTTGAGAATTCTGTTAAGCTCTGTATCTAATTTTTTTATTGGATTACTTGATTTGTTGCTTTTTAACATCTTGCGTTCTTCATATAATCTGCATATTAGCCCTCTGTCAGATGTAGGGTTGGTGAAGATCCTTGCCCAGTCTGTAGGCTGTCATTTTGTTCTGACAACAGTGTTCTTTGCTTTACAGAAGCTTTTCAGTTTCATGAGGTCCCATTTATTGATTGTTGATCTTAGAGCCTGTGCTGTTGGTGATCTGAGATCCTGTTCTCTTCAGGAAGTTGTCTCCTGTGCCAATGAGTTCAACACGCTACTCCACTTTTTCTTCCAAAAGATTTAGAGTGTCTGGTTTCGTGTTGAAGTCTTTGATCCACCTGGACTTTAATTTAATACAGGGTAATAAATATGGATCCATTTGCATTTTTCTACATGTAGACATCCAGTTTGACCAGCACCACATATAGAAGATGTTATCTTTTTTTTCCTTTGTATGGCTTTGCCTTCCCTGTCAAAACTAAGGTGTTTGGGTTCATTTCTGGATCTTCATTTCAATTCCATTGATCCTCCAGACTGTTTTTATGCCAGGACCATGCAGTTCTTATTGTTGCTGTATAGTACAGCTTGAGATCAGGGATGGAGATACTTCCATAAGAGCTTTATTATAGAGGAATGTTTTAGCTATTCTGGGTTATTTTTTTTTTCATATGAAGTTGAGAATTTTTTCCACGTTTTGTAAAGAATTGTGTTGGTAATTTGACGGGAATTGTATTAAATCAGTAGATTGCTTTTGGTTGGATAGCCAAAATCCTATTTACTATATTAGGAAATAGCATAGTAAATTCTATTTACTAGGTTACTTGGTAGGATTAACATAGTAAATCCTACCAAGCCATGAGCACCGGAGATCTTTCCATCTTCTGAAATCTTCTTCAATTTCTTTCTTCAGAGACTTAAAGTTTTTTTCATAGAAGTCTTTCACTTGATTGGTAAGATTTGCTCCAAGATACTTTATGTCTTTTCGTGGTTATTGTGAAGGGTGTTGATTCCCTAATTTCTTTCTCAGCTGATTTGCCTTTTGTATACAGGAGTGTTTTGTTTTTTCAGTTAATTTTGTATACAGCCACTTTGCTGAAGGTGCTTATCTGCTGTAGGTGTTCCCTGGTTTAATTTCGAGGTCACTCATGTATAGTATCATATCATCTGCAAATAGTGATACTTTCTCTTCTTCTTTTCCATTTTGAATCCCCTGATCTCCTTTAGTTGTCTTATTGCTCTAGCTAGTACTTCTTGTACTATGTTGAAGAGATATGGAGAGAGTGGGCAGCCTTGCCTTGTCCCTGGGTTCTGTGATATTGATTTAAGTTTCTCTCCATTTGATGTTGGCTTTAGGCTTGCTGCATATTGACTTTGCTATGTTTCAGTATGTGCCTTGTATCCCTGATCTCTCCAAGACTTTAGACATGAACGGGTATTAGATTTTGTCAAATATTTTTTTCAGTACTGATCTCTTCTTAATCACCATTAATTTCTTAGCTTTAGCTAACTGGTATCAACTGTACCAGGAACACAAAGGTTTCACTTAAGTGCAGCTGGCCTCTCCTTAATTATGCTACTCTTCAGCAAGTGAGCAGAATGACAAAATATTAATTAAAAATAGCAAATAGCCCTAATAATCTTTAAATTTACCTCTGAAATGTCACAGGCCAGGCCTCCATCTTCTGAATTTCTCTAAACATTCTTTTTTTTTCTTTTATTTTGTTATTTATCTTTTATAATTTATTCACTTTGTATGCTGATTGTATTCTTCTCCTTCATCTCCTCTTGATATCACCTCCCTTCTTCTTCCCCCATCATTTTCCTCTAGTCCACTGAAAGTGGGAGTCTTCTTCATCTACTAGCCTATCAAGTCTCAACAGGACTGCCTGGATCCTCTTCCTGTGTGGGCTGGCAAGTTTGCCCTGCCAAGGGGAAGTGATCAAATATCAGGCAACTGAGTTGATGTTAGTGTCAGGGCCTGCTCTCCTTACTTGGGAATCCACATAGTGATTGAACTGTCTATGTGCTACATCTGAGCAGGCAGTCTCGTTCCTCTCTGTGCATGGTCCTTAGATGATGCATGAGTTTCTGCAGCGCACCCTGGGCTCAGAATTTTTGGAAGAACTCTGGATTCTTATCTTCCAAATTCCTCAAGAATATTCCATTGACCTCTCATTAATCAATAGCTTTTCTAGACCAGAGTTCATAGGTCCTTCCATAACCACCCCCTCAAACAAACAAACAAACAAACAAACAAAAAGCAAAAAACAAAAACAAACAAACAAACAAACAAAAAAAAAAAACAGGAGCAGGACAAGTCACAGCAATACCCCACACCCCTAGTGCCAATTTGTCTTATTAGGGTTTCTATTGCTGCAACAAAACACTATGGCCAAATATCAAGGTGGGGGGTGGGGAGAAGGTTTATTGGACTTACACTTCCATATTGCTCTTCATCACCAAAGGAAATCAGAAAAGAAAGTCACAACGGTTAGGAATCTGGGGGCAGGACCTGATGCAGAGGTCACCAGAGAGTGCTGCTCACTGGTTAGCTTCAACGGATTGTCCAGTCTACTTTCTCATAGAACCCAGGACCACAAGCCCTGGAGTGGCTCTACTCTCAATGGGCTGGGTCCTCCCCTTTGATCTCTCACTAAGGAAACACCTTACAGCCAGAGCTTATGGATGATTTTTTCTCAGTTGAGGCTCCTTCCTCTTTGATGACTCTAACTTATATCAAGTTGACATAAAACCAGGCAGTACCAGCATCCTGAAATTTTGCAGCGTGTCAGGAAGCTCAGGTGATTTGAGCCTCTTGCAAGGAAGTTGGTTGGTCTCTGCTTCATCTAGATAGCTCAACTTAGCTGAGAGTGTTTCTCAGCAGTGCTTGCAGCCTTTGTATGCCTGCAAAAGAGGGCCTCATAGAATCCAGTCAGTTTCAGTGACTTCCTAAAGGTATTGAGTTGTTTACTTCTTATCTTCTTTGCAGGATATTTACCTAGTACTAGAGCATCCTATGACTTAATGAGCTTCCCCTAATAGCGATGATTATTTCATAGGAAAATTGCTGCACAGCCATCTTTAGAAAGATAATGGTGTATTCAGGAGTGTTTGAGGAACATTCTAAATTCCTAATATTCTTTTCTCTTTCATTCAAGCCACTAAAGGTTTGAAAATAACCTATAAAAATAAAAGAACTATGGAAACACTAAAATAATGCTATAACTAATTATACCATTTTTTTAATGTAGGTAGTTTAATTTCTCCTCAACATAGTGTGCCCAATAAAAACCCAGCAAAAGAAATAAGCAACATGCCAATACTAGGACTAGGGTGGAAAATAAATATCTGCAGATATTATCAAACCAAGGATTTTAAGAAACTACAGCATAATCGGATGAGCCTTATGTATACCAATAACCATATTTAAGAGAGACAAAAATTTGGGACTGGAGAGATACCTCCACTGGTAATAATCATTACTGTTCTTCTTGTGGCCCTCACGCCTAATTGCCTACAAGCATGTTGGGAAGCTCACAACCACCTCTACCTTCAGCTCTACAGGGTTCTATGTCCTCTTCTGCACTCCTACGCTTATAATTGCTCATATCCATATAGAGACACAAATAATTTAAACATTTCAGAGAAGACAGAGAGGACTAGGGAATATAATGACAGCCTAAAAATTCTGGCAAGGAGTGAAAATATTCAGTCATATCTATGAAACTCCAGAAGCCACCAGAGCTAGAAGAAATCTCATGGATACCCTGGAGGAATCACAACTATGTGGTGCTTTGTTTAGGACATTGACCTCAGAAGCTGTGAAATATCTGTTTCCATTTTTTCACTGTGAGGTGACACTTCTTGATGTTAAAGTATATTTCTCGGATGGTGAGCATTATCAATAAGCAGTGTTTGCATTCCTGTCACTTTGCTCTGGTGGTGGTGGTGGTGGTGGTGGTGGTGTGTGTGTGTGTGTGTGTGTGTGTTTTCCTTCTTTTGATTTCCTTGTCTGGGATTTTTATTTCTTTTTTTTTTTTTTTTGGTGGTTGGGATTCGCTTCTTTAGATTGGAATTTTTCTTCTTACCACTTTCTGGAGAGCTGGTTTTGTAGGGCTAAATTTCTAAATTTTGGTTTTATAATGGAATGTCTTATTTTCTCCATTGGGATTGAAAATATTCCTGTGTATAGTAGTCTGTGCCATCATCTGTGATGTCTTAGAACCTGTAGAGCATCTACCCAAGCCCTCTGTCTTTAAAAATGTCCAGTTTGAAGTCAGGCATTATTCTAATGGTTCTGTTTTTAATATGCCATTTGGTATTTTCCCCTTACATATTTCAATATTTTCTTTGTTCTGTGGACTTAGTTTTTTTGATTATTATGTTCTGAGAAAACTTTTTTCCTGGTCCAATCTCATTTATTTTCTAACTTCTTCTTTGTATGTTTTTAGGCATTTCCTCTTTATGTTAGGGAACTTTTCTGCTATCATTATTTTTTTTTTTAATATTTTCTGTGCCTTTGAGCTGTGTTTTTTGTTTTGTTTTGTTTTGTTTTGTTTTGTTTTTTGCCCTCTCTCCGTTTCTATTATTCTTACATTTGGTCCTCTTGTAGAGTCACAGATATCCTGGAATTTTTAATGCCAGGAGCTTTTTAGATTTAACATTTTCTTTGATGGAGGTATGCATTCCTCCTACTGTGTCTTCAAGGGCCTGAAATTCTCTCTCCATCTCTTGTATTGTCAGTAAAGCTTGTCTCTGAGGCTACTGTTCAAGTTCCTAAACTTTTCATTTTCAGATTTCACTCAGTTTTGGTTGTCTTTGTTTGTTCTATTTCCCCTTTCACATCTTGAAATGTTTTATTTATTTATTTCCACTGTATTTTTTGTAGATTTCTTTGAGGGATTTTTTTTCCTTTCCAATTCTTTTATTCTTTTTTTTAAATTATACTTTATTTACTTTGTATCCCCCCTCTAGTTCCCTCTCTTTGAGGACCTCTATCATATTCGAAAAGGCAACCTTAAAATATTTTTTCTTGTGCTTCAGCTATTGTAATTCTTACAATTCAGCTGTTGTAATTCTTTGGGCCTACTGTGAAGGAGCTGCTGGGCTCTGGAGAAGTACTGGATGTTACTGTGTCTTTATTCTGAAGTTTGTTTATGTGGGTATGGGAATATTCTAATTCTAGTTTCTAATATCGAGTTTTCTCTTTATTTTTTTAGTGGCTGTTTTATTCTTTGGTTTCTGTTGACCTCTCTGGATTTTAGGAGAGTGTAGTTTTCTAGTATTAAATTATTCTAGGATTCTGATAAGTGCTTTCTCTGTGGGTTCAATGTAAAATGTATTTCTAGAAGTTATAGCTAACACTACTGGAGATAGGCTATGAAGGAGTCTTTGAGGTCCACAGGAAGAAAAGAAACAGGGTGTTAGATTAGACTAGGGTCTTCTTAGTTCCTTGGAAATAGGGATGGAGAGATAGGAGAGGCTTCAGCAGATGCTCTGCTACAGAACTGAAGATGACTGGGCATTTGGACTTGACAGAGCAGAGAGAGTAGATATTTCATGTAGCTTGCCTGCTTCCTGGCTGTATTGCCTGAGGGTACCCAGGGAAGGCCTGCTGGATTTATGAACTGGGAAAACACACGGAGTGGAGAGAAGGAAGTTTGGAGAGAAGCATTGGTGTGATTCATTGGAGGTGGGTGCAGGGTGCTGGATGTTAGAACCAGCAGAGGGTGGTTTGCTACTGAAATGGTGAAAACACTGAGGGGCTGAAATTGGAGGGAGGGATGAAGATCTTCCATTCTTCTCCTATATGGAGAGAATTTCAGGTTCCAGGTTTTCATTGTTAATTTACTGCCTGTGAATGTCTGAAGGAGAAAACAATGAATCTACATATTTGCTTTTTTCACGTATTGCCACTGTGTAGAAGATACTTTCTAATTTTCATTTATCAACTTTTGGTTAGGTTATTTGCTTTTAAATTCATGAAATATCTTTATGGAATACTGTAGGACAAAGGAGATGAATATTTTCTTTTTGTCATTTCAAGCGGTGAACTGTGACTACATACTCTGACAATAAAATGTCATAAATTTACCGAACACTAGGTTTTCACAGTTTTGAGAAATTTCAGCACCGTCCGTGAGACAAACCTCTATCTCAAAAGTGTAACACTTTGTCCAAGTTCTATTACGTGAGGATGAGACTCTAATTAGACTGCCTTCTCAGGATAGTGGGATGGACGTAAGGTGTGACAACAAACACTGTGAGCTTTGAAATGTCACTCCTGATGTCTGCGGACCACTGCCTATACTGACTAGCCCTCACAGCACCCCCTTGCTAAAGTGGCAAAGAGTACAGAGGCCAAACCTATATTCACAGTAAAACGGATAAAAGGTTTAGAGCTATGAAACCCTGCAGATGGTGGAGGAATCCCTGAGTGAAGTTCTGAACAAGTATGTGTTGTTGACCTAGGCACAACCATGTTAGGAACGGCACAGCCTCACGTTCAAAGGGAGGGCAAAGCCTTCCTGGGTGGAGAGGGTGTGAGGGTCCGCAATGTGTGCGGAAAACGTTCACCAGGGCTTTCTTCCCAGAGATGCATATGTCCTGAGGAGCACTCTCCTACAGGGACTGATCCTATTGAGGATCCTATTAGAAAAACCTGTCTCTTTGATACAGATGTGTATGATAAACTGTGCCTCCCTGTTTATCTATAAGTTACAACACACCCCCTTGTTCAGGTGTATTCAATAAGCCCACCTCTCTGTTCAACTCTACATAATAAATGTATTGAGCTTCCAAGTTATTGAGGCTTCTCCAGCCAAGTACTCAGTTCACCAGACCCCAAGATTTTTTTTTTTTCTGTGTCTGTGTGTTCTTCATTTTTTCCTCACTCCCTCACTGCCATCCCGAGGTCAAGTCCCTGGAGCAGTGCAAACGATATAACAAAACCATTATAGTGGACTGTTTGCTTTGCATGGTTTACAAGCCTCTATTTTCAAAACTAATGTCAACTAACACACTCTAATGAGGAATCATTCTGATACCGACATGAGGAAATGTGAGGTTTAGTTTGCAATATAGGTTTCCTGAGCAAAAATAGCTAGTTGTTCGCCAGTAAACTGTAATTGTCTCCCAAACAACTCAAAACTGGTACCATCTGAGTTCTGTACTTCTCCAAACTCAGTAATGATGTATGGCTTCACAACTAATTTCTCACCAGTAAACCAAAGGGCCTGAGTAGAAGTTTTAATTGTGGTGTTCTAGCTGATTCTAGTCCATAAAGATCCAAGTTTCACCATCTGTGTGTTAATTTTTAACAATTATTTCAGTGCTTTGGATAAAATTAACCTCTACGGCATCATCAGAGAATTCTTTATTCAAGATCTCAGGGCCTCTCTCAGGATTGCTTCCCTAGCACTTGAAGAAGGACATTTTTCTGACCTGCTTTTCTGAAATGCAGAGTGAGAAATAGATTTAATATTGCTTTTACCATTTGAATTTCCACTTCTGTAAAGTTAGATTACTCTAAACAGTGTACTCCTCTATTGAATTTTACACTACCATAGAAAGATGATGAATGGATACAGAACAAGTGTGTCAATAATTGGAAAAAATCTCCCAGGAATAATGGAGAATATGTCAGTAAAATACACTGCCTTGTAAATATTTTTGTTCCTATTGTTTTATGCTTTGGACCTTAATAAATATTTAATTCATAAGTAACAGTAAAATGCTTTAATTTAGTAATTAAGAAAAAAATACATGGAGCTAGAGAGATTGCTCAGCAGTTAAGAACACTTTCTATTCTTCCAGAGCACGGGGTTCAATTTCCAACATAAGGAATTTCACAAATGTTTGTAACTAGTACCAGGGAATTTCACACCCTCACACAGACATATATGCAGGCAAAATAACAATGCCCATAAAATAATAGTAAATAAATTATTTTAAAAGGAAAAATACCTCCACACTTCTCAATAGTTATAGTTACATGCTGTGAAGCAGATTTATTAAGGTCTGATAATTAAGCAAGTTTACACAAAGCCACATTGTCTATTAAATAGAAAGAGGGAGGCGGGTGAGATGGTACAGTGGTTAAGTTCGATGTCTGCTCTTATTGAGGACCTGAGTTCAATTCCCAGCAAGCACATGGTGGCTTACAACCATCTAGACTCAGATCTAATGCCTTCATCTGGCATCTAGGTTTACAAGCACATAGAGCAGTCATAAATAAGATAAATAAATCTTAGATTCACTTAAAAAAAAAGGAAAGAGGATACACATGATTTATAGATATAATGAATAAATCTTTTTAAAGAAAGAAAAGCCTCATTTTATTCCCTATTTTCACATTAGAATATCTATTGATATCCTTTTTCAGGTTTTGTTTAGGTCAATATGTTGAAGGTATTTCATGAGTATAGCATCTCTGGTATATATAGGAGACAAAATTTCATAGGAAACTCCCTGATTCTCCAAATCTTAGAAATATCTGTATTTTTCTATGTTTTGTTTCCTGTAATTTTTTCTTTCCTGTAAGGAAAGGCTTCTTTGACGACAGGTAAGACCTTTATTTATCTGTTGATAGCAGGATATTTATGAGTTATACTGTTTAATAAACTGGCAGCTGTCCCTCAAGAGCCATAACTTTACTGAGCTGGGTAAGTGGCTAGCTTTCCTGTACTCATCATAATTTTTTTCTTGTTGAGCAGGTCCTAGCCAACGTATTGGTTGCTCAATAGCAGGTGGCCATTCCTGAAATATAAATACAAGTTACATTATACAGTCTGATCTGAGCTGGTTGTATTTATTTAGTAATATAGATCTAGATCATATACATATATGTGCATGTACATATGCAGATACAGATATATGTTTGTGCAACAATAAGTAGAGAAATAGAGGCTATGAATGTGAGAGACAGGAAGGCTAAGGGGTTGTATAGGAGGAATTGGAAAGGGAGTGGTGAAATGATGTAATAATACTTTCATTTCAACAATAAAAACAGAATTTTGTCTAGTTTGGCACTGCACATCACTGGGTTTGTCTGTGAGAATGTTCCCAGAGACTGACTATTAATTAAGTTGGAACAATTGCCCAGAATGTGCGCTGCAAAATCCCATAGAATGGAGGCATGACTGACATGAAAAATGGAAAGAAAATCTACTGCTCTATGTGTCTGTTTCCTGCCTGCCATGCATTATCTGCTCTGCAGACCCACGGACTCTCCATAATAATAGAGGGAAACCTACTACACCATCAGCTAAAATAAGTAGTTTTTTTTTTTTTCTCTTCTCCTAGGCATTTGGAGAGAAGATTGAAAACCCTGACAAATACCAAAAAAAAAAAAAAAAAAAGAAAAGAAAAGAAATAGTAGATTATAGGTTAAGAAAATAAATGAAGATTACATTGTAAAAATTATTAGATAACTATCAGCACAGCTGATGAGTTTAAGACAATGAGATGGAAAGAGACAAAAAAAAAATCATCAATGAGGTCAAGGGCAGCTCAGATAAATGAGGAAAACAACTTTATTAACCACCAAACGATGATCCTGACCCAAAGGAATTATTCTGAGGGGAATGTTTTTTTTTTTTTTTTCCCTGCAATTTCGGATACATTTTCTGGGAAACTCGCCTTTTGATTGAGTCATATGTATAACACCTCTGTTTCTAGGTTTACATTCTCAACTTCTAGATATCTAGCTTTACTTCACAGGAAAGCAACCTATTATTGTATCTCCTTTTTGTCAGAGTAAAATTCAAAGAAGCTGTGAAGAGACAGTGAGAACTTAGGTCAGCCCTCCCCCTATTCTATGAAACCCATCATTTCACTTCTCCTTTCTCTGGTTTGTTTCTTGTATCACCAGCTTCATCATTCTGGTGTATATATCTGGAACCTGATTTAAACAAAGAGAAATTTTAAGTTTTAAAAGTGGCAAATAACAGAATGTTAATTGTGTTGATCTTGCCTTCAGACACAGTTTGATTTCTAAATCAAATCAAAGATGGATGGTTTCTCATAGTTTTGAAATAGCTACTAAAGTTTTATGTATTGTTTGATAGGAATTTTCATCACATAGGGAATTATTCTCCATAAAATCGCTTTTAAGGTCTGTCTCTGTAGTTGGTACTTCTAAGGTTTGCATAATTGCCCTTTTGTCACAATTTCTTTTTCACCAAAGAAACTCATATTGACAATTTCAAAGAAATGTTCGAAAATTAATGAAAATATTTTGTGCAGACCAGCTGCTTAAAATTCACAGGGAGTTCTGGAAAGTGCATTTTCCACAGTGCATGGTTAGTTGTATGTAATGCCTTCTAAAATGCCTTAGACTGGGTCTCAGTTTCTGTCCCAGCTGCTCTGATAAAGTACACTGACAAAAGCAATTTTAGCAGGGAAGGGGTTTCTTTGGTTTACAATTCCAGGTAACAGCCCATCATAATGGGGAAGGGAAGATAAGAATCTGAAGCATTTAATTACATCCAAGGTCAAATACAGACAGAGAATGATTGTCTGCCTGCCACTTTTCCAAAGGCTCTCTCCTTTTCACTCAGGCTGGGGCGTGGCCTGTGATATGGCATTGTTCACATTCAGAGTTTGGCCTTTACACCCAAATTAACCATATTAATCCATCCTTCTAAGATACACATTTTTATTGGGACTACCTTCCTAAGTGATTCTAGATTGTATCAAGTTGGCAATGAACACCAATCATCATAGATTAGTGACTTTTATAACTAATTTGAATCATTTTTACAATATATATGAAGTAGCAGAGCCATTATATAGATGCTGTACTATGGAGTGTGTGTTGAAGAGGAATTTTAATCCAGCAACATGGCTACTCTAACAAAAGATCACATCCAAAGAGCTTCTAGGTCTACGTGATCCAGTGGAATGCAGACATGCTCTGGATTACAGTATGATGTGGTTAAAATACAGACATGTGCTCATTTCACACCTTTAATCCCAAACCTAACTAACAGTAAGGTTAGTTTACAGAAGGATTGAAAGTGATATCTAACTGAGGGGCAGACAAAGTAAAGAATCAGAGCAAGATTTGATAGAGTGAGTCAAGGATATAATGGCCCAAATCTCGTGAGAACAGCAAAGGAAAGGGAAACTACTCAATAGCAGAACAGGGAGAGGGAGTTTTTATATGGTTTTTCACTCAAAGTTTCTTACCAAGGCAATTGTACAGAGACAGGTTACAGAGACAACAAGCTAGACATTGGTGAAGACAGAATGAGCCAGAGAATGAAAAGTAGCCAGAAGATTGAAACATATAAGGGAATCAGTGGACTTGGAAAGGGGCACAGTGGTGATGAGGGAGGGAGGGAGGGACTGGGAGGGAATGAGGGTTCGGGACACGGCTGGGATACAGAGTTAATAAAATGTAACTGATAAAAAAAAATAAAACATATAAGGGAATTAGTTTGAGGTCAAGCAGAGCAATTTAGTCATATGCAAAACAAGACATTGTTTGTTTGTTTTAGGTTTATTTTGTTTGTTTTGTCTGTTTGCTTTTTGTTTTTTTGAGTCAGGGTTTCTCTGTGTAGTACTGGTTATCCTGGACTACCTTTGTAGATCAGGCTGGCCTTGAACCCACAGAGATCTATTGTTCTGCCAAGTTCATGAACCCCAAAAGACCAGGATTAAACAGACTCCACTGTAAATACATGAGGTTCTTTTTATTGTAAGTTACAAACTGCTACTTGGGCCCACACCCCCCACTGCCTAAGCAGTGGGAGCTGAGTGAGCTATGCTCAGGTTAGTTGGGTGATTTAAAGATTCTGGTCCATCCCAGCATGCTCAAGGCAGGGCAATTCCTGCCTGGCAAGCATCTATTGGTCAAAATGCTACATTTTGAATTGATTGGCTATAGGAAGGTCCCCAGACCATAATGACCTGGTGTCCCTCCCTAGGGGAATGGGCCAGTTTCCTAGCAACTGTTATCTCTAGTGGGTGGGGAAAGAATGCAGTAAGTCGGTCCTTCCCCTCAGGGTATTACTAGACTTCTCCACCCACATAGTTCAGGCCTTAATTAATAATTGCTGCTAATTTTTAATCTTTTTGGTCTCTCACTATCTGCCTGCTTCCACCTCCAAAGTGCTGGGATTAAAGTCATGGGCCACCATGCCCATGTGAGAAGTCAGTTTGAATCAGTCAGCTGGGAGAGGGTAGTTTAGGCTAGAACAATTGAGTGAGACTGTACCCCACCTGTTCCCGCCTGCAGGACTGGTAATTCTTGGGTCTTAGAAGAGGGCCAAGCCTGAAGAAAAATGGCTGAGAGAGAAGAACAGGACCAAGCAGTTTTCCTTGTCAAAGTCCGTTTATTATGTGAGAGCAGCCAGTGAGAGTTCTGAAAGAGATGGAAAGGCTAAAGACTGGCTTTCTTCTTATCCCTTCATCTGAGCAAATATAAACAGCATTGAGACAGAGAGAGAGAAGAGAAAACATGTAAATTAATTCAACTGTCAATTGTATCTGAAATTCACTGTCTTAGAGGGTAGTATTAAAATTCATTGTATAAACTATGCATGGATTCACTTTAGTGTGATGATTCCCTGCTATTTTGATTATTGTGGTAAATAATGTGCTTATTCAGGACAGTTAAAGTGCATATTTGAAGCCTCCAAGATATTATTCCAAACTCAAAAATTAGAACATTCAGAAGGGTGGTAGTTAATTCTGATTTCCATCTCTGTGTTGCATGAGGAACAAAGATTTTTATCAAGATTCTGTTCCATTTTCTTTAGGAATCAAATATTTTAAATAAAGAGATCAGAATATAATATAAGAATTTTGCTGTGAATGTTTACAATTAGAAGATTGCTGTTGCGTAAACATTGCCCCAGTCTCTGAAGTTTCTATGCATGCAATATACCTTTCTGGAGTTCTTGGGAATAAAGTTCTTATCTTGTTCCAGAAATGTTGCAGTAGTCATCATTCACATCAAGTTATGCACATTTGAACACAGGAGTCTTGATTATCTCATTTCACATTCTTAATCTTTGTTATTCACAGGCCTCAAAAAAGGAAATATATTTAGCCTTAAGTTATTTCATGTTAATGCTATATGTGATGGCGAGAGGCTTTTATATAGATTCTGCTATGAATGCTTCTCCGTTATTGGGAGTTCTGACAGACAGTTCAGACAGTTTTCTCTTCACAGCGGCATGCAGAATATGGAAGACATGTCACCAAAATCAACACAAATTAGAAAAAGAAAGAAAAATTTTAAAGGATATTATGCTCTTTCTCTATGCATTCTATAAAGACATAGTGACAAAAGGACGTAAGAGAGAATAATCCTTTTTAGTAGCTTAGAAGTCTGCTGTCCTTCTAAATGCTTCGACATTTCAAAGTTACAACTTTCTTACACAACTCTTTAAATATAGTCCAGCATCTGTTGCCTCAAAGAGTTGTTCATATATTTTTAAATGACGATATTTCCCAGCAAGTTATCCTGTTCTTAATTATTTGATTTGAGTAAGAAATGAGGCCAATAGAACAAGAATTGTACTCTCAATATAAATCCATTTGAAATTCCCAGTGCGTTGTGGGTGAACATGGTTCTATCCTGTCTTAATTTCATTCAATTTAAAATTGTTGCTTTAAACTAGCACAATTGTGTGGAATTTTCTGCTGTTTTGTAGCACTCCAAATTCAGACATTGGATTCCATGATTTTTTTCTTTTTCTTTTTCTTTTTCTGTTTCTTTCTTTCTTTCTTTTTTTTTTT